>CM076572.1:454669371-455173208 GCA_034641835.2 Pinus albicaulis
TGTGGATTGATATTGATGTTTATGTTTATTTTCGCACATTGAAAGAAAATTTGTAATAATAACTAATGAATGTTGCTTAAGGCGTAGTCTGGGTACTTGAGTATTTAGAAAAAGAAAAAGTACGGCAGTGCCGCACCTGCCTACATAGAGCGGTTGGAAGACACCCGTGGTGTAGGGGCGTGACAATGGTGAAGGTGGCCCAATCTCCTGTGCCACAGTTCGCCCTCATCATCCCGGCTCACCACTTCTCCCACCTTGCATGCCATTGCTGCGTAGCCATCTACTTGCAACTGATAAAGGTTCTTGGTTCGAACCCCTATCTTCCGGGTCTCTCCAGTAGTCTTACTGCGCAGGAAGGCTTTTCCTTCGCTGAAGACCACATCATACCCCTTATCCTCCAACATCGCCACAAAGATCAAGTTCTTCTTCAATCCAGGTACATGCATGACATCCTTCAACACAAAGGGTTTACCAGACTCCCTCTGAAAGGATATGGTACCGATACCAGTCGCACTGTATCTACCATCATTGCCCATTTCGATGTGCACACCCAAATCTTTGTCCTCCAGATCTGAGAACAAATCCCGATCTCCCGTCATATGAAATGACGCACCGCTGTCCAAGAACCAAACCGATCCCATCACACTTGAAACCAAGCATGCGATCGGTGAAAATTCAAGCTCGAACTGTGAAGCCAAAGCTTCTCCATCTGCAGATCTTCCCGCTTGCTTGTTCTTCTTCTTCTTTGGACAATTGGTAGCATAATGTCCGTGATCATGGCAGTGAAAACACTACACTTTCGCCATATCCTGCTTCTTGCCCTTAGCACCAGAATGAGAGGTTTTCTTACCCTTCCCCTTCTTTGCTTTGGACACCAAAGCGCAGTTTTCTTCATCGGCTCCCTTTGATGAAGATCCATCTCGAGTAGTCCTCCTTATCTCCTCCTGCATGAGATCCGCCCAAAGGCGCTCCCATCCCGGCAGCTTCTCCCGACCATTGACACTATCTTGATATGAGTGCCAAGCCTTCGGAAGACCAAGGAGAGCCAGGTCGACCATGTCCTCGTCTTCGACAGTCACCCCCACACTTCCCAGCTCATCTCTGCATTGAGTGAACTTCGTGAGGTATTTTGCGATACTGTTGCCTTTCTCCATCTTGATGTTCCTGAGCTTATCTTTGAGCGCCAGCTTCCTTTGGTCGCTCTTACTCTGGAATAGATCCGTCAAAGCTTTCCACATTAAATATGGAGAAGCCTTTCCATGCAGGCTGGATACAATATGATCCTTGACGCCCTCCAACAGGATCCTTCGACATTTTGCCATCTTCTTTTGCCATGCTTTGACTTCAGCAGGATCAGTGGGCTTTTGGACATCCGTATCCACGAACTCCTTCAGTCCATTATCTTCTAATACTACCTCCATGCAATCCTTCCATGCAACATAATTCGAACTGCCTTCAAGAGAATATTCGAGTCGCAAACCGTTGAAAGACATTTTCAACTCCGGCACCAAGAAAACAAAACTGCTGCAAAATTCGAATTCCAACTCAAAGCTCAATCACTCTGGATCTGTGAGAAAAAATTATTTCTAGCACATAGATCGACTGCAGGGGCATTTACTGGATATATCACCTTTCAAAGAAAGGATGGATCCAGAGGCTACCTGGCCCGCATGCAGACTCTGTCTACCGAAATAAGTTTGTAATCACTGTGATGATCAATCTCTGCTTCAATAGCTCCGATACCATGTAGAAAATTGCTGAATAATGATTAATTATCCACCGAGACTATCCTGATCACATATCAATTTGAATTCATATGCAACACATAATCTCTTCCACTCAGATCATCACACATGCGGAAATAAAACAAGCGATAACACATCAATTCATCATACACATTAACACAGTATGTATGGGGAAAGCTTATTGCTGAAAACCCCGCAGCTATTGTGTATATTATAATGGAGAAAACATGTAACAACTCAGTACAATACTCCTCACAAGTACTGAGTACTATCTCATGAAGTTACACACAAACTAGCTTGGTTTTGAACAAGTCACGGGTTCAAAACTCAACCACTAATTGCTTGCCTCTATTGCGCAATCATGGCCTGTCTAAATAGAGATCCAAGGTTCGAATCTCCTTGTCTTGACAGCACAATCATCATGGGAAATTGCCTCCAAGTGTGATGAAAATCTCATGCACAACTGATGTCACAACTGATAGCTGTACTCACCCTTTCATCTATCTCTTCCACTGGTCTCCACTGAACTGTCCATGCACTGTAGTGAACTGATGTGTTCTTGATTTGAATAATGAGTTACTAATTAATGAATTAAATAATATTTAATTCACTCCACTCATAACTAGTTGATTAGCTAGTTAAACTAATCTCAACCAGTTCAACTAAATTAAACTGAACACAACTCCACTAGCTGTCTCATTAACTCCACCAAACTTCTGCCACTGAAGTCCTAATTGAAGTCAACCATGCATGAGCTCACCAAACCCTTGGGAATAGCGTAATTCCTCTGTCAGATGCATGAGCCACTTCCAAGGCTCGAACTGAAGTGCTCCAAGAGAGTAAACTGAAGTTTAGAGTCCAAATATTATTAAGGGTAAATAATATTTGACTTCCCTATTTTTAGGATAGGCGGTCTAAAAATAGACTTCGACCTATAGGTCCAAAAATAGAGGTCCATCTATTTTTACCAACATGACCAATACTCCAAGAATAACATACTGCAACCCCTGGACCACGCTCCATATGTCTAAAAATAGACATAGTCTAAAAATAGTCTTTGCGCCAGAATTTGCCTGCGGGCCCACTTAGTGAAGGCGACTTCATTTCACTAAGCTCCATCACCTTGCTGCATTTTCAACAAATCATCCATCTTTGATGCTTGCAACATGCTCGGTCTTGGTCCGACTTGGTTATCAAGTTCACCCTTGACATCTTCTACATCTGCAACATCCTTGTGTGGTTCAACCTGCAATGTTTGTAATGTGCTTGGTTCGGGTTCAACTTGTTCTTCAAGTTCTTCCTTCTCCTCAACCACATTCTCAACATTCTTCGGTCTAGCCATATACCTCCTTATAAGCTCACATTTCATCTCCTTAAAATCAAGCTTGACAAGCTTCCCTTGAAGCATGTGTTGCTCTTCAGCCAATTCCTTTAGCTCCTTTCCATAGCTGTCCAATGTCTTCATAAATCGGTTGAATTCATCCCGGTTCGTGTCGGATATCCCTTCTGCAAGTATTGTATAAAAGGTCTTCTTCAACTCACGAAACTCATCAACGATTTCATCCGTTCTTCTCAAAAATTTTACCAGCCTGCTTCCGAAGTCCTTCGGAATTAACTCTTCCATTCTAGCTCTAGCCCTGACAAATGCCTTGCTTCAGCTAAGGTCTCAAGAGAAACCCAAAATATATAAGTCAACTTCAACAGCATCTGCAACCCCTGCAACTCTGTCCAGCTCTGATACCAAATGTCACGCCCCTACACCACGGGTGTCTTCCAACCACGTCTTGTAGGCAGGTGCGGCACTGCTGTACTTTTTCTTTTTCTAAATACTCAAGTACCCAGACTACGCCTATAGCAACATTCGTTAGTTATATTACAAATGTTATTTCAATGTGTGGAAATAAACATAAACATCAATATCAAATGACGTGTACGCCCATACATACAAGGGAGGGGCAACTCCCTTTTAAAATGAGTCCGCCCAGATATTATGTTTCATAAAAATACAAGTTTACAACATCCAATCCAGCAGAAACCACTCCTGCTCCTTGGCACGGATATTTTCCTTTTGGCCAAGATCTAAGGCTTGCCAATCATCAAGCTAGCCTAGAACAATCATATACAATCAAGAGTTTCAACCTGCGGAAGTGCTGCCCTAAACTGCCCAAGTGTTGGTCACTCGGGTCACTCAGCTGTTGCTCCAAATCAGTGCAGAGCGTTTTCTGAGCTGACCGTGTGTCCAATCCATCCCTCACCCATAAGGTTGGATGCGTCTCAGAGTTACGGACCTTCTGGTTTTTACGGCACCTCAATCCGACACCCGACTTGCCCAGAATCATGTTTTTAGTGCTGGGCCACTACCGTTACTCGACGTCCATAACCGACTTGACTCGACCCGTCCGCCGTTCAGCTGCGCCCGACCCGACCTGTGGTGTGGCATGCACGTCTACAACCCGACTCGACCAAAGCTCGGTTCATCTTCATTTCTGCGCCCAACGAGTTGTTGGCAACTCGTGTGCTACCCTTGACTTCTTGCTTGTTCGTCCTTGTTGCTTCTTCGAACATGGTTGCTTCACTCTCCAACGCCATCATATATATATGGACGCCAAGTGAAGTGAGAGTCGCTCGTTTGCCACGAGCCGACCCACCCGTTTATTCATTCGCCCACGAAGTGCCGTGTTGTGGGGTGTGGGGCGATCGGCCGACCCGAGCCGACCCCGACGTTTGGTGTTCGCCCATGAAGTGTCGCGACGGCCCACGCCCAATATGTTGGCCGACCCACCAACTCATCCGTCGGTCTAGCTCACCCAAGGTGCGCCCGTGGTGGTATAAACGCGTCTCGCCAACGCCGTGTTGACTCGCCTCTCCTCCAACTCGCCCTCGTGACTCGCCTCGCTACACCCGCGCGCCCGTGACTCTCCGGTGCGTCGTTACGCCCATTACGTCGCATGGCGCCCGAACTCGCCCAAACGCCCAACCGACGCGCCCATGAAGTCTTGGGGCCTTGTCTTGGGGCCTTACACATGAGGATTTAGAAATGTCAAATGCAACATAAGAAATAATAATTTAATTTAATTTGTTATTCTTTCCTTTGAAACCGAAAACTGTGACTTTTCATCCTCAAACCCTTAATTTAATAGTTTAATTGTGACACACTGAAAATATTCCAGGCTTCTCAAATGAAGACCATCCAAAAAAAAAATTTATTTATGAAAATTTGAACTTCCCCAAGCCCACTTCCAATATATACCACACCTATCGTCGTAATAATTAGAATTCATAATTATGTTCAAATTATAGAATAAAATTATACTATAAAATTAAAAGAACAAGAAAAAACATTAAATACTTTGCAATGTAAGTAAAATTTAAAACAGAGTGAGCTGAGAGCTTGAGATAATGTCACATTGCATTGTAATAAAATTTTAAAACACATCTCGTTGTGGAAACACAAACAACATATGCACATCTATTTTCATAGCGCCAATGGTATACGACCCACGAAAAAGTAAGAAAACATAGACCAACAAACACAACGCACTAAGTGCAATGTTGTAGTTGTTTTTTGAATTTTAAACTCTCATCCGAGAGTTTTGTTCTTATAAACCCAAAATTCTCCATTCGCGTGGCATTCTGCCTGTCGTTTTAGGGAATTTTTGCACTGTAGCTGTCGAATTCTTGGACTGTAGCTGTCATTTTAAAGAGCTATTTTCTTTGTCGCCGGGATCCAGGTAAATTTGGTGCTACTCTTTCAATAGTCATATGTCCACGAAAACCATTTAGTGTACAATTGTGACTCAAAACTATACTTGAAAATTTTCATGGTTCAAACAACATCAAAATATTGGCTACACCCGACTAAAAATAGAATGCACTAGTCCCAAAATGACAAATTCATTGTTGGCAGCAAGGAGAAACAAATCAAAAAAGGAAATTCCTCGTAACATATTTTCTTATGGTATTTTTGTTGCAGGGCACCTTCATATTTTCGACCTACTGTAAACAATAGATGATTTCACCCTTCATATGAAAAGTGTTCTTGAACTAGGCCAAATGATTTTGACTTCAAGGCTGCTCTTTCACCATAATCTAGCTCGGATACCAAGTAATCTCAGGAGATTGAACAAGTCAGTTTTATTTTCTTTTGTCTTTGTTACAACTTTTGAGTTGAAGTAGTGAAGCCCTAGTCATGGTATATCTTTGTGATACAGTGGGAATTCTGAGAGAGATTTGCTAGCTGTTTTTCCTGTTACCTTGGAGACCTTATTGCATGAAATCTATCACTTTAATCATTAGGAAAGGCATTGTACTCAAAAGTAGAATCTAATCTAATGTCATGTGTCCAAAGATAAGTCACAGAATTGAAGTATAATCACACTGCAATGATGAATATAAGGTTTGGAAAAATAAATCAGCTATAAATCTGAAGCTTGGTGCTTGAAGTATGAGTCATCTGCTTGCAACCCTCATGAAGTTCAATAAAATGGTGCCATGTGGTGCCATGTAATCATAAGCATATTCCTTTTACTTATTCAAATGGTTTCAATGGTGTGCTCCTTGTAGATAGTGAGGGAATCTTCGTAACCCAACCAGCTTATAGATCTCCCTGCCAAAACAAAGTCATTTAAAAAAAAATTGATTATAGAATGAAAATATTTAATTGATAAGTGAAGATAAAGTCTTCATCTTGATTTCTTCGATGGTGGAGAAAAGATGTGTTGGTGATTTCTCTTTGAATGATCTTCTTCAAGGGTAAGGATTAGATCTTGGTTGTAACGATGATAAAGCCTTTTTTTTTGCACTCTTCTGTACCAGTCCTAGGAAAGCTTGGTTCCTAGTCTTTAGATAATATTACTTTGACTTCTTCTTTACATAAGAATATAATTACATAGTCAACATGAAGACCAATCTAGCTATACTTTTCAACATGCCTATGCGTTCACACATAGTACCTATATAGTACTTGTTATCCATTGGTTGATGACATTCAACTGTCGATTGATAATTTGTTTTTTAATTTGTTTATGATGGGCAGGCGAACCCTATAGAGACCCATCCATGGCATCAGGGGAGCCCTACAGAGACGTCTCCATGAGAGGAGGATTTTCAGGTACATTGGTTGTTTAGTTATGGCATGTTTTCAATTAGGTTATATTTATTGTTCGTTGTGAAAAATTGATTAATGTGAAATTTTTTTGTCTTGCACAGGTGGACGCACTCATCCGACTCGTTCACCCAGTCAGGGAATCGAACAAGAGGTGCCCCAAGGACATGTTCCCATTCGCCCTGTTGCTGGTGACGGGCAAAGGAGAACAATGTCTGAGCCTGTGGTATTCATCCCACAATTGGATACTTCTCCAGGTAAAATCTAAATACAAATTTATTGTTTGATGTATGTTTAATTTCAAACTTATTGTGGTACTCATGTACCCAAATTCCTAACAATTTAATGTTTTGTATAGTGGCTCATAGACACATTCATTACTCGCTAGGGGACCATGGTATGAACGAGGGTCTTATACACATTAGATCAATTCCTAGTTAAAATGTTCAATTTTACGTTATATTCAATGTTGAACAAGTGAATTTTTTTTCCAAATGACTTGTTTAATGTGAAAACATTATGCTTCATAGGTGAAAATGTTGGAGCTGGGCTTGGCTTTATTGCTGGTGAGGGGCAAAGGAGAACAATGTCTGAGCCTGTGGTATTCATCCCACAATTGGATACTTCTCCAGGTAAAATCTAAATGAAAATTTATTGTTTGATGTATGTTTAATTTCAAATTTATTGTGGTACTCATGTGCCAAAATTCTAACAATTTAATTTTTTGTACAGTGGGTCATAGACACGTTCGTTCCTTGTCAGGGGAGCATAGTATGAACGCAGAGGAAGAGATAGTTTTTCCAACAGGTATTTTCAAATTACCAAACAAGTTTTTTAAATACAAATTTTTCTTATAAATTATTTAATTTTTAATACGTGCAATAATTTAACATGTTACAGGTGGTGGTGGTCGCCCTCCTAGGGGTAGAGGTCGTAGGGTTCATGAGTTTGCTCGAAATCCGAGCTATGATCCCCTTTACACCCATCCCGGTGATATTCCTGAGTAGATGCCTTGGGAAGATACAATCTCCTTACTTACTGTTGATGGGATGAGGGAGCATTCCACGAGATTGCGCAATGAATTGCAAAGTTGCAATCTCTCTGCCCCTAGTCGAAATTGTCTCCAAATTGTTTTGCACAATTTGGAGAGTTTGATAGAGACTTATCGTGGGGTTGGACCATCAACCCAAGTTTTTTTGACATGATGCGTAGGAGGAGAGCATCAGTGATTGGTATCCACTCCTACAATGAAGTCAAAAGGAAGGTCACTAAAGAAGCAGCCTTGTCACTATTTGACTTGTGGCCTGAAGACAAAAAACGTCTGAAGATTGCAAGATTCAATGATCCTAATATTGCACCCCATATTTATGAGAAGTTCCTGTATGCATACGGGAAGTTCCCAAATAATGATGAGGTGCCGCAATATTTTGTTAGAATGTTGGTTGCCCAGTTCCGAGACCACATGGACCCTAACTATACAGATACTGGGTCCAAATTCTATGGAGCTGGAAAAGGTCGTACATATGAACGACCTGATGCTATGCGAGATGTTGGGTTTTGGCCTCCAGCACCTCGTTTAGTAGCTCGAACACCTAGGGTAGTTACACTTCCAGAGGAGTTAGCCCTTATCTCCAGTGCTGCATCAAAAATGAGGGATAAGATACAAGAACATATTGCAGCTGCTTTAGGAGGGGTGGAAGTCGGCTTAGGGACGAGCCAACCTTCATCTAGTGCAGGAGAGGGTTCATTTGTGAGTGTCCCAGATGATGTGTTGAGGGAGATGGAGCGAGATGAGCTTATTAAGTATGCGGCCTCATGTAGAGACCACTATGAGCAATCCAGGACAATACAAATGCACACCATGGGCGAGGTATGTACATACAGGTTTTGATCTAACATGTTTTTTTGGTGTATATATACATTTAGTCTCAAAAAAATGACGCCAATATATTTATTTAACTTATGCAGTTTACAACATTCCTAGAACAACATTGCCTTTCCCCTCGTGCTTATTCTGTAGATCGTGGACACGATCATGTACAGGTGCCACGGCCATTACTCATTACTATCTATCTATATTTTTGTATGTCAAATTGAAATTGAATTTATGTCACAAATTTATTGGTACGAGTCTTAACATTATGGAATTTTCAGGTTAGTGCTACACATGAAGGGCTGCCTGAAGAGATTATTCCTTCTGAGGTTCCAGTCGTGACACGGGTATTGATACTTTTCGTTAAGCATATTTATAGTGTTTATTATATTTCTTTTCGTAAACTTGACTGTTAACTTTGGTTTCTACTTTTCAGGGTACAGAGGATATTGACATGATGCAGACTGAGCCTCAAGGAGATCCTGTAGTCTCTGGGTCCGAGACTCTACATTAAACCATGGTAACCTCTTACCCTTTCTTCGTTGCTATGGTATTAAAAAAATATCTGAGAGTGTACGAGGAGATTCACCTGCCTTTTTTGTAGAATTTGTATCCTAGTTTTTGTATCTTTTCTTATTCAATCAAGAAATTTTTCCCAATTGTCTATGAAGTTATGGATAACTTTATTCAGTTGCCTATAATGTCATATGACATATGCTTTAGTATGATTTTTTGCATTATGACATTTTGTCTTGCTTTAGTCATATATGTGTTTCTCATATTTCTCTACATTGGTAGAGTTTCCCATATTGGCAATAATGGGTATAACCCATTCCTATATACTCTCAAATTTGTGTATGGATTTCACTGTGCAACAGCTGCAATATGGTATTTCTATTACAATAGTATAAGCTTGACCTCAATTTCATCATTTGTATATGAATTATGGTACAGTACATGAATATATGGAAGTGCATCCATCAATTCAGATATGGCTTCTCTGCTCTATTCATATTGTCTATATTCATTCAGTTTTGCATTGTATACAAAACAATAATATTCCCCTATATATGGTGTCAGGACTCCTATTCGAGAATGGTGTTGTAGTGGGGTAGCTGCAATATCCTCCATCTAAAATATCAATGATCTTGATCATTTTGGGTCGTGTTGATTTTCTTCACAATCACATTCCTTCAATAGTGTCAGCATTCATATATACAGTCACAATTTGATCTTCTTAGCATCGTGCTTATCGATCCTTGTTCAGTTTCTAGAAGAATCAATTTTTTACTTTGAATAGCAAGTGGTGAGCATCATTAAAGGAAGAAATTTTGTAGGTATCTGAAGACCAGACCTCCCTTGTGACAAGAATCACTACAAGAAGTCAGGTTGACCATTGGACCTTTCATTAGCATAACTCAAGGATGCAACAAAGAAAATGGTTTAAACGTGAGGTACATGACTATTCAACATTAACTTGACCGATGCATGTTGAATTTGACACAACTCTTATTTAAATTTGCATGCTGAATTTGACACAACTCACTTTGTCAATGGTGACTTGTTCCTCCCCTGTGCAGGATGTTGCTAAAGGAGAAACTGTAATTAAGGAGAAAGAAGAAGAGCTGTATGCCGTACAAGAAAAACTTGTCAGTATGGAGAATGTGAGTTTCTTGTAAAAATGATCTGTGGATGATTTATTAAATTGGAACATTTATTTTAAGCATTGTAGCATCATGCATTTATTGTATTCTGATGTGAAATAAGATTAATAGGAGAATACTTTACCTTGCTTACTGTTAATCAACACAAGCACTTTGTCCAGGATCCAGCAGCTCCAGTTCCTTATTCTTACTTTAGTATCATGCTCTTTATTGTAATTATCTCCTGATTTCAGATACTGTTTTATTTTTTTTTAATTTTTGATGGGATTCCATAATAATCTTGCTGTTATTGCAGGAGGAGATCCAAAAGCTCATTCATGATCACAAGGCCACACTAGAAGCAAGGAAAACTGAGTTTGAAGCTGAGATTGAACAACGACAATCCTTATGCAAAGAAAGAGAGGAAGCTTTAAGATTGTTTGAGTAGCTTAAGAAATTGAAAACAGAGTTAAATGTGATCAGGCTTGGTAGCTGACAATATGATACAGCTGGAAAGATTTATTGAAGGTTCCCAAATTTCTACAAATGAAGGTTTAGTGAACAGATTAGTGAGATTTAAAATTGGCTATAAGTCTAATGAGATCAAATAAGAGGAATCTGTTCATAGCCTTGCTATTTCTGTAATTAGTGAGATTTAAAATTGGCTATAAGCCTAATAAATAGTTCGTAGCCTTGCTATCTCTGTAATCTGTACTGCTAGAAAATTGGCAGAAACCAAGACTGAAAATATTTGATATATTTTGGAAATCGAGTTTCGGCAGTACAATATGGATTTCTTTTATTCAGATTGAAAAATCTGTGTAGTGATGAACCTCATATTAATATTTATTATTATCCATTTTAATTTATGACAACTGTTGAGTATCGCAAATAAGGTGACTAAAATATATGTTTTTTCTTGTTTATTATACATTTTCTACTGTGTTGAAATCGAGTATAATTATTTTACAAATCTGTGCCAATATTTGAAGGCAATGTGCTTTCTTGTAGTGGTGCTAATGCATGGATGTTCACCGAAAATCTAAAGCAGGAGTTGATATGTGGATGAAAGAGACTATTAACACATGTCCTAAGTCGGCTAGAAGAAGGCAATAAAACGGGGTTGATTGGCCCAAGAATGCACAATAAAGACAGGAGGTTTATGATAGACAAATAAGCCAGTGACAGATGGGTACACAAGGGAAAAAGCTCACTTTGAAAGTGGACAAGTTCTCTAGGCAAACTTTTCCCTCCTATACCCATCTATCACTACAACTTATTTGTATGTCATAAAAATCTTGTAGCTTGCTTATCTGATGGTGGTGAGTATTCTTTAATATGCCTCCACTGCTCATCTAATTTCACCTTGAATTAGCATTTTCATTACCCAAGTTGGGTCCACCCAATAAAATCCAAAGAAAATTATGAAGTGCATGATAAGCGTATTGAAAAACACTATCATAACATGGCATTTCATCTCACATTTCCAAAATAAGAAAAAAAATTTCCAAATTAGGGAACATGTTTCCGGGCCATATCATATGTGTTTCCACATTTCACTGTGTTTTTGGTGATGGTACCAACCATGTACTTGTGTTTCCCACAACATAACCAAATATTTATATTGGTGCAAAGTTCAAATAGACATCAGTCTCAATTTATTGAAGCAACATGAGCCAGAATCTTCACATTTTGAGGATATTCTGTTACAGCCTTGGTCTAGAAGCTAACCTATGCAAAAAGAAGATCATGACTTTCAATATGTCCAATAAATTTTTTCCAGATGGTCACTCTTATAAAGGTGACAATAGTATAAGGGGTATCTTCCTATACCTAACTAGGTGTTCATTTTATGTCTCTAGCTTTGGAGATGAGATTGTCTAAGGCTTACATTATCCTTCATATACTAGAAAGGTGTTACCCACCATGTGCATTTCAAACACTTTAATCAATCATCATCAATTCCATCATCAATTAGTTCCATCCACTCGGGATTGCAAATCATATTTGACAAAATGGAACCAAAATCCACCTTGAGGTCAATTCAAGAAAAGACTTCAGCCATAGCAGTATTGTTGTTGATCCTACATGATTTACAAATGGACCAACAGGTCATAAAATAAGGCATCATGGAAACAATAAGGAATGGAAGCAACTAGAAATGTACAGAAGCCTAGAATAGTAGTAGCCAAATTCAAGATGGAGAAAATTCCAATTTCCTTAGTCCTCGGCATTAAATTATATTCAAGATGAGCACTAGATGATGAGATGAGACTTTTACACTCGTAGAGCAAAATCCCACACCAAATCGAGTAGAACATGTAGTTGTTATAGGTTATCTTACTCATGTCAAATTTGTGATCAATGTACTGTGGTACAGGTGGGAAGTTCTTTGCTTGTTTGATTTTAATAATAGAGTTCTGGTACACGACACAATTATAGTGAATGTGTTTGCACATTCACAAATTTATGCCACATTCACTATAATTACACAAAGTTTCTCATTTTTTTAACAACAATTGTGGTTACAATATAGTTCAAGCAGTTGAAAAATGTTAATTCAATTGACATCTAGCACACAAGATTGAATGAAACGTTCTCCTAAGTAGAACATTTTAAAAGTGAGTGTTTCCCATCTGATGTAACATTTTAGTTGTAAAATTTTACATGGCCATTGTTTCAAAAGCTTTCTTAAATATCCCCATCATTTTTTTTTAGTGTAAAGAATCAAAGATTAATTGAGATAGATTTTATATTAATAATATCTTTGTTTTTTGGCTGTTGACAAAGTCCGAAGGAATTTTATTGTTCTAGTCTTGGTTGAGAGATATTCTTGCAAAAGCAAACTTTCATCTTTGATTGCTTTAAATTCCCTAAGCATCTATGGTCTTATCTTGTATGTATTTATTGCTTCTAATTTTCTTGTGAGAGACTAAACTCCCACACTCTACATTGCCATAGTAGTACTAGCATGATGAAGATGTAAATGATTTTTTCCACGACTATTACACTGTTATCCTTTCCAAAACAACTGTCTAGTCTCATCTTGTATTTTTTCTTTGGTATTGTTTCACTTGCAAACTTGTTGGGGAATAAATTCAGTGATACATAACTGTAGTGTTCTATTCTAGCAAAACTTTCAAGATATTGAAATCGATTTGGCTAAAAGAGAGGACTCTTTTAGATCTAGTTTCACATTTATTTTAAATTCAAATCTGAACCAGTAAAGAAGCTAAGAATTGACAGTTTTTTGGTCACCATCATGACATTGACACTTCAAGCAACATTATATTGAGTAGATAGAGTAGAAGGATTATAGTTATGGAT
The DNA here is from genome assembly GCA_034641835.2 of Pinus albicaulis. Taxonomy (NCBI): domain Eukaryota; kingdom Viridiplantae; phylum Streptophyta; class Pinopsida; order Pinales; family Pinaceae; genus Pinus; species Pinus albicaulis. The sequence continues at coordinate 454,683,064 of CM076572.1, forward strand.
CCATAGATTATTCTTTGGCAATGAACCTCCAAATATTATCAAACTTTTTAATATATTATTTACATGATATAATTGCACTCTTAATGCTTTGGGATATATAATCTCCAAAAGTTACACACTGGGTGTTGTCATTGGCAGCGACTGTCACCTTGTCACTAACAAATGGGTGTTGTTTATAGGGTTGCAGTTTCAGGGCTAGGTTTGCAAGGTGGCCTTCGAATCCCTCATCTCTTTGTCAATGGCTTTGAAAGGCTAAGAGAACAGTGGAGCCCAGGGTGTTATAGTTCTGTTCCATGTCATTGTCATGTTCTAGAATCCAGAGACTTCTTCCTAGAGTAGCCTCTGTTTATGCTTTTCTGAGGAATATTTATGCAGGGATAAGAAATTATTCAACCAATGATGTAGAGTTCTTATTTTCGCATGGTTAAGGAATGTTTTAGATTGTGACATTCATGAAGTTGTTTTGTCAGATCCTCAACATTCCTTCAGCTATGGTGAACTTCATTTATCATTTGATCGGCCTCATTATAATTTTCAAGGACAGCCTGGATGATATTCATGTGAGAAGTCCCCATTTTCTTGCTCGTACAAAAATTAAAATGGTGTGATGCCAAGCTTTATGGTTATCTATGTCTAGAAATTGCCTTCAATCAGTTTTGCCCCCTTACCTTAGCTTCTGCTGAAGGGCAAGGAATTCCAACATGAGTCCTTTTGTATTTTCCAAATAGTAATTCCCAGTTAAATTTATTTCGGGTACATGTGTTATGATATGGAAAATAATGAGACATTTTTTTCTCCATCAAAATACTTTAATTTGATATTTCAAAGGTTGAAATAAGAATATACATAGTACTGTCTTTTCAGATCTTGCTGAGCCTTAAGGACTAGATACAATATCACAAATTCCAGTTTGTCATCTATTCCCATTAGTTACACTCTTCTTGTATCAATTAAGACCCCGAAATGTGCATTAAAACACCAAAAAGGGTACATACGTGAGGATTTTATGCCTTTCCATACTCATAACTTGCCATTTTAGTATTACAAAGCAAAACAAAACTCCTCTGAAGAAGTTAATACTGGAGAAGAAACAGTTTCGTGCTAGAGTTCTCCATACTTGAAATCCTTCATAGAAAAGGGTCCAGCCATATTTGTCAATATATATGGTGGGTCCAGAACCAAGCCATTCTTCACAAGTTTATTACGCTCGAAGATGCAAGTGGCCTCATTGAAAAGTAAGTCAAGGACGTTGAAACATAGACTATGAAAAATTCGGGTTCGAATAATGCCAGATCTGAACAAAGACATTCCAAGGGTTTCTTTGATAGCACCAAACAAGGAGATCCCCCGCATTGTGGTGTTGGAGCAGTATTGTTAATCAAAATAACCATTGCCTCCTCAAATATCTATAAATTTTATTTATACTTGCTTTACCATGTATATCAGATACCTATCAATCAAAAACATGAAAAATTGTGGAATTCATGCTCTGGAAACACAACCAACCTTTATTATTACCAACATTAACTTTTATATAGTAGCAGATATGTAGATAAAATTTCCATCTTCCAAAGAGACAAACCTGCTTCTCCAACATGATGGCACATTCTTAACTACTAACATTTCACTGGGAATTGCTCCCTATCATCGCACTGGGAATTGGAAGCAAGGAATTTACAAGTGCAATAGCTTCATCCAAAAAGGACTTTGAAAGCCATCGCTTTAACTGAATCTGATGACATATAATGTGGCCCTTTTTCCATGCAGCATAGCTAACGGGTGCTTCTAGGTCCTTAAGAAATGAATACACTGCCTTTGAAATGGGAAACCCTCTTGCATATTTTTTTCTGTGCAGATTCACCTTGTCTGAAATGAATATACATAGGATGTAGGAAAATCTAATTTAGTTAAAAGATGGCAGGCATCCTAACGAAAATAAAAAGAAAAGATAGAATTTTACTAGAAAGAAAGAAAGTGAGCTCCAAACCATAGCTTAATTAAATAAATTAGCTAAGCAAACCATACACAGTGACTATGCTGGCAAGCTGAGGAATATCTTCTTCATCAAGAACCAATCTTTGTATATCAATAAGCCAAACTGAGAGGGATGTCAATGCAGCACCAACAGACATTCTGATTGCAATAGACAAATGGAAGGAATTATTTCATCAAACGAACCTGAATGAGAGCACCACCTTTCAACTTACATCATTATGGACTTTAAAATAATAATTAGAGTCAAAATATGATAATAAATTACTCAAGAATCAAAAAAATAGTCGAACGAGGTATAAGATGGTTGAAATCCCATGTCTGTGCTGACCTCTTGCTCTGTTACACAATCTTGTAAACATATGAGATGCTTAATTTATTCTGTATAAGATGGTTGAAATCCCACCATGGCTATTAATTATCTCTAGAAGAAAGCAAGGTAAAACAACATGTATTCATTCAAATAGATTGCAATCTACTAAGGTGTCTTCACATGAATGGCATGCACAGCAAAATTTCCGGATGGATTTTGTTAAAGGCTTCCTGATCTGTATGTTGAGAGAGGCTGTATGCTGTGATGGTTGAAATCCCACCATGGCTATTAATTATCTCTAGAAGAAAGCAAGGTAAAACAGCATGTATTCATTCAAATAGATTGCAATATACTAAGGTGTCTTCACATGAATGGCATGCACAACAACATTTCCGGATGGATTTTGTTAAAGGCTTCCTGATCTGTATGCTGTGAGCTTCCCAATGCAAACAACAAAAATTGAATGTCCATTGAAGCATGTGAAATATATAACAAGCAGCATACGTATATGTTTGTGGGGAAAGAAACTTTTTTGATACTTGGAATAGACTCGAACAAATAACAACAGATTGAAGCACATAACACAAATGAACAAAACAATATTGAAGAAACAAATAACAGATGTCTGTGCTGACCTCTTGCTCTGTTACAACATGTATTCATTCAAATATATTGCAATCTACTAAGGTGTCTTCACATTAATGGCATGCACAACAACATTTCCGGATGGATTTTGTTAAAGGCTTCCTGATCTTGAATCAAAACCTTGATGAATCTGCATCATAAATTATGTACCAACACACATCTAAGCATCCACATGTCAATTTATTTGTTCAAGCAATCCACAATATAGTCTTAAACTATATAAAGTCCAATGCATTGTAGCAATTATATGTTCTAACCTTAGAATCAAATTTCATTGTTCATCTTGAACAATGTGTTCCACTCATATGAAATGTGCTAGTGGCAAATTTTCCAAAATGGCATCATGATCATCTATCGATAACCTCCATTGTCACTATTTTTTTCTACTCTTCACTTGCTTCAACTGCAGTCGAGTTGCTATGACCAAGTGACTATATTGGGCATAAATAACCTCTGGCTGGTAATCTTGAAAAATAATATGATCTTTACATTTCTTTACTTCTTCAAAAAAATGTCCCATTAACACCATTGAACCGATTGGGTATGTATAATTTGATGGATCATTATACTCTTGCAACAACGTGGATTTAGACATAGTGCATCGTAATAAATAATAATGCACTTTTTCTTGATTATTTTCTGGTGCAATGACAACAAAGACATCACCTTCTCTAACCATATCAGAGACATGATCATTATCATTGTCAATCATAGCCACTTCATTGTCCATTTCCTTGTCACTCACGTTTCCAAATGGGGGCAATGGTGTCAATTGTTCGAGTTTCCATGGTTGAACAAATTTCTTAATTTGGTTTTCACATTCATCGATGGACTCTGTCTGATCAATACATGCATAAAAAAAGCAAGAGCACTTTCGTTTCTCAATGCAATGTATATTTGTCATGTCCCTACTCCTAATTGAGTGTAAACTTCTTGTTTTAGGGATTACACTGGCATTATATGGCAATGATCTATCAACATCACCCATTGTAATATTCCAAAAGTACCTGCTTGATAAAAACACACATATGTATGAGTCAAATTTTGAAAAATATTATATATTTTTTTGATAACAAAATACGTGCACATATATGTATGTACACATATATATATCTACACATGTATAATATATTCTTAGTTAAATGTGTATGCTTACCTGTGCACATGAGCCATCCTTGGGTTTGGTACATGACTTAAATTTCCCTTGCACCAATTAACAACATCTAAAGAATTTGCAAGTCGGCAAGCAGAGTGATTCAATTGATACCTCCTAAGTGCACGTTTTACGCATGCCCTAGCACCATCATGCTCTCCTTTTCCATGCCCTGTCTCAAAGAAATTCCATGTATGTCGAATGTTGATTTTCCTATGAAGACGAGACAACCAATAGAACGATCTTGTTGATTTAAATTGACCAGCACAACCATCTGACCATACCCAATGTTCTTTAAAAGTGACTCTTCGTTTCAACAAATCATTATAAATAACATTAAAACAATGTTGAACAAAACACATGTCATGTGTTCGATCATCACTGATGTAGAAATGATACTCCTTAATCACCTCAAGATTATTTTCATCGCTATCAAAACCATCCATAGCAAGCTCTACGTGTCTATACAAAATATGCACAAATATCGATACTTGGTCTGAATGATAATACTCACTTTGTATCTCCTTTTGTGGACTAAACGTGTAATTCTCAGCGAAATCAACCACTGATAATATTGTTCCTTTTGGGAACACCTCACGTGATTGCTTGAATTGTAAATCCTGCCATCGTGCTATATGACAATGCTTAATATATTTGTATATTTGCACCCTGAACTTCTCCATAAAAGATGTCACTGGAATCTCTTCATCAAGTAAAGTGATCTTTTTTGATGTTGTGCTTGAATCTGCAACAGGAGTGTAAGTAACATATTCATATCTCTTCCAATTCAGACTGAGATTTGACAGTCTGGGATCATTAGGATCAATGGGATAATTTTCATCATAGAGTGCCAAATGAGAACATTTGTCACATTTTCTTCCACCAACACATTCCTTTTTATAAAATAATTCATTATTCTCTCGTGGACATAATATCTTTGATAAAAATTCACGAACACTTGAAGGAGGAGGGTCATTTGACCAATATTTTATGCCAAAATTTACAAATGTCTCATACAATAATTCGAATTCTACATGGTATCGACAACAACATGTGTCTCGAACAGTGATAGGCCTGACATACCATGGTTTAAGCTTCACAAATGTGCTAAGGGAAATCTTCACATCAATATTACTCTCCATAAAGCTCTCGAATAATTCTACTTGACTGACTTGTGTTATATGTTTGGAATGAGATTCATAAACTCCCTTAGATATACGGCGTCGCAGTTGATCCTTTTCATTTGGCGACACACGAGAGTTCGAATCCCAAAACTCTTTTACCCTATCCCTCACACCATCAAGAAGTCTATCATGATATGGACGCTTGCAGATATTAGCCCAACATGCTCCTTCATCATTCTCATCTATTTGAGTTCTAAATTTTGAATGCCTCCATAAAAATTTTCTTGATGTTTTAATCAATTTTGAAGTTGTTGACATCAACCGACTTGATGAAGTTCCTTTTGCAACTGCACCTGTTAAAAGTGCTCTACGAGCATTCTTTGCAACATTAGATCGCCCTTTGGCTAGTATGCCAAGTGCCGATGTCACATTATTTGTTACCATTTCATTTGCTAAAACCTCTTTTTCACTTTTAATGCCCAATAATTCCACAACATTTGTGAGAGATTTTTGCTTTATAAGTCCATGTAATAGTTGAGCTTGTGCTATGATAGATAAACCTTCAAAAGTATGTTTCAATACGGATTTTACTTTATCTCGAACTGTCCTTTTAGCCAATGGTGGTCCCAATTCTTCAATTTTAGTTGCATCCATATTTTCTAGAAACTCGTAGTTGTATACAACATTATTGGAACTTCCAATTAATTGCAGTGAAATTGGATGTGTGGTTGCTTCTTCTTGTGGATCTGATGTTGTCCCTGCATAAAAAAACAATATTAAAACTTCTAATTTGAAATTGACATGTATACAAAATACAAAATTCAAATTGAAGAAACTAAATTGACTCACTAGTGACATTGATATCAATTATATTCTCGTTGACAAGTTCCTCAACATTTCTCATTTCCTCGTCATTGTCATGTACCTCTACATCTATTTCACGATGCTCTACCTCCACATTTCTTTCATGCCTTAATATTTCCCTTTCCTCTCGCCATTTTTTTTGTGATTTCTCATTTTTCTCCTTTAAATATTTTCTTTTTCGATCGTACTTTGATATGAAATTCCTTTGGTTTCCCATGTTCACACAATTGGAAACCTAAAATCCAATTCTATTTGGACCAAATACCTAACAAAACATAAAGAGTTCAAACTAAGTACTTCATGCTTTCATAGATTGCAAGATTGCAAAAATACTCCATGTCTTCATAGAGACATTATGCAAAAATATTTCATGCATGCACCCAAAAACATTTCAAAAAAAAAATTTGCACCCACAAAAACTTTCAAAAAATATTTCCCACCCAAAAAACTTGAAATTATTTTTTTTTGCCAAAAAAAATTTTGTGCACAGAAAATAGATTAGAGCACCCTCACTAGATTGACAGTCACCCCTAAAAGCCAGGCTCAAGAGGGAGATCTAATTAGAATAAGGTTGGTAAGATAGATCAACCTTTGGTCATTTCCCCTGGCCAAAAAACCCCATCGGCTAGCACTTATAGCCTAGAAGTAACATAGCCAAAATTTTATATGTGGAAAATTCAATGAAAAATATAAGTAACATAGCCAAAATTTTATAAGTGGAAAATTTACAAGCTACATATGTGCAAATTTCCAAACTACAGGGAAAGAATTCGGACCTCCGCAGTTTTCGTCGGAGTTGTGTGCAAACTTTCGCGCGAGAAAACTGTCGACCGAAAAATTGCGTCGATTTTTTATTGAAACATTTCATAAAACTCTTATATATATAACATTCAATAAAAATATCGGCCGAGAGTTTTTATAACTCTTGTCTGAGAGTTTTATTTTAATAATATAACCAAAATTCTTCATTCGCGCGGCATTCTGCATTGGTTATTTTCGCGAATCCCATTTCCCATCTCTGCTTCCCTCAGATTCTAGGCGTTTGAAGGAGTTCTCAAGGAATGAGGAGGCTCCCTGAAGGAAGGATATTTTGAATTTGGAGAGTGGATTCACAGACGTCGTCTTTGTTGAGGAGAGGCAAGACTTGTGGGAGTGGTCGTGCTATTGGTTGGAATCTGGCTATAGTTTGATTATCTGGATGTAATAGATTTAGATGGTTAGGAATGAATTATACGGATGGTTTTGAGATTGTTATGATAGTTTTTCTCTTAGTCATTGCCATCTATATTCTTATTGCCATATATAACCAACACAAGTCGAATGATTAGCCAGGAGGTGTATATGTTACACCAACCCTCTTCATCACAAGAGTCATCAGAGGATTCAAACAATCTGGAATCTACGTGGTGTTTTGCAAGATGGAGTACTCTATGGAGAAAGTGGGTAGATACTCTAATCATATCTAGGCCCTGTAAAAATTTTGGTTTCTGATTATGTGAAAGGTGGTGGACTGTTCCTGGGTGTTATTGTTGCTGTTGTTGTCATTTTTAATGGCATACTATTTCTGCCTAGTTTTTCCCATTGCTCCTTTCCATCTTTGTATTTTCGGTGATACATTTCAGGTTAATTTCAAATTTTTTTCGGGATGACAGTCTGGAGTTATACTTCTAGGGGATGCAATTCGGATGTTGATAATTGAATGCAGCCCGATTGGTTGGTAAGGAGGTGTCAAATATTAATAACTTATGGCCGTTTGAACATGGAAGGGATTAGGCTCTGTACTTGGCATCTTTGAGTTTTTCGTAATCACATAGCTTTTCTTTCTCTCGAGGTTGTATGCAGACTACCTCTTTTATGTACACTGACAGTTACTAAATATGGGCTGCCAGACTATATTAGATTGAGTGCTCAGATGATCCGCTGGAATATTTACCCTATGGGATTGTCATGCCTCATTATGTGAACGGTTTTTTCCTGAATATTTTATTGTAGTGGCGGCTTTTTGATTTCATCAGTCTATTAAGTCACTGAAATTTTTTTTTTAAGTGACTGACAAATCTGTCTCTGGGTGGTCATTGGGATTTTGTCTACTCAGAAGATTAGGGGGAGGGTCCCCTTGGGATTAGACTTTCCTCTTTCGGATTCTTCCTATCCTCTTCATTTAGTCCTCTTTTAAGTACTCACCCACGGCATGAGGTGTGGTGGCACCTGATATCTGACACCTGATTGTGGGGTTATTTATTCCTCTTTTCATTTTAGATGTACTTTGCCTATCTTGGATGAGAGCGTGTTTTCTTCGCCCATATTAATCTTTGCCTTATCCTTCCTAAGTCGCGGAAAAATACCATTTTTTTTGGCTATTTCTCCATCTTTTTGGCCGAACTCCTGAGGAGTGTCCCTTGATGTAGCTGGCTTACAGAATCAATGTAATATTTTTTTACAGTGACGGCACTGATATATCACTGTACTTCTGACGGATTAGAACATCAGGCAAGGTTATTAACAGGCTTGGAACCCTTCACTTGGCAGTGAAGTTATGGATGTATTAAAATCAACACCGACTCAGGAGGAGTAGTCAATTGAACATGAGATTGATGATTTAATCATCCAAAGTGATTTTGGTAACGGTGGATGTTTCCTGACAATAGCGATTTAGATAATCTTGTTTGAATTTGGCACAATTTATTTTTCTTATGTTGGTTTTTGTACACGAGCTGGCTTTCGTTTTGGTTGGATCCACAGTCATTATCAATACTGTGCACCTTTTGGAGCAGTCATGGGTTCACACTTGGTTTTCACAAGTGAGCCTGATCTGAAGACTGACATCTGAATGTCATAATTGTGCATCAGGAGAGCCGGTTTCTTCTAGCTGTTTCTTTCATAACATCATAGTTTTTATTCTCATAAGATGCAATGGCTTATAGCTTTCTACAGGGCCAACATTAGACACATCAAGCGAGCCTATTTTTGTCTATGATTATTATGTTTTTTATTCAATCCTTATGAGTTCAGAAACAGATGGAAACATTTCCCCTTATTAAGGGCTGATCTATTGATTTTTCTTTATCTGGACTCGCAATCTGTTTGGGATGTTATGCACCCATATTTGTATGATCCCCACATATTGTTCTCACTTCAAGACTCCTCCTTTCTTAGAAGTTGTCACTTTGGAAACTGTTTCGGATCCGGTTTTCTTATCACCACATGATGGGAATGTAATGTTTTGTTAAATGCACTGTTAATTAAATGAATTTTCATTCCATGCTAAACAAGATACAAACATTATGGAAGGATTGACATTTCTTCCAATGAAGTAGAATAACTTGATAAATTGTGTGATGGTTATCACTGTTGATCAGATGTTAAAGAAGAGAATTTCTAGCATATTCTTTATAAGACCACTTGGGTAAATAGTGATTAACCCTCAAACCAACTATTAGATTCGTTTCTTTCCAAATTCTTGCTGCTGTGTTCTTGCTAGTTATGATAGGTGCTGAGTTTATTTAAATTAATTGTGAATCATCGGCCTTGATGACAAGATAAAAATTTAAATTTCTGTAATTATTCAGTTTTCTTATTATTGAATCTTGCTCACTTCCAAAAACCTTGTTTCTAAACTTATTGGTCCTTTATATTTTAACCAAGACCTTTCTCACAAGTAGGAAGCCATTGTGAAGGGAAATTATTATAATTGTTTCATGTATCCATTCTCTCTGATTACTGTACTCCACTGTCTTTAGATAATAATTCGAAGCAAATTATAAGTGAAAATTTTTTCAACTTACTCACAAGTAGGAAGCCATTGTGAAGGGAAATTATTATAATTGTTTCATGTATCCATTCTCTCTGATTACTGTACTCCACTGTCTTTAGATAATAATTCGAAGAAAATTATAAGTACTTACTGGAGGCTTGTAAATCTACATTTCATTGGTATTTTAGTGATTTTTTGAAGGATCCCTTTTCTTTGATTACTGTACTGATTGGCTATGGAATATGAGAAAGCTAGAGAAGTAACACAATCTCAAAACTATGGAATATCACTTTTGGTGTCATCCACACTTTCTTGTATGTCTTATGGAAGAAAATGTAGAAATTTGCTGAATAATAAATAATTATCCACCGAGACTATCCTGGTCACATACAATTCGAACTTATATGCAACACATAATCTCTTCCACTCCAGATCAACTCAGATCATCAAACATGCAGAAATAAAATCAAGCGATAACACATCAAATCATCATACACATTAACACAGTGTGTATGGGGAAAGCTTATAGCTGAAAACCCCGCAGCTATTGTGTATATTATAATGGAGAAATCAAGTAACAAACTCGGTACAATACTCCTCACAAGTACTCAGTACTTTCTCATACAGTTACTCACAATCTAGCTCAGTTTTGAATAGGTTACTGGTTCAAAACTCCCCGCCAATTTCCTTGCCTCTATTGCTTGTTTCAATGCTATGGGATGGCCTCTTTATATAGAAAAACCACCAGCCTGAACTGCGCAATCCTCATGGGCTTACTCCACCTATCTGTTGGAATTTTGAGAATTCCAAGCAAACAGTGGAGAGAATAGGCTCCACTTCACAACACAGAGAGATTAAAAAAAAATATTTCCAACAGGAGACAGAGTTTCCCAGACTTTTAAAACAACTTCTATTTCTTTAAAAAACTTATACAAGTCTTCCTCTTAACAGAGGGATAACAAAAGTGGTGACTGCTTTAGACGCAGTGCACAGAACTCTCTGTTCTCTCAAAACAATACTCTGTCTCTAAAAAAAAAACAACAATCGGGTCCGCGATTTAAACAAACAATCGCACCAAACAAAAGTTCCGATTGCGATTGACCAACCAGATGCGATGGTCATATAAAACATGGCTCATATAGCAATCGGGTCCGAACTTTAAACAAGTGCGATCGGACCTCATTCAAAAATGTTCCGATTGCCGATCATAAATGGATGCGATTCGACTTATTAACTCCGGCCTATTCCTGGATCGGGTCCGCCACTCCAATCGCACCAAAAATACAAAGGCATGCGATCAATCGGAAGTTATGATTACGATTACAACGGATGCGATGGACTTATTAACTCCATCGTATGACGCCATCGGGTCTGCCAATTTCAACGGTGCAATCGGGCCCAACACTTAAGAGTTTCTGATTGCGATTGGACAACCGGATGCGATTGCCCATTCAACTGTGGCATATAATATCATCGGGTTCGGCCTTTGATCGGAGCATGAAACAAAAGCGCCTCGATTGAACCTTGCGATTGCACTCATGCGATTCCATTGAGGTGTCGCCACGTGGTCAAGTGGACCCACAGACCTCCGCAGCTGTGGAGGGCGATTTATATATCTTTCGGTTGTATGTTTTATATACAGTCGTTCCATTGCGGAACTCTGTCATATCAACAAGACACTTGAGTATTGTTACATTGCGATTTGCGATTGTGATTTGATCGCATCGCATCGCAGATCTCTTCATCAACAAGACACTGCTTCAAAATTAACTTTGGTTGTTGAGGGCTTTAAAGCCTGAAATGACTGGTTTTTAATTTGTTCTGCTCCTCCGTAGTTCTGATCTACGGCTTTCTCCATTTCTTCTCCAAAAACAACTCTGCCCCATCACAAAATTAATTTCATCTGCGATCTACGGCTCCACCCCATCAAAATTGAATTCATCCTTACGAATTTCTCCATGCTTCTGTGTGTGTTGCAAATAGCAACAGTATAGTCACAACTGATAGCTAACTCCACCCTTTCATCTACCTCTTTCACTGGTCTCCACTGAACTGATCATACACTGTAGTGAACTAATGTGTTCTTGAGTTGAATAATGAGTTACTAATTAATAAATTAAATAATATTTAATTCACTCCACTCATAACTAATTGATTAGCTAGTTAAACTAATCTCAATCAGTTCAACTAAAATAAACAGAACACAACTCCACTAGCTGTCTCATTAACTCCTCCAAACTTCTGCCACTGAAGTCCAATTGAAGTCAACCATGCATGATGCCATCAAACACTTGGGAACCACGTGATTCCTCTGTCAGATGCATGAGCCACTTCTGTAGCTCGAACTGAAGTGCTCCAAGAGAGTAAATTGTTGTTTATAGTCTAAATATTATTAAGGGTAAATAATATTTGACTTCCTTGTTTTAAGGAGAGGCAGTCTAAAAATAGACTTCGACCTCTTTGACCTCAAAAATAGAGTCTCATCTATTTTTACCAACATGACACATACTTCAAGAATCTCAAACTGGAATTCCCGAACCATGCTCTATATGTCTAAAAATAGACATAGTCTAAAAATAGATTTTGCGCCAGAATTTGCCTGCGGGCCCACTTAGTGAAGGCGACTTCATTTCACAAAGCTCCATCATCTTGCTGCATTTTCAACAGAAAATTCCACACAAATCACCCTGTTACACATGAAAAATATTCGGGCATGAAGAATTTGATGATAATACCTATAAGCTCAGTTAATTTGGTGTCATCAATGATCCAATGTTGGGTGGAATGGTTCAAAACTCTTTTCCATCCTATTTCTGCAAGTAATCTCTGTATGAAAGAAAAGGGAAAGAACACAATGATGCTCTTTTTCAAAATGCACTACAAGCCTGGCTTTACCTCCCTTCACCTTTACATCCCAAACTACAAACTCTAGTTTCCGAAATTGAGATTCTTAACTTTTACAAATCCCCATTGTTATAACTGCCTATGTTGCAATATTTAGTTATATCTCAAAGGAAGAAAGAGAAAGCACTGAAGATATATTCAATGAATAACTGTACCAAAAACCTGAAGTAAAGACCAAACATCATGACTCATTTGAACCACATTTGATGGGACATTCTTGAAGCCAGATTCATAATGTCCTGAAAATCCTTTCATCTCTTATGCTCACGAAGATCCTTTAACATTATTACAACTTGGTATTGTTTCTACTGCCCCTTATACCACAAAAGTAAATTTTGAGGTAGTATTTTCCTATATTTAATGTCACATAAGGAAAATATTTTCCCTTCCCAACACAACCATTTGGCCTATAAGATGGATTTGGCCTAATGATTAATAAATCTAATATCAAGAATTGTTTTTTCCATAAAGGTTTCCAGGTTAATTTAGGGCATCCATGTGTCCTATTTTAGTGTTGCTATTATCCTCTAATTCCTCTCTTTCATTTTATAATATAAAAAGGACATTTTTCTTTTAATATGACGTCATTCAAAAAATAAGTTAAAAAATAATTTATGGTTTAAGGTGGTCTATCTTCTTTAAATTCAAGTAATTTTACAATCCATGTGGTAAAACCAATCCTTTTGTAAAAGTCTATTGTTAGAGCACTCATTATTAAAAGTTGATCGCTAAAATTCTAATTTACTCATTTATGTAGTAATGGTAGTAATCGACAAATAATAATTCAAACACTAGTGGTCAAAATCAACTTCTTATCATTGGAATATTATAAAATAATTGTTGAATTTGTTAGTATCTATGTTGTTTTAATTCTTTATATTTATAATTAAAAGAACAAAAAAATCCTTTATATTAAATCTATGATTTATAATGGGGTTTACAACATGTAAGAAACAAAGTATGGAACTACACCAAAAGAAGACTTGTTGCAACAAGGAATGAGATTTGGTTTTGAAGCCATGTGCACAATTTATGAGTCACTTTTTGCTATGGTAAATTTCTATTCAGCTTACATTGATGTATAATATTTATTTCAATTTTCATTATTCTCACAAATATAGATACACTCATTACACTTTATTTTTATATTTTCACATGGAACAAGATCAAGAAGAAAAAAGGAATTGATGCAATCAAAAAAACATTCCTCCAGATAACCCAAGTCATGGAAGTAGCTTGAGCATTAACAACAATTCCAATGAATAATGATGATCTATTTGGATATCAACGCAACCTATTGTATTTTTTGAAATATTTTTCTTTGAAAATCAAACATTTTGTTTAAAATAATGGACAATGTCTCAATTGAAAGACAAGGGGTTACCAATAACAATCCCATTTTGTATGAAAAACAACCTCTTATTGATATATACCACAATGCAATTTAATTTATTCTATTGTGTTATCCAATGTCATTGTGAAATCCTACACCATTGATAAATATATGGATGATTAAATATTATAATGAAGCGATGTGAAATATGATAATATAACAAATTAATCCAAACATCATATACAAATGAACTAATAAAATTTTAATTTACGTGAATAATATTATAATATATATGTCAATATTTTTAGGAACATTTTTTTTTTTTAATTACAATAATTTCACTGCCACAGGTTGATGTTTTCGAAAGAGAGAAAATCTCATACAAAAAATCATTACGTCTAAACATAAAGATGCACTGGTGCATTATTTTATATAAAATCACCATGAAAACATCTTTTTTACGTGATTGGTGCCTTTTCGGAAAATGACAATGCCGAATCATTTATTTCTTCAAGCATTGTTATTGTTTGAAATTAAAAATTTGGTGATTTATATTCTTAGCGCACCAGTGCTTTGATAGAACTAACACACTGATCCTACAAAATATTATTTCCAGATTGGTGCATCATGAAAATTAACAACACCGAAATTTTTAAATAACCAACGCACTGTGGCATTTATACAAACGATACACATCGATGCTGCAAGTTTAAACTAAATCACCGACTCAACAATTTTTTTTTTGCGTGCCCCGATGTCGTTCCTTACGAGAACGCCCCAAGGCTTTTTTATCCATTAGAAACAATGTGATATATATTATGCACTGGTGTTATTTTCATTCAATGCCTTTGTGCTTTTAGTTATGTTTTCTGTCAAGTGCATTTATATATGTAGAGTATAAAGCTACTTGTTTCATGAAGTGCACCGCAAAAGAAAAAATCTGCTAAAACTTTGACGGCCCATATTTTCTTCAGTTGTGATGAAGTTACGTTAAAATATATTTTAAAACATCTGCTATCACAGAAAAATGTTTTAGCAGATATTTTTTTGACAAAATTTTCCAATTTTATAACATTAAAAACTTTCGTTATGACCTCTGCTAGAAGATATTTTCATTGTAGTGAGTTTGGGGAAATAACAAGTATGTGGGACAATTTCATGATAAAGGCCAGATTGGACGACTTGAAAAATATTATCTAAATCACTGGAACAGTCAAGAATGTCTTGTAGAAACTCCAAAGGTCCAAGGAGGAATTGGAATCATATACTTTGGCTTCTCTATTCCTAAGGGGTATATGAAAAAACACCATAGAGATTGTGGATTTGTTAGTTGATTTTATTGTTTTCTCCATGTTTAAAATTGCAAAGAAAGGACAACGAAGAAATGTTGAATTATGAGTTACCCAGTAACTCGAGATAATTAAAAATTTAATGTTGATGAGGAATTGACAATATACACTCTAGACGGGATTCACTATAATTCTGCAACTATATATCAAATAAAATAATAGGCGGGATGGGCTTTTATCGAAACAACTTGATGATGTGTAAGGGCCCACTCACTTTCCTACCTCTCCTGGCAGGTACATGTGTTTCCATCAACATTCAATGCATGGTTTTCATAAAAGGCATTAACCATTTCTAAGGGGTCCCCATAGTGGTTTTTGAAAATCATGGAGGATCTGTCAAAATGAATCATTGTCATTGATTTGGAGATGGGTTGGTTAGTATCCTGATTGTCGATGGGTACTCATCCTCTAAATTTCAATTGCTTTAACATGTTATAAAGCCTTTGATTCCTTAGGTTGAGTCCAATGAGAGATGATTCAACGCAAAAATTCTGCACAATTTAATTTCGAATTTATAAAATTTTTACACCAACTTTTATATATTTTAAGGTTTCTCTTTTAAGGCTGAAAGGTTAGGCTTGTATAAAATGTATAAATACAATTTTGAAAAGAGACTGCGGT
This sequence comes from Pinus albicaulis, assembly GCA_034641835.2. Taxonomy (NCBI): domain Eukaryota; kingdom Viridiplantae; phylum Streptophyta; class Pinopsida; order Pinales; family Pinaceae; genus Pinus; species Pinus albicaulis. The sequence goes on from CM076572.1 coordinate 454,699,116, forward strand.
CCTTGATTTATTTACCATTCTAACTCTTCATTCTTCTTCATTTTGGATTCCATATGGGTAATAATATAGACCATGACCTTATGCACGACTTCCATTTAATTGGCTAGGTGTCTCATATCCTTCCTTATCTCATGCATCTTGTCACATTAACACCCTCTAGGAGGAGAATAGCTATCCATGACATGAATGTATCTAGGAATTTCCAAAATCAAAGACTCTAATTATTGCTAGATTTAAGACTACCAGCACATAGGAAAAGGAAAAAAACAAGAGGATTGGAGGGACAAATACTTTTTAAGTGTTTGACAAGACCAATCAGCTCAATAAGCACTTTAAAATTCAAAAAAAAAAACTAAAATTACAAGCCTATACATAATTTCAACTAGGAAAATAGGTTCATTACCATCCATAGGTGACCCACAATTAGCCATTAACCATTAACTAGTAGAGTAGTAACATTATTAATTTTACTAAGGATAGAAGTATCTATTGTAGATAATTTCATTCTAAATTTTTTTAACATTTCATTCACCCAATGCCATCATAAGTAATTATATAGAGCGAACATTAGTAATAACAATGAAACAGAATAGTCCTAGCTCCATCATGATATCTCTACCATAGGATTCGACATATCTCCTTCATATATCTATAATAATCTTTTCTCATATCACAGATAAGGCCTAAGGAGGCCACAACCATACCCAAGAAATTAGGCCCATTAGGGAATTGTTACACCACAAGAATAAGGCCCATTATGGTGTTGTGATGTTATCACAAATAAGAATTCCCAAGGAGGTGGTTTTCATACCCAAGAACCAAGGCCCATTAGGGTGTTGTTACACCCCAAGACCAAGGCCCATTTGGACATTGTTACATAACAAGAATGAGGTACAATTTTGTAAACCCATAGGATGGAATGATAATTATATCACTTCCAATTAATTATATGTCCTAGTGTGCATTTATTTGAGGCACAAAAACCCTTCCTTTCACCCTATGAAATCTATGCCATTTGGAATATTCTTAAAAAACATAAATATATATGTAAAAAATTAAAAATATTTAATTGTGTTAATGTTACTTATGAGTAAATAAATAATCTCCAAATTGAATCATTCAAATTTTCCTTGAAATGAGGGTTGGGCATGCATTTTATGAAGTAGGATAAAATTTATTTGCTTCACTAAAATGCACAAGCATGCTTCATTTCATGGCGAATATGATCGATTCAAATTGAAGATTGTTTATTTTACTATTTTACACACTTTTATATTGTTATATATTTACTAACCATTCGAGTAGTAACAATGTTAATTTTCTTAGGACTAGAAGTCTTTATTGTAGACAATTGCATTTTAAAACATTTTCAACATTTTCAAATCGTGTTAACCCCATATAATCATAAGCCATTATATAGAGAGAAAATTAGAAATAAAAATGCAAAGAAATAGTCATAGGTCTATCATGATATATTTTTCATAGGGCTGAACATATATCCTTCATATCTATGACATAAGCTTTTTTCATATCACAGATAAGATGGCCCAAAGAGGCCACTGTCATACCCAACAAATGAAGCACATTAAGGCGTTCTTAAACCACAAGAATGAGGCCCATTCAGGCGTTGTTACAACAATATACTGAGGTACAATTTTGTAGCCTGGGATGGAATGCTCATTGTATCACTGCCAATTAATTACAAATCATGGTGTGCATTTATTTGAGCCACACAAACCCTACCGTTTACCCTAAATCAATTGAATTTAGAGTATTCTTGAGCAATAGAAATATATATGTGAAAAGGTAAAAAAAATTTAATTGTATTAACATTACTTATGAATAAAGAAATACTCTCCAAGTTGAATCATTCAATTTGGCCCTAAAATGAAGCCTTGGGCATGTATTTTTGTCTAGCAGGACAAAATTTCCTTGTTTCACAAAAATGCACACCCAAACTTCATTTCCTAACCAATATGATTTATTCAAATTTTCAATGTTTTATTTTACTATTTTACACACTTTTACATTTTTATATCTTTACTAACTAGTAGAATAGTAACAATGTTAATTTTCTTAGGGCTAGATGTATTTGTTGTAGATAACTACATTTTAAAACATTTTCAACATTTTCACATTGCGTTCACCCCAAATCATCTTAAGCAATTATGTAGTGAGATAGTTAGCAATAACAATGCAATGGAGAAATCATAGGTCTGTCATGTTACCTCTATCATAGGGCTCAACATATCTTCTTCATATATCTGTCATAAGCTTTACTCATGTTACAATTCGGAGTATTCCTGAACAAAATTAATATATATGTAAAAATTTTAAAATATTTAATTGTGTTATTGTTACTTACGAGTAAATAAATACTCTCCAAGCTGAATTATTCAATTTGGCCTTGAAATGAAGGTTGGGCGTGTATTTTTGTGATGCGAGCCAAAATTGCCATGCTTCACTAAAATGCATGCCCATGCTTCATTTCTTCGGAAATTTGATTGATTCAAGTTGCAAATTGTTTATTTTAATATTTTACACACTTTTACATTGTTATATATTTACTAAGTAGTGAGTAATAATAATGCTAATTATTTTGTGGCCAGATGTATCTATTGTTGATAATTTCATTTTAAAACATTTTCAACATTTTCACATTGCATCCACCACATACCATCATAATAAATTATGTAGAGAGAACATTAGCCATAACAATGTAGCGGAACAATCATAGGTCTGTCATGATATATTTTTCATAAGGATTATCAAATCTCCATATCACTGTCATAATATTTTCTCATATCACATATAAGAAGTCACAAAGAGGCCATTGTCATACACAAGAACTGAGGCCCATTATGGAATTACTACACCACAAGACTAAGATATAATTATGTAACCAATAGGATGTAATGATCATTATATAAGATAAAAATCTGATCAATTTGAAGAAAACCACTTAAAATAATTTTAGAAATTAAAATAAATAAAAAATATTATATACATTAATAAGCTTTAATTTATCAATGCACACCAGGGAACGTGGCACCCTGTGCACTTCCCGATGGGGTTCACTTGGGCAGCCCATGTGGCTCCCGGTACTCGCATTTAATTGGCTCTTAGCTCACCACCCTGCGCGAACTTTAATTCTCTCGGTTGGCTCGCCAAGCGCCTGGTTATGGAGGTTCTATGTGAGACGGATTACATTTGCAATTGCTCGACTGGTGTGGCGGACGTTCATGGATCTCCTCCTCCCCTGCACGCGATTTTCTCTCCAGGCTGCACTGATGCAAGTGTTAAAACGAACACTGGGAGGCATTTTTCGTTAGCCGCTTGCTTTGAACCGGTTCCGGATTATCATTTTTCTCACAGTCCGTGGTGCAGTGTCAATCCTCCCTCTGTTCGTGGTCTCAGTGGTATGGTTCCTTCTCCCTCACCTCAGCCCAGTGGCGTCCCGGATTTTCATTTCTCCCCTGCCAATTCAGTTTGTTTCGTTGAGCCTGGTCCTACGTCTATCACCATGCCTCGTCTCTGCGAACGCATGAGATGCAGACGCGGACCTAGTCGTGGGCAATCCAACCAGCAGCGCCCTCCTCCTAGCCATGGCTCTGTCCCTACCTTGCCAGAAGAAGATGGAGCCCCTGTACCTGCGTTTTGCGTTGATTCCGCCGTTGCTCCCGTCGCCCCCGCCCCTCCACCCCCTGCTCGTGAGTCTCCCTGCGTCTCTCTCCCTCCGGTCCCGTCTGTCGCTCCTTGGCCCCTTCGACCCTCCATCAGACAAACCTCTAAGCGTGCTGAGCTCTGGTTTGATTGCACCTCCTACAACGCTACCCTCACTGCTTTTATCACTGTAAAACTTCGCGAAGAAGTCCCCAATTTGGCTCCGCCCTGTTCTGCTACTCCTCTCTCCCCTCCTAGCTCCAGCTCCCCATGCGCAGCTCCAGCCACTTCTGTTCCTCCTTCTCAGCACGAGTACAGCATGGCGATGGGGCGCACCGGTAGAGGGAGAGCTCTCAGCGAAGGACAAGAGGACAGAAGCGACGCTTATGCCTGCAGAGTCATCGAGGAACCTCCCTCTCCTACTCATGGATAGCAGCTGCAAAGTCACTCAGGTTTTTTTGTTCTGTTTCTGTCGGAATCATATGCTTCCAAGCTTTACTGCTCTGCTGCATAAGCATCATGGATAGCAGCTGCAAAGTCACTTAGGTTTTTTTGTTCTGTTTCTATCGGAATCATATGCTTCCAAGCTTTACTTCTCTGCTGCATAAGCATCATGGATAGCAGCTACAAAGTCACTCAGGTTTTTTTTGTTCTGTTTCTGTCGGAATCATATGCTTCCAAGCTTTATAAGCATCGTACTATTTTTAGTATTTACTTTCATGTTAGCTTGTTTTGTGTAAACTTAAAATCGGTTTCCCTTTCATGGGCGGTTCAAACTTTTTGGTTTAAAGGACTGGTTTCCCATCCTGGGCAGTCCAGACACTCTTTGACTTGCTTGATTATCAAGCCCAGTGCTCAGGCTCACCAAGCTGATGCTGTGGCAGTTTTGTACCAGTAATTTTATACTTAATAGAATTAGTAATAAGCTATAATTTATTAAAATCCAATGTTAAAATTTTTTAAATGTTTTGGCCTCAATATTTTATTCAATATGCAATAGATTTAATGGATGTTTTCACACATAATTATTTTTTGCATTATATAGGTTATAAAATATCCATTACAAGCCATCTAATATTAAATAATTTGTATTTATACTTCATAGCATCATTTCAAAGCTATATGATTAGCTCTATGCATTCAACACAATATACAACGAAAAAATCTTGAACCCTCCTCTTGAGTTGACATAAAAAAAAACTCTACTCCTCCTTTGACATGATTTTGTGATGTATCTATATAACTTCACATTATATCCATTTCAGTTCTCTAATATAAATTAGTTGGATATTAGTTTGAATTTTGATTAGTTTAATTATATAAATTTAATTATTGATAAAATTAGATAACATTAATTTATCAAAACAATTTTTATTATGTTATTTTTAAAGTTGTTGAAATTAAAAAAAATTATAAAATTATATAATTAATTTATAATTTCATCTTTAATTATTAAATTTTTACTTTGATTTTTTTTGTAAGTTTAGCAGAGCCTTTCTATTTTCCATTAATCAAAAAAGAGAAAAGTAGGTTATAATGAATAATGCTGGAAACCAGGTCTGTTGGCCACCTTAAAGAGTTATAGGCCAACCAAAATTCATAAAGTTTGACCCTAATACTGTTTGTTATATCCAATTTACTGTCCATTACATACAAGAACTTCAAAAATTAAATGCTACCTATAATATGCATGTCAAAATGACAAAAAAGAAAAGGATTTCATAAAACTCAATCATCAGATCGATCGATATGTGTCGAGTCCTTAAAATTGGAGCTAGACGTATCCACTTGATTCATACTTTTCAATTGGCACTTCCTGCGGCCTAGGAAGAAGTTATGGTGGTGTTGCAGAAGGTGGATTTCTTGCATATCCCTTCTCATTTAAGCTAAAATAGAGGCAGCTTTTGCGTCCCCTCCAATTTCCTGAACATTGACTATGGCATTTTCCAGTCTATATTTCAATGTCCAATAAGTATGGATAGACTATTGAAATAATGACAGTCTACTTCTAGTATTACGTGGATCCCTCAGAAACTCCATTTCCTCCTCTTGTATTTCACCCTCCTCTTGTTGAAAATGCAGCAAGATGATGGAGCTTGGTGAAATGAAGTCGCCTTCACCAAGTGGGCCCGCAAGCTATTTTTGGAAAGTGAAAGGTCTGGTAAATGCCCATGTAGTCAAGGGGTATGATGTGGTCTTCAGCGAAGGAAAGGCTTTCCTGCGCAGGAAGACCACTGGAGAGACCCGGAAGATAGGGGTTCGAACCAAGAACCTTTATCAGTTGCAAGTAGATGGCTGCGCAGCAATGGCATGCAAAGCAGGAGAAGTGGTGAGCCGGGATGATGAGGGTGAAATGTGGCACCGAAGATTGGGCCACCTTCACCATGGAGCTTTGAAGATCCTGCAACAGATTTCTACTGGGCTTCCTAAGGGCACCCTTGCGCAGTCAGATCAGTGCAAGGGGTGTACTTTAGGAAATTTTGTGAAAGCCACCTTTCACGATAAGGATAGTCGCGCCACGATGATCCTTGAGAGAGTTCACACAGACGTGTGTGGTCCTTTCTTAGTAGCTTCGACAGCAAATCACAAGTACTACGTGATCTTTGTTGATGATTTATCTCGAAAGTGCTAGATCTTCTACATGCAGAAGAAGAGCGATACATTCGCTAAGTTCTGTGAGTTTAAAGCACTGGTCGAGAAGGAATCGGGGAAGAAGGTGAAGGCTCTCAGGAGCGACAATGGTGGTGAATTCATCTCGGCTGAATTCAAGGACTTCTGCAGTGCAGAAGGGATTCGGAGAGAGCTCATCGCACCCCATAACCCACAGCAGAACGGGGTGGCTGAGCGGAAGAACATAACTATTGTGGGTGCTGCACGGGCGATGTTGCATGATCAGGGCCTACCCCTTCACTTCTAGGCTGAGGCATGCAACACAGCAGTATATGTGCAGAACCGTTGTCCTCACAAGATTCTTGGCATGAGTACACCAGAGGAGGCTTATTCTGGCAAGAGCCCTTACATTTCCCATTTGCGGATTTTTGGCTCTCCTGTCTACATGCATGTGACGAAGGATGCAAGGAAGAAGCTGGATCCAACCGCCGAGGTTGGAATATTTATGGGGTACACTGATACACCACACAACTATCAGGTGTATGTGTCAGACAGTCGCAAGACTGTTGTGCGACGGGATATTAAATTTCAGGAGGAGAAAGCCATGCAGTGTTCGCTTGAGAGGGAGCCACACTTGCATGCAGAGGAGGAGCTGTTAGCTCCCAAGGATGAGTCTCCGGATGTGGATCAGCCAGTATTTCATGATAGATCCAAACACATCGACATCGGTACCATCATATCAGAGACTGTGTTCAGCGGAGGATCATGATGCTTTCATATATTCCCACGGAGGATCAGGATGCAGACATCTTGACGAAGGCGCTCACCAGGAGCAAATTCGAGTTTCACAGAGGCAGGGTAGGGGTTGCAGATAATCCATATCTTGATGAGAGGGAGTGTTAAAAATGCAGCAAGATGATGGAGCTTGGTGAAATGAAGTTGCCTTCACCAAGTGGGCCCGCAGGGTATTTTTGGCGCAAAGTCTATTTTTAGACTATGTCTATTTTTAGACATATGGATCATGGATCGGGCGCTGCAATATTCTATTCTTGGATGATTGGTCGAGTTGGTAAAAATAGATGGACCTCTATTTTTAGCATTTAGGTCGAAGTCTATTTTTGGACTGGCGGGCTAAAAATAGAACAGTTAAATATTATTTACCCTTAATAATATTTGGACTCTAAACCTCAGTTTACTCTCTTGGAGCACTTCAGTTTGACCCCCGGATGTGGGGCATGCATCTTCCAGAAGGATTTACGCTTTTCCTATGGGTTAGTTGAGCCAATGCATGGTTGACTTCAGTTAGAGCTCAAGTGGCGGAGTTCGGTGGAGTTGATGTGACAGTTAATGGAGATGGTGTTCTGGTTAACTAGTTGAACTAGTTGTATTTAGTTTAACTGGCTAATACACTAGAGATGAGTTGTGTAAATTAAATATTATTTAATTCACTAATTATTAACTCATTATTCAACTAAAGAACACATCAATTTAACTCGGTGCATGGACAATTCAGTGGCGACAAGTGAAAGAGGTAGATGAAAGGGTTGAGATAGCTATCAATTGTGACATTAGTTGTGCATGAGATTTGCACCACACTTGGAGGAAATTACCAATGAGAATTGCACAGTTGGAGCTAGTGAGATTCGAACTTGGATCTCTCATTAGACCAGCGTTGATTGCGCAATAGAGGCAAGAAATTAGTGGATGAGTTTTGAACCTTTGACTTGTTCAAAACCAATCTAGTTTGTCTGTAGCTTTGTGAGATAGTACTGAGTACTTGTGAAAAAGTTCATCACCCTATGACAAAGAAATGTATTGAATTGTGCAAGCCTGTTGACACCTGGTTTCAGCTCCATCTCAAGAAAGAACAAAGGGGAGAAAGGCAACAAGCCTCCGGAACCCTCCACCAATACAACCCCCACCAACACTGCCTCAACCCAGCGAAACAACTTTGAAGTTCTGAGCAATCTTGACTCATTGGAGCACCCTATAGTCTCCCAGGCCCCCACTGATCAAGATCCGTCATTATTAAGTAAATATTTGATTACAACCAACGCCCCAAGCACAACCTCGGATTCAATCCACGCCCAGGCACCGCAACACAAACCATAATCCTCTCCCATTCAGATTAATACCAGCCACACCTCACTGCAAACTCCTCAATGCACAGAAATGCAAACAAAGCATCCATCCTCAACCACTTCAAACAATCCTCTGGAGGAGATCCTAGGTGATCTAGATCTCCAAAAGGTCAATGAGCAATGGTCCAAACTGAGAGTCGATGCCATTCCCCAAGAACACTTGGAGAAGATAGAAATGGCATACCTGCAGCTGGAATACATCAACCAAAATGCAGCCAAAAGGCAATGGGGAAATAGCAACCAAACGGGCATTCAAGCCAACCTGGATTTGGATCAAGACAAGCCACAAGGACCAGGAAGAAAAAGAGGGCGCAAATCCACAAGACACCAAATACAAGAACCAGGCAGACGCCTAATCAATGAAGGAAAAATCAGGGCCTTGGTCCTATCTGCTCCAAAGGTAGCTCAATGAAAATCACAACCTGGAACATCAGGGGGCTCAACGACACCACCAAAAGAAGGATCTTGAAAAACCGCTTATTCTCGCTACACCTAGACATCATACTTCTTCAAGAATCAAAATGCTCTCCCAAAGGCACAGAGACACTCAAAAAACTTGTTTCCAACAATCATCACTGCATAATTATAGATGCTATCGGGCAAGCAGGAGGGTTACTCACGTTCTGGAACAAAAGAAAATTCTTCTTGCAAAATGCTCTGTCCACCAAGCACTCGTTATCGAACATTTTCAACATGCCAGACTCAGGGAAATCAATCTGCATCACCAACGTGTATGGACCCAAACGAATCTAGGAAAAGCTGAAGATGCTGCTAGACCTGGACGAAGTCAGGCAACACCATGGGGCAAACCACTGGATTTTAAGCGGAGACTACAACATGATCACCAATCTAGCAGGAAAAAAGGGAGGCTTACGAAGATTGGATAAGGACTTGGAAGCATTCAACACCTTATTGTTGAATCCAAACTCATTGACATCTCCACAGTCAATGGTCTGCATACCTGGAATAATAAGCAAGGAGGAAACAGTCAGATAGCATCAAGTCTCGATAGGTTCCTCATGTCGGAATCCATTCTGCTGCAAAATATCGACATGGAGGCAGCATTCTGCCTATCAGAGGATCTGATCACTGGCCAGTGCAGATTCACTTCACCAATTTGGATAAGCCCCACAACAGACAATTCAGATTTGAAGCCTTCTGGAAAGAGCACCCATCATTCATGTAAAACATACAACGCTGGTGGACTCAAGCCACCATAAGGAGCGACAATATCATGTACATATTCCAGCAGAAGCTCAAAACAATAAAAATCAACCTCAAACGCTGGAAAAAAAACACCTTTGGCGACATATTTCAAGCCAAAAAAGAACTCGAGGAAAAAATGGCGAACCTCCAACAATCTTTGATCAAAAAAGGGCCCAATGATGAAAGAATAGCTCAAGAATCAAATCTGCAAAGGCAATGGGAAGAATGGTTAAAACAAGAAGCGCTGCTATGGAGGCATAAGTCGAGGGTGCAATGGTTAAAACAGGGAGAATGCAACACTAGTTTCTTCCATAAGTCAACCATCCAGCATAGAGCACATAATCGCATCCTCTCCCTCAAAAAAGCTGATGGCGATCAAGTTTATAAAAGGGAGCATATAGGATTTGAACTCAACTCTTTTTTCACTTCTCTTCTCATCGATCCCATTCAAGATAGAACCCGAGCCATCAATGAAATTATCGCTGCCATTCCCAACTTAGTTACAGAGGAGCAAAACTCCCTCCTTCTAAGAGAATTCACTGAGCAGGAGATTGAAGAAACAATCTTCAACATGGCCTCGAACAAGGCTCCCAGACCAGACAGCTTTACAATCGAATTCTTTAAAGCTTGCTGGCCCATTATTAAGGCTGACCTTCTCAAACTAGTAAGGAACTTTCACAGAACCAAGAAAGTTTTGCCTGCCATCAATGCCACATTCCTCACCTTAATTCCCAAATCAGACCAGGCTGACTCCCTCGACAAGTTTCGTCCCATAGCCCTTTGTAATGTCCTTTACAAAATCCTTTCCAAACTGATGGCTAGCAGACTTAAATCTGTCCTCCCCTCAATCATTTCTCAGGAACAAACTGGCTACGTTGAAGGTAGGCAAATCACTGACAGCATAATCCTCACTCGGGAAGTGTTGCATTCTCTCAAAACAAAAAGGACTCTAGGTATGCTTATCCAGCTTGACCTTTCAAAGGCCTTTGATAAAATCAGCTGGCACTATATGAGAGCAATCCTCCAGGCTTTTGAATTTAGTCAGCAATGGACAAATTGGATAATAGAACTGGTCTCAGGTGCTTTCTTTTCAATGCTACTGAATGGAGGACCCCTTCAACCCTTCATTCCGTCCAGAGGTATAAGGCAAGGAGATCCCCTGTCTTCGTTTCTCTTTGTCATTATGGCAGAAGGGCTAGGAAGATCCTTAGCCAAGGCAAAACAACAGAATCAACTCAAAGGCATCAAACCGGTACACCAAGGACCCACAGTAACGCATCAGCGATTCGTAGATGATACAATGCTCATGGGCGCCCCCATAGTGCAAGAAATTTGAACCATCATATTTTGTGGAAAACATGAGGTCACCTCTAACGATAGAAGAAGCTTTGGATTTTAAAGATCAAATAGAGGATGATGTCATTAGTAATTTCATTAATAAATCACAAAATGCATCTCACTTGCAATGTCACATGATTGAGGCAGCATTCGACAATAAAGAAGAAGAAGATCCTTTTAAAGACATCCATGATCAAGCAATACCTACTACCTCTGTGAATAATACTAAGGTTGTAGAAATTGAACCAGGAAAAACCTTGAACATTGACAAGAATCTCACTGCTGAACAAGAAGAGAAATTGGTCCAATTATTACGAAAATACAAAGCAGCCTTTGCATGGGATTACCCCGATATGAAAGGAATTGACCCACAATTATGTACTCACCACATTTACATTGAAAAAGACGCAAGACCCATTTGTCAACCTCAAAGGAGACTGAATCCTCACCTTAAGGATGCTATGAAAGATGAATTACAAAAATTATTGGATGTCAATTTTATCTATCCAATATCTGATAGCAAGTGGGTCTCCCCATTAGTGGTGGTACCTAAAAAGAATGGAAAGTGGAGGATATGTGTAGATTACCGTGAACTCAATAAAGCAACACAAAAAGACCACTTTCCTCTTCCTTTCATTGACCGGGGATTAGACACATTGGCAGGAAAGAAGTTCTTTTCATTTCTGGATGGCTTCAATGGATACAACCAAATTCAAATTGCCCCTAAAGACCAGGACAAGACTACTTTCACCTGCCCATGGGGTACATTTGCCTACCGAGTCTTACCTTTTGGCCTATGCAACGCTCCTGCTACATTTCAAAGGGAAATTCTCAGCATCTTTGCAGACTTAATAAATGAAGGTCTCGAAGTATATATGGATGATTTCACTTCTTATGGGGATGATTTTGAACCTGCATTGCAAAATCTAGAAAAAGTATTGCAAAGATGTATAGACACTAGGCTTTGTTTAAGCAATGAAAAATGTCTTATGATGATGACTGAAGGAGTTATCTTAGGCCATTATATTTTAGTAGAAGGAATTCAAGTAGATCCAACTAAAATTCAAATACTCTTGTTAATTCCTACACCTACTACACAGACAGAGGTACGTAGCTTTCTTGGATTTTCTAGTTATTATAGAAAATTTATAGAGCATTATTCTCGAATAGCTGCACCTTTATATGCGCTGACTGGAAATACTGATTTTGTTTGGACAGACAAATGTGACAATGCTTTTAATGATTTGAAGAAGCTCGTTGCAACAGCCCCTATGCTGAGGGGCCCAAATTGGAATTTACCATTCCAAATTTCATCTTACGCCTCAGACACAGCAATTGGAGCAGTACTTGGGCAGGAGGAAGACAAAAAGCCATATGCAATTTACTACATTAGCAAAAATCTGACCCCTGTCGAATTAAACTATACTGTGACTGAGAAAGAATTTTTGGTTGTAGTTCACGCTATAAATAAATTTAGGCATTACATAACTGGGTATCCTGTAGTGCTTTACACAGATCACTCTGCCATTAAGTTTTTAGCAAATAAACCTGTTACAAATGGGAGAGTAACTAGATGGCTAATTTTACTGCAGGAATTTGATATCACGATCAAGGATCGACCGGGCAAAGAGAACCCTGTAGCTAACTTTCTGTCCAGGATGCCAAAGCCAACAAATGTAGAACCAGTTGAAGATCACTTCCCGGATGAGCATCTCTTCGCTGTTACCACCAGAACACCATGGTATGCTGATATAGTGAACTATTTGGCAATAGGTAAATTACCCAAACATCTATCCCTTAATGAACGAAAGCAAATAATACATCGTAGCACCCGTTTTTCATGGATAGGAGGTTACTTATTTCATACAGGTGCAGATATGCAAATAAGAAGATGTGTTAGGGACGATGAGGTATATGATATTTTGAAAGCGTACCATGACGGACAGTGTGGCGGAAACTTTGCAGATCGTAGAACAGCCCATAAAGTCCTACGGACTGGCTATTATTGGTCTAATATCTTTAGAGACGCAAAAAAAATTGTGCAGGCCTGTGATAGCTGTCAAAGGGCTGGTCGACCTGGGCAGTCTGATGAAATGCCCTTGAACCCTCAACTAGTGATTGAACCCTTCGAACGTTGGGCCCTTGACTTCATTGGTCCTATTAGCCCTCCATCGAACCAGAAAACATATATCCTAGTTGCTACTGAATACGTTACTAAATGGGTTGAAGCAGAGCCTCTTTCAAAAGCTACAGAGGATTCCGTGATACATTTTCTTTTCCAAATTTTCGTGCGGTATGGCCTCCCATGAAACATAATCACAGATGGGGGACCATAGTTTATAGGTAACAAATTGGCTGAAACATTACAGAATTACCTTTTTCAGCGTAAAATTACAACTCCCTACCACCCACAGGCCAACGACCAAGTCGAAAGCACGAATAAGGTAATCAAATCTATACTGACAAAAATGGTTGCTTCACATAGGCGAGATTGGGCCTACAGACTACCAGAGGCATTGTGGGCGTACCGAATGACATGGAGACCTACCACAGGACATTCGCCATACCAGTTGGTATTTGGAAAAGAACCCATCTTTCCTATCGAATTTGAAATTTAGACATTATGAACAACTCAAACGATAGGTCTGAATTTAGATGAAGCACAGGCAAAAAGACTGCAGCAACTGAATGAATTGGATGAAATCAGACTCTCTCCTCTTCAGCGCACTGCATTAATCCAGCAATAGAGAGAAAAATGGCATGACGCCCACATTAAAAAAAGGATCTTCCACGAAGGAGATTGGGCACTTCTATATGATTCTCGGTTTCAGGATTTCCCTGGAAAACTCCAGACTAGGTGGCTTGGACCCTACGAAATTTAGAAAGTGCATGATAACGACACTCTCACACTAGTCACCATTGACGGATATGGGCATTCCTTTAAGGTTAATGGCCATCGAGTTCGATTATATCGTAAGCTCCTTACCCGTGAATCCTTTTGCCAACAGTGAAGGGAAGACTCCACCATTGAAATTCTTGCTGAAGGGGAGAATCCCTCTCCCGCGCCAGTTTGATAAATTGGTTTTTTTAATTTTTGTACATAATGCATTCTTTTTTTTCTGTTTTTGGTTTCTTTTTTTGAAATTCGTTTCCTTGTTAATACTTCTTTATTTCGTTTGAATTTAGTTTCTTTAAAAACGAAAAATAATAAAAATTCTGTGTTTTTTTCGCGTTGTTGTTCCTTTCTAATGGAACAGCACTTCTGTTGTTCCTTTTGAAAGGAACAACAGTTTCGCAGAGTGTTTTTGCTGTTCCTTTTAAAAGGAACAACACCTTCGTAGGATTTTTTTTCCGTTCCTTTCGAATGGAACAGCAGTTTCGTGCAGTGTTTTTGTTGTTCCTTTCAAACGGAACAACATGTCCGCAGAGCATTTCCTTGCTGTTCCTTTTGAAAGGAACATCAGTTTCGCAGATTATCTTTGCTGTTCCTTTTGAAAGGAACAACAGTTTCGCAGATTATCTTTGCTGTTCCTTTTGAAAGGAACAACAGTTTCACAGATTATCTTTGTTGTTCCTTTTGAAAGGAACAACAGTTTCGCAGATTATCTTTGCTGTTCCTTTTGAAAGGAACAACAGTTTCGCAGATTATCTTTGTTGTTCCTTTTAAAGGAACAACACTTTTTGAACGATTGTTTTAAGTTTGTATTTAAAGCACGATTGTTTTGAATGATTTTTTTAAGTTTTCAATACAAAAATACAAAGAAAAAATAAAGCACTTCCTCAAGTATGTATGAAGGACAATGGTTCCATGGGTTACAAAACAACTCTGTCAAGGTTATGGACACCTGTGGGCAGCAGAGCTCTGTTAATGGTATTGAAGTCATACTTATACAAATCAATAGTTATTTAACCCTCTTTCCTATAATTTTTATTGAATATCAAATGAAATGCATAAAATTCCTTAAGTTCTATCCCCGAACCATCACACATGAAAAATATTATAAATCGGACATATTACTTTAATGTGGTAAATAGCGCAATTACATTAATATTTTGATGTCCCTTCACCTCATACTTGAATTATTACAACGCGATTCCCTCATTATTACCGATTTATCTTACGCATCGATTTCAGTAATTACTTAATTTGATTGAGTTTATCATGATTGCGCCTGTTTTTTCACTACCATCCTATTGCTGTTCCACACATCCCACCTTAATCGACGATCGAGGTCGACCTTTCATTCGTTTGGGGGGCAGAAATATCTGCATGCAGATCAGAGAATTGGAAAAACTCTCGGACGAGAGTTTTTCCAACTCTCGTCCGAGAGTTTCTCCAACTCCCGTCCGAGAGTTTGCCCGAGAGTTTTGTGACCACAACTCTCGGACGAGAAAATGAAAAACTCTCGTCTGAGAGAATTTTAACTCAGGTTAAACCCGACCAAACTCTCGTCCGAAATATTTAAAATTTCTCGGACGAGAACTTTGAAAACTCTCGGCCGAGAAATTTAGTTGACTTTTTTCTCGGCCGAGAAATTAAAAATTTCTCCCGAATTCTAACCATCCGCTAAAAACTGTTTCCCAACTTCGCGATTTGACCCTAGTGTGGGTGTTCATTTGGTTTATTATGGCTAAGTAAATTGACAAAGGCAATGGTAAAGGATTTAGAAAGGAAAAGTGACATTATTTGGAATTTATTTATGAAAATAATGGAAATTAGGAGAAAAGGAAGGTGAAAGGTCACAGGTTGCATGTGAGGTGGAAAATGAAGGAAAATAATGGAAAATGAAGAAAATAGAGGCCAAATTGATAAAAATTCTTATGAGGATTAGTTAGTACCTTTTTTCAATGTAACCTTTTTGTCAGTTTAGTTTTGGAGCTATCTATGTCTATTCACTCTTACACACACTCCTGGGAACTTGGCGTTTTCTTGGAGAACATCAACATTGGATCAAGAAAGGAAAAAGAAGGAAAGAGAGAGCAAAGATCAAGCAAGGAAGAGAAAATCAAGTAGCTACAACAGGATTCTTTCAAGGTATCAATTTACATGTGTTATTTCCTTGCTATATTTGGCATGCATGGTTATGTATGTGTGTTCTTGGTTCTTTTGCTATCATTGGCATGTGTTTTTCTAGGTGTTAAAATGTTCTTTAGCCTTGCCTTCCCATTTTAGGATAGCCTTGGTGTGATGGGGTTCTCATGTTTTGGTTGAGTTGGATTATCAAATGGATTTGAAAATGAGTGATGTGGATATCTAAATGAAAGAACATGTGACCTAGTGATCCATGAACCAGACTCTAGATTGCAGTAAAGCCACTGGCCTAGTGACCCCTGAACTGGACTTTGGGTTGTGGAAAAGGAAATTAGTGTGTGCCTAGTAATCCTCAACTGGTGAATGGTGGGATATACATTAGATCCTAAAGGAGGTTACCCTTAATCAAGCCTAGGAATCCTTGTCAGTGAATGGCGGGATATACGGTAAATCCTGGAGGGCAGTGTCTCGGTTAAGGCCTAGTTCTTCCTAGATAAAACTATGGATTGGGGTAAAGTATAGAGACTAGGAGACATGAAAATCCCTCATGGTGTAGGTCGATAAATTTGGTGGCATCCATGCTTGTTTATGGTCTAGTGATCTAGTGAGGATTGCGGTAAAGTTTGTTTCTATTGTTGAGGGTGAGGTGGTTTAGCCTCGGGAAGCCCTGGTTGGCTCTTTTGGTTTGAGTCCCACATTCATGCTTGGAATATGGCACAGGGGTGTGTTAGCACTGAAAATTTTAATGGTGAAATAGTCATTGTGTCATTGTTTTCAAAATTTTATTGTGTCCTAGTCCATGTCCAAAGTTTGAGTAATTTCCAATAAAATTTAAAAAGAGTCCCAACATCAAGGTATTTTTAAGTGAATAGGTGTCATAGTGTCTTAGAGTCCTAAAATAAGTTAAAATATCTATTTTGACTTATTTTAGTGTTGAAAGTTAGTGGTTTTTTTGGTAATAAAGTTTCAGTCATTTGGTCTAAAATAATAGCTACCTTTGTTGCAAATTCATTGTCAAAATAGTAATGCAGTAAAAGGAAACTATTTCTTAGAAATAAAAGTCATATTTTCCACACAGTGAAAAGCGCATCTATTTCACTGAGATTTTGGTCATCTCAATAAAGAGGCTACAGGTAAACAGGTAATCAGTTTTCAAAGAAGGCAAATTAAGGCTTCGTGGAAAATATTGCAACCAGAGTTATTTAAAAAGAAAAATGATGCCTGAAGAAAAAAGATTGACCAATAGAGAGGGAGATCCGGAGAAGAGAAATAGATAATTTTTAAATGAAGCTCGCTAGGAATTAGACTAAGGAATGAAGCGACGGAGAAGAACCGCATGCAGGATGAGTGGACGACCATGATCCAATCGCAGATCCGAAGGGGAAGAGGCTGACAGCTGAGATAATATCTCAAAATAAACAATATAAGTTGTGATGTGATGAAGGGCAAGTAAGGAAGACCGTCATATCTGGGAGTAGATCAACAGTGGCACAAATGGAGTGATTTCGTAATTTGCAGTTTTTAAATTTTATAGTTAAGGAAATCGCATGGTATGTTAATTGATTTACGATGCGATGAGGCGAGGGGGAACATTTCAGAATAGCGCACTAATGCATATCGCACATCACATAGTTTATGGTTTAGTCGTTATCAATGTAGAGTTAAATTTGCGAGCGACTGATTTGCGATAAGACGGAAAGTTGCGATGTGCGATTTCTTCCAATTGGTCACTTGGTTGTGGGGCCTAAGAACCATAGTTTCGTATGTAATGCATGTTAAAATGTAGTTTCATGCTACATTAAGATTTATACAAGGAAGAAAGCACATGTAATGATAAGGTGGAAGTGTGAAGCTTAGTGGGATGACTTGGCACTCACTTTTGAATCATTTCAAAAATGTGTCATTACTCTTTGTCATAATTGCAGGCACGAAATCAGAGAAGAGAGCTTAGTGATCACTCAACTTGAGGCCTCTGTGCATGATACAGGAAAGAAAAAGCAAATCCTCCAGAAAGCAGTCTCAAATTTCAAAGCAAGAGGTCTTAGGTTTTGTGGACAACATTGCAGCTAGAGTTCAACAGTTGCATTCGCGAGCAGTTTAGCTGTTGGAAAATGGGGACGGAGGAAAGGTAAATAGGTCAAATACTGCTAACACAAGATTTGTAGATGCAAGGGAAAAATCACAATTCAAATCTGCACGTTGGTATAAATTCCTCCAAAAGTTTTATGGGGAGAACATGGCACTGGCTCAAGATTTCGCTGAGTATTTTGATGGCAAAAAGGTCAGGTTAGGTGGAAAAACATTCAGCATTTCCGAGGCTATCATAGCCCGTGCAACCTAGTCTTCTGCAACTGGTGAATGTTGGTTTAAAATAAAAGCTCTTCCCGAAATACCTCAGTACAGAAATACATCACATGCGAAGGGAGGTTTTCTTCTGTTCATCGTTATCATTTGATATTCTTGGCCCACATCTCAGGAGGAAAACCTTTGAACCTACCCTATTTCCTATATAAATCTCTACTTAAAATGTCCCTCAAGCTACAAAAAATTCCAAATTTCTCCTTGCATAATTTGTATCATAGAGGGCTGATTAAAATTTTAGTTTTCTATCATCTCAGAAAGAAGAATATTACTTGGGATAGGTTTTTAAGAGAGGAAGGGTTTGGAAGTATTAATTCGAGAAGAAAGGTAGGGAGGCAAAACAATAAAGACATCCATGAGCAAACCAGTGTTGCCCCTATCTCACATGGTTCACCATATTCTCCTAAGAAACCTATGTCAAAGAATAAAGAACAAATTACCTCCTCTTCACGAAGCCAACATAAGAAGAAACTTTTTCATGGCAGAAGAATCAATGGAAGTCAACCTTGGTATGAAAATTTCAAGCCAGATTCCTGAGTCATCTCATCAAGTGCAACCAAACAGTGGCACATCTCTCACTGAGTCCACCTTGTCACAATTTTTGCTTTCTCTCAAGGAAGGAAAACAGAAAATGACAGAGCCTTCCATAGAAGAAGATCCTACCTTGGCTAAACTAGTATCCTCCATTTGTTCTTCGATCAAGAAGAGGAATGGAAATGATATACATTCATATTCCTTATTTGAAGACAATAGTGATCCTGAGTACACAGAGTCAGAACATGAGGAGGCAGAGTCTAGTAAATTTATACATGGAGGAAAGAGGTCCAAATTCATCCCTAATCCCTATGTCAAAAGTCCTCATACTAGACCAAGAAACAAACTCAGGCTAAACAACAAGTTGATTACCAATCCTAAACTGAGGGATGAAATTATCAACATTAAAGAAAGCCCAGAAGACAAACTTGAAAAGAGGAAGAAAGCTTAGTCAAAGAGCCAAGCACAGAAAAAGAGGTCTGATAAAATGGTAACTAAAGTAGAATCCATAATAATATTTTCTTCTATTTTGGACCTTTGATGAATGAAGAATAGGGCTAAATTGGAGAAAATTTTTAGCTAAATGTTCCATGTTTTTAGGTTATTGCTACCTTTTCTGCAAAAGTAGAAATTATTTTGAAATATCAACATGTGATGGAAATGGGCTACTTTTTGTTTTGAATCATGATGGTGACATTAAACAAATGAAGTGGAGAGGTTATTCAGTTGAAATGGATGCTGCCAGGTGTCATATGTCCATCCTTCTCTGAAATATCATGTTTCTATTTTGCACATTTAATAGGAGACATATACATGTCATTCCCATTGTTTTTACACTTTTTGCTGAAGATTGGTTGCACTAAAATAGAAGAGTGGTCTTCGAATAGGCCGCCACCTCACACAACCATTTCAGAGTGACAACCTTCATGATGCCTTCATGATGCTTATCTTGTTTATGATGTAGCACTCTGTAATTAAGATTAAGGGATAAGCCTCACCTCTTGCACGATGTTGTAATGACTTTTGAAACAAATTTACCTTTTTCTGTGGAATATGACAGTATCATATTTTGTATATATATGCCAAACTGATATGTAGTTAGGGTTGGTTGGTGGTTATAGAATTTTGACTTATATGATCTGTAATTTTTTTTGTGAATGAAATGGAATGATACTACTGAGGACTTATTAACAATTTTCTACGTGTATTCTATACTTTAT
The DNA here is from genome assembly GCA_034641835.2 of Pinus albicaulis. Classification (NCBI taxonomy): domain Eukaryota; kingdom Viridiplantae; phylum Streptophyta; class Pinopsida; order Pinales; family Pinaceae; genus Pinus; species Pinus albicaulis. The sequence continues at coordinate 454,719,221 of CM076572.1, forward strand.
CTGTGTTTCCGTATCTCTTTTCTTCTAGTTCCAGTTTGCAAATAATCATACTAGTATGTGTTTTTATTAGTCTCTTAAGCATGTTATGTGTTTTATCAGTTCTTGTTAGTCTCACACTGTGAGCATTCCTGATAAAATATATGTTAGAAGAGTGGAGGAGCATCACTCATGGTAGTTATTCTTCATGATATTTCAGTGAGAATCTTGTCAGACTAGAAATAGCTTTCTCAATGGAATATTTTCAAACTAATAATTTTGTGAATTTCTACTAAATCAATAGATTTTTGTTTTACATACCTACTGATTCTTCTCTCATCTCACAATTTCCTCTCCTCATAAACTACAAACTTGCACCTTGATACCACATCAGGTTACAACACCCTCATTAGTATAACTGTGGATTTGACTAAAATCTCTTTTTAGTGAATCAGAGTTTATACCATCTTCCAATCCCATAAAACAAAACATTAAATTTCCTTAGAGTTTAAGATGTGTCTGGTCAGATGCTTGCTGCAGTCCAAGTGTTGATTATAGCACCAACATCTTTTGATGCATCTGTTAGGAGACAAAGGCCTTGTAACGAAGTATTCTCTTGAGTCTATTGTTATGAATTGCTGATAATCAGTTCTTGATGGTGAACAAGAATTGGTGACCTGAAGAAGACTGCAATTTTTTTCACTTGGCGACTCCACAAAGAAGAAGAGGTGCTTCAAGACCTCCTTCTACAAGGAGGAATCAGAGATCTCCAACTGTGTCTCCAGTTTTTGACCCAGAGAAAATCATAAAATATGCTAAAGGAAAACAAAGATCAGTTGAAGCCACATCTCAATCAGTGAAGAAGGTACACAAAAAGTATGTTCCAAATCAAAAGGTACCTCTATCTACTTTAGAATCTAAAGAGGTTTTAGTTTCAAAATATTCTGTTGAAAAATCTCAAGTTGAAGCTACTCCCATAGAAAATAAAGTGGATGTTGTTAACCTAGGTTCAGCTGAAATTTTTTCTTACTCATCACCTAGTAAATCTGAAATAAGTATTGTTCTATTCAAAGAAGAAGAAACTAAATTTCTAAGTGTTGAAAAGAAGTCAAAAGAGTTTGTGCTGAATGAAGGGGAATTAGAACAAGTATTGGCTATTACACCTTTCCTTGATAGGGATATTTTGACTAAAGAAGGCTTCAAAACTATTTTAAATTTCCTTTAGACTCATCCTGTATACTAGTCTCTTATTACCCCTCAGCAATAGTATTTTCCTTTTTCTCCAAATCTAGTTGTTGGGTCATCTTCCTCTCATCCTTTTGAAGAGTATATACCTGAAGGTCTTACTTTTAACTTATCTGATTTCCTTATTCAACAAAATAAGGCTGAATTAACTCCAACCCCTCAAGGAACAACTTTATATTCTGATTCTTCTACTGAAGGAAAATTCAAGACATCCTCTGTTCATCTTTTTGAAAACCCACTCTTTTCAGTTCCAAAGCCCAAAAAATCAGCTCAAGACCCAAATCAGAATCAGAATTCACCAATTGAAATTCCTATTTCTCAAACAACTACATCAACTATACATCAGCAAAATATGGCTTAGCCTACCCTTACAAGGATGCAGCAGATAGTGGCTGCGAGATATGCACCACTTGTCCTCCCTCAACCCTTGCATCTACTTCCCCAAGGAGATTACTTGAAATATCTTCCAAAATACACTGGGGAGTGAGAAGGATTTTATGTTGAGGAACATTTAGTGGCTTTCCATAGTTATGCTGACAATTAGAATATTGAACATGAAGATGTCTAGTCAAGAATCTTTGTTTAGAGCTTGGATGGTGAAGCTCGAAAATGGTTTAGAATTTTGTCTCCAAATTCAATAACAAGAATTGATGAATTAGAAGAGATATTTGTGAAGCATTGGGGTGATAGGAAATATTGTGTTTATTATCTTACATAAATTGGAACTCTGAAGAAGAAAGCAAATGAGTCATTAGTTTATTTTACTAAGAGGTTTAATAAGATTTATCATAAAATTCCTGAAGAAATTAAACCCACTGAAACCACGGCTATGATAAATTTTGCAAATGCTTTAGATTCTGATTTTTCCTTATGGTTGAGGGTTGAAAAAGTACAGAAAATGACAACTATGCAAGAGGCTGCAATTGGAGTGTAGTCTAATCTCATGGCTTCAAATAAATTAAAAATGGAGGAATAAAAGGCAACAAAAGAAAAAAAGAAGATGAAAGAAGAAAAGCCTTCTTCTAAGTCTCTTTCAGCAGAAGAAAAGATTGATCAAATGTCCAATTTGAATAATGAACTTGCCTCTAAGATGTCAAAATTGGAGGTAGAAAATAAACCAGCTGCTAGAGCTAATCAAAATGAAGCTAATAAAAATCAAGCTCCCTTCAGGAGGACTTTTCAGCCTCAATAAATCTTACATCGCTCAAGGAAGAATGCTGATGACGAAAATGTTTAGCCTCCTTTGAACAATTTTTCTGAAGAAGAAAAGCAAGGAAATGAAGAAAAAAATGAAGAAATAAACCTTGTGGGAGAGACTTCATAGTCGACATGTTTGACGTTGCAGGAATATGAAGATAAATCAAGGATTTGTTTGTTTTATGATGATATGAGTGCTCAAATTTATGCATATAATGATAAAAAACAACAGGAAGTTAAAAACAGAAATTACCCTTTGAGATCCAAAGGTCCTGCTTAGCAGCCTCAACAAAAATAGATACAGATTAAAAAACTGCTAAATAGAAGCAGGGGAAATTTTAGGGATGGATGTTTATCTTAAAGTTTAAAAACTTGGTGAATCTTAGTAGTTCCCAATATATGAATTGTAAAAAAATTTATGTTATTTTTCTAAAAATATTTAGTTTTGTAATCATTTTATATTAGTATATGTAAATTTTTGTTGATTTTTAGGGTAAAATATTATTATACTAAAAAATTTGGGCGAATAAATTTTAAAAAAAATGGGAATTGGCGAATCTTTTTTTTTTTAAGCATGGAAAATTAGCGCACCTGGGAATATTAGCCCCTAAAATTTTCCATGAACAGAAGGCCAAGGTAAATGAGGTTCCTACTCCTCAAAATTATGCCCCAATTGTTAAAATTACTGCAGAAAATAAGGAATTAGTTCCAAATTATTTCAGTTTCAAATCTAAATTGAATAAAATCAAAATTCCAGTCTCACTACTAGAATTATTGAAAATTTCAGGATATAAAAATTCTTTTAAGAGTCTGCTACAACCTCCTCTCGCTCCTGATTCAGTCAACCTTGAGGATGAGCATCCCACTATTTATCTAGGTTGTCATGTCCAAGACCAAAATGATGATAACTCACTGCCTTTCTACTTGTCACTTAACATACATGACAAATTGATGCATAATTGTCTGTTAGATTCTAGAGCTTCCCACAATCTCATGACAAATAAAGTGATGGATGAATTGGGATTATATATCACCAAGCAATACCATGACCTTTACACATTTGACTCCAAAAAATTCAAGTGTCTAGGAGTGATTAAGTATTTGGTTGTTTCCCTTACCCAGCTGCCTATGAAGAGCTTAGTGATGGACATTGTGGTTGCCGACATTCCTTCTATATTTGGGATGTTACTTTCCAGATCTTGGTCTAATAAATTGGAAGGTACCCTTTAGATGGACATGTCATATGCTACCATACCAGTATTTGGAGGGGAATTCAGAAGGTTGTATCGGGAAACTCAAATGGCCTACATCATTAGTGATCAACTCAATATATCAAACCATCCCATATATACTGAAGAAAAGGAATTGCGGCCATAAATTCTGCACCTTGTTGCAAGCATTCAGAAGGAGGACAGATCTAGAAATTGTACTTTGACGGAGTCTCTTCAAGAGAAGGATCGGGAGCTGGAGTAGTCCTCATTTCTCCTACTCAGCGGAAGGTGCCCATATCATACAAACTGCAATTTTCTACCACTAAAAACACTACTGAGTATGAAGCACTTGTGTTGGGTATGAATGCAGCGAAAGATTTGGGAGCGGAACAACTAATTTCCTTTGGTGATTCGGAGTTGGTGATTAAGCAGGTGAGAAACAATTACCAAGTGAAAAATTCCAAATTGAAGAATTATAGGAATGAAGTCTGGATTTGATTGAGCATTACTTTTCAACATTTAATATAAATTTTGTCACTAGAGAATAAAATCAAATTGTTGATTCACTAGCTATTGCTGCTAGTAATTTCAAAGTTCATCTAGATGTCAAGGCAGTCTATGATGTTCAAATAAAAAAAAATACCTTCAATTCTTGATAACATCAATCATTGGCAAGTATTTGAGGATGATAGGGAGATTCATAATTTTTTAGTGTGCTTAGAAGATTTTGCATACATAAAAATTGATGATGAACAGGAGATTGTTGAAAACCAAAATAGCAACCCTTTTAAGAAAACTATGGCTGGGAAAAACATTATAGATCTGAAAACTAACTTTATTCGTAAGGGTTTAGTTCCTTTAGAAATATTGTTTGATAATAATGATGTTTTTCTCAAGCCTGAAAGCAACTTTGATGGAGAGAGTACACTAGAATGTAACATTGGTACAAAAGACCAGCCAATATTAGTCAAAGTGTCCAAATTCCTTCCTTTGGAAACCAGAACAAATTATATAAAATTGTTAAAGGAATTTGCTGATATTTTTGCATGGTCTTATAGTGAGTTGAAAACTTATGATAGGAGCATAATGGAGCAAAATATTCCTTCGAAAACAAATAAAAATCACGTAGCACAAAAAATCAGACATATCAATCCCATGTTGCTTCCACTCATTAAGAAAGAAATCAAAAAATTATGGGAAGCAAAGATAATTCTGCCTTTGAGATTTTTTAACTGGGTAGCGAATATAGTCCAGGTCCAGAAAAAGAATGGAGAGATAAGGATTTGTGTCGATTTTGGCAACCTGAACTGGTGTTCATTAAAAGATAACTATCCACGGCCCAAGATTGATTATATCTTGCAGAAGGTTGTAGGATCCAAAAGATTGTCAACGATTGATGGCTTTTCAGGCTATAATCAGATTTCATTTGATGGGAAAGATAGAGAAAAGACAACATTTACCACACCTTGGGGGCACATTCACGTACAACAAAATTCCATTTGGTTTGATGAATGCATCTTTCAAAGGGCAATGGATATTTTATTTGTAGGAGAAAAGGACAAATTAGTGGTCATCTATTTGGATGACATCACAGTATATTCAAAATTTGATGAAGATCAATTGAAACATTTGAAACAAGTTTTTTACAAATGCAGAAAGTTTAGTTTGTCCTTAAACCCAAAAAATTCATCTTTCGTTTTCCAAGAAGGTAAGTTATTGGGACATATTGTAACAGAAAGTGGCACCTATATTGATCTGGGAAGAGTAGAAGTTATTCAGAAGATTGGTTTGCCAAGAAATAAAAAGGAATTGTAGTCATTTTTAGGGAAAATCAATTTTCTGAGGCATTTTGTTCCTAACTTTGCAGAGTTGATCAAACATATAAATGTCTTGCTGAAAAAAGATGCAGAATTTAAGTGGCAAGATGAAGCAAAGAATTATTTTCAGAAATTAAGTCTGCCTTGACTGAAGCGCCAGTTTTGATTAGTCCTGATTTTGAAAAGGATTTTCTGATTTTTTCATATGATTCAGAAGAAACAATTGCAATTATCTTACTACATAAGAACAAGGAGGGTTTGGAGTAGCCAATTTCATTTTTCAGTCGTGCTTTAAGGGATGTTGAATTAAAGTACATCTTGACTGAAAAATAGGCATATGCACTAGTTAAGGCTTTGAAGTATTTTCGAGTTTATGTATTGCATTGAAAAATAATTTCTTTCGTGCCCAATATCACTGTTAAAGATGTATTGTTGTAGCTAGATACAGATGGCAGAAGGGGATGATGGCTGACCAATATTCTGGAATTTGATGTTGAAATCAAACCAATTAAATTGATAAAGGGTCAAGGCTTGGCTTGCTTGATAGCCGAATCTATTTGCAAAGCTTTGAATCGGAATGTAGAGGCAGCTAAAGGAGAATATAGAGAAGCTATTTCTAATCATCCTAAAATATTTAATTCAAACAGGTACAAGGATATAGTTTACTCGTTAAATTTCAACTGTCCACCTAAAATGGAGAAGTCTAAAAGGAGAGCTTTTAAATTGAGAGTTGTGAAGTATTTCATTTTGGAAGACCATATTTACTGGAAGGATCCTGTTGGATTCTTGTTAATATGTGTAGATGAAGTAGAATCCCAGGATATTATGATAGAGATACATGTAGGAGGTGCGGAGGGAATTTATATTGGAAAGCCACTGCAAACAAAATCTTAAGAGCTGGCTATTACTGGCCAACTCTTTTCTCTAATGTCTTTGCCAAAGTCACGAGTTGTGTCGAATGTCAAAAATTTGTTGGTAAACATACATTTCTACCATTACCTCTCATTCCTATTTTAGCAAATGTTCCTTTCCAACAGTGGGGGCTAAACTTCATCGGTGAAATTCATCCACCTTCATCAGGACAACATAGATGGATTCTCATAGCTACAGACTATTTCACTAAATGAATTGAATCTGTACCAACCGGGAATGCTACTGATATGATAATTATCAAATTTCTGTTGGAAAATATTTCGTCAAGATTTTGTTGTCCACATAAATTAGTAACTGATCATGCAATAGCCTTTAATTATGCTAAGATGTACAACTTTTGTCAGCAACATGGGATTGAATTGACTCATTCCATGCCTTATTACCCTCAAGGTAATGGATTGGGCGAGTCATCCAATAAAATATTGGTAAGGATTATTAAGAAAATGTTTCCTAAAAATAAGAGGAATTGGGACACTCAATTGATACATGCTCTGTGGGCAAATGGAGTAAGTATTAAAAAATCAATTGGAATGTCTCCATTTCCGCTTGTATATGGTACTGATGTTGTAATGCCTTTACAATTAGCTCTTCATGTGATGAAGTTGCTACAAGATGAATTTTATCATGAAAACCCAGTCCAAAGGAGAATTCTACAGTTGATAGAGGCACACAAAATTAGAGAATCATTGCTGGAAAAAGTTCAGAATATTCAGGCTAAAGTAAAATCTGTTTTTGATAAAAGAGAAAATCAACAGTTGTTTCAGGAGAATGATTTGGTGTTGTGTTGGGATTTTAGGAGAGAAGACCATTGAAAGATGGTAAGTTTGACAATCTATTGTTTGGGCCGTTTAGAATTTTTGAAGTTTTGGAGAATAATATTTTTCTGCTCAAACATCTGGATGATGATCAGCTGACTGGAGGCCCAGTCAATGGTCATTTTCTTAAGAATTTCTTTATTTAGTAAGTCAGTTGAGTCACTCCATTCTAAATATCTAGTGTGATGTGTCAATAAACTCCATGCCCAATGGTACTTATGTCTGTATATATGGTCATTCTTGAGTCCATTATGTCAATGGTCAATTCTAGTCTTTATTTTCACGAAGTCTTCTAAGTTTCAAGATTTTTTGAGGCACTGAGTCTAGTCCTTGAAGCCTCAAAATGAGGACTTCATCCCCAATAGGAGCCACTGTTAGCACTAAAAATGTTAATGGTGTAATCGTCATTGTGTCACTGTTTTCAAATTTTTATTGTGTCCTAGTTAATGTCCAAAGTTTGAGTCATTTCCAATAAAATTTAAAAAGAGTCCCAACATCAAGGTATTTTTAAGTGAATAGGTTTCATAGTGTCTTAGAGTCATAAAATAAGTTAAAATCTATATTTTGAATTATGTTAGTGTTGAAGGTTAGCTGTTATTTTGTTAATAAATTTGCAGTCATCTGGTTTGGAATAATAGCTACCTTTGTTACAAATTCATTTTCAAAATAGTAATGCAGTAAAGGGAAACTATTTCTCAGAAATAAAAGTCATATTTTCCACATAGTGAAAAGCATAATTATTTCATTGAGATTTTGGTTATCTCAATAAAGAGGCTACAGGTAAATAGGTAATCAGTTTTCAAAGTAGGAAAATTAATGCTTCGTGGACAGTATTGCAACCAAAGTTCTTTAAAAATCAAAGCGTTGCCTTAAGAAAACAGATTGACCAACAGAGAGGGATATCCAGAGAAGAGCAGCAGAGAATGATTAAAGGAATCTCGTCAGGAATTAGACTAAGGAATGAAGCGATGGAGAAGAACCGGATGCACGATGAGCGGATGGACATGACCCTATCACAGATTTGAAGGGGAAGAGACCGACGACTGAGATGACATCGCAAACTAAAAAATATAAGTTGCGATGCGATGAAGGGTGAGAAAGGAAGACCATTAGAAGTGGGCGCATATCAATGGGGAAGATTAAAGCACAAATGGAGCGATTTCGCAAATCACAGTTTTTAAAGTTTAATGTTAAGGAAATCGCATGGTATGTTAATTGATTTGTGATGTGATGAGGTGACGGGGCACATGTCAGCATAGTGCACCAACGCATATTGCACATCACATACTTTATGGTTTAGTCGTTATTAGTGTAGAGTTAAATTTGTGGGCGACCGATTTGCGATAAGACATAAAGTTTTGATGTGCAATTGCTTTTGATTGGTCACCTGGTTGTGGGGCCCAAGAACCACAATTTCGTATGTAATGCATGTTACAATGTAGTTTCATGCTACATTAAGATTTATACAAGGAAGAAAGCACATGTAATGATAAGGTGGAAGTGTGAAGCTTAGTGGGATGACTTGGCGCTGGCTTTTGAAATATTTCAAAAACGTGTCATTACTCGTTGTTGTAATTGCAGGCACAAAATCAGAGAAGAGAGCTCAGTGATTACTCAACTTGAGGCCTCTGTTCATGATACAAGTAAACAAAAACCAATCCTTCAGCAAGCAGTCTTAGATTTCAAAGCAAGCAGTCTCAAGTTTTATGGACAACATTGCAACCAGAGTTCAACAGTTGTATTTGTGAGCATTTTAGCTGTCGGAAAATGGGGAAAGGAGGAAAGGTAAATAGGTCAGAGCCTACTAACACAAGATTTTTGGATGCAAGGGAAAAATCAAAATTCAAATATGCAGGTTGGTATAAATTCCTCCAGAAGTTTTCTAGGGAGAAATTGGAACTGGCTCAAGCTTTTGTTGAGTCTTCCGATGGTGAAAAGGTCAGGTTAGTCAAAACAAAATTCAGCATTTCCGAGCCTATCATAGCTCGTGCAACCTAGTCTTCTGCAACTGGTGAACGTTGGCTTAAAAGCAAAGCGCTACCTGAAGAAGTAAGTTCTTACCTTAAGCCCGAATATGCTCATATGAAATGGAATTCAATTGCTCATATTTCTTGTTTTAAAGCCGAGTGGCAACATGTTATTACCTCAATCCAGAAATACATCACATGCGAAGGGAGGTTTTCTTCTATTCACCGTTATCAATTGAGATTCCCGGACCACATCTCAGGAGAAAAACCACTAAACCTACCCTATTTCCTGTATAAATCTCTGCTTAAAATGTCCCTCAAGCTACAGAAAATTCCAAATTACCCCTTGCATAATTTATATAAAAAAGGGCTAATTAAAATTTTAGTTGTCTATCATCTCAGAAAGAAGAAGATTACTTGGGATAGGTGTTTAATAGAGGAAGGGTTTGGAAGTATTAATTCGAGAAGAAAGGTAGGGAAGCCAAAGAAGAAAGACATCCATGAGAAAACCAGTGTTGTCCCTGTTTCACATAATTTACCACCTTCTCCTAAGAAGCCTATGTCAAAGAATAAATAACAAATTTCCTCCTCTTCATGAAGCCATCCTAAGAAAAAACTTTTCATGGTAGAAGAACCAGTGGAAGTCAACCTTGGTATGAAAATTTCAAGCCATATTCCTGAGTCATCTCATCAAGTGCAGCCAAACATTTGCACATCTCTCACTGATTCCACCCTCTCACAAGTTTTTCTTTCTCTCAAGGAAGGAAAATAGAAAATCATAGAGCCTACTATAGAAGAAGAGCCTACCTTGGCTAAATTAGTATCCTCCATTTGTTCTTCAATCAAGAAGAGGAATAAAAACGAGATACATTCCTATTCCTTGTTTGAAGACAATAGTGATCCTAAGTACACAAGTCGAAAGATGAGGAGGAAAAGTCTAGTAAATTTATACATGGAGGAAAGAGGTCCAAATTCATCCCTAATCCCTATGTCAAAAGACCTCATACTAGACCAAGAAACAAACTCAGGCTAAACAACAATATTATTGCCAATCCTAAACTAAGGGATGAAATTATCAACATTGAAGAAAGCCCAGAAGACAAACTTGAAAGGAAGAAGAAAGCTCAGTCAAAGAGCCAAGCACAGAAAAAGAGGTTTGATAAAAGGGTAACTAAAGCAGAAGCCATAAGCATCTTTGCTTCTATTCTGGACCTTTGATGAATGAAGAATAGGGCTGACTTGGCGAAATTTTTTGGGTAAATGTTCCATGTTTTCTGTTTATTGCTACCTTTTCTGTGAAAGTAGCAATTATTTTGAAATATCAGCATGTGATGGAAATGGGCTAATTTTTGTTTTGAATCATGATGGTCACATTAAATAGATGACGCAGAGAGGTTATTTAGTTGAAATGGATGTTTCCGGGTGTCTTATATCCAGCCTTCTCTAAAATATCATTTTTCTGTTTTACACATTTAATAGGAGACAACCACATGTCATTCCCACTATTTTTACACTTTTTGTTGAAGATGGGTTGCACTGAAACAGAAGAGTGGTCTTCGAATAGGCTGCCACCTCACACAACCATTTCGAAGTGACAACCTTCATGATGCCTTCATGACGTTTATCTTATTTTTAATGTAGCACTTTGTAATTAAAATTAAAGGATAAGCCTTGCCTCTTGCACGAGGTTTTAATGAATTTTGAAACATATTTACCTTTTTCTATGGAAGATGACATTATCATATTTTGTATATATATGCCAAAATGATATGAAGTCAGGGTTGGTTGGTGGTTATAGAATTTTGACTTATATGATCTGTAATATTTTTTGTGAATGAAATGGAATGATACTATTGAGGACTTATTACCAATTTTTTGTGTGTATTGTCTACTTTATTTGTGTTTCCATATCTCTTTTCTTCCAGTTCCAGTTTTCAAATCATCATATTGTTATGTATTTTTATTATAATCTTAAGCATGTTATGTGTTTGATCAGTTCTTGTTAGTCTCACACAGTGAGAATTCCTGATAAAAAATATGTTATAACAGTGGAAGAGCATCACTCATGATAGTTATTCTTCATGATATTTCAGTGAGAATCTTGTCCTACTAGAAAAATATTTCTCTCAATGGAATATTGTCAAACTGCTTCTTTTGTAAATTTCTACTAAATCAATAGATTTTTGTTTTACAGAACTATTGATTTTTCTCTCATCTCACTATTTCCTCTCCTCATAAACTACAAAATTGCACCTTGCTACCACATCAGGCTACAATACCCTCATTAGTATAACTATGGATTTGACAGAAATCTCTTTTTTGTGAATCAGAGTTTATACCATCTTCCAATCCCATAAAACAAAACATTAAAATTTCCTTAGAGTTTAAGATGTGTCTGGTTAGGCGCTTGTTGCAGTCCAAGTGTTGATTCTAGCCCCAACAGGGTGATTGATTGAAAGAAATATTTGGTTCAGCCAATCTATGGTTAGGTGGAATGTGGAAGTCCCAAACCTGGTTGGCCTTTGCATGCTAATATGAGGTTATTTCTTCTTTATATTTTGTGATTAATATACTTGTCTATATGTGGATCCTATGGTTGTTGTGTCCTTTATATTTATGTTGCTATTATGTTGGTTATAAGAATGTATTATGATAGTGATGATGTATGGCTATCATCGTGTTTTGATTTCTAAATGAATGAGCAATGAATATATTTATGCCAGAGGCATTCTCTTTGTTGGCTTTGGGTGAGCAAACACTGTTCACCCCAGTCAATGAGAAGCTTTTCCTATCACCCTTCCAACCAATTAGAATTTTACATTTGGTTATTCCTCCAACTAATAAGAATTGGTCATCTGTCCAATGAAGTCCTTACACATCTTACACATCTTTGTTTCATATTAATGAATTCCTTACACATCTCTATTGTGTATTTTGTGTTCTTTGAACAGAGGGTTTTACTTTTATGCGGTAGAGCTATGGCGTCAACATGACGATGGCGGCAAACAAACCAGGGCAAATACTTTTAAAACGACGTCGACCTTCAATGGATATCTCAGAATCTAGAAAAACACTTGAGCACAATCAGGATCAAATTCGAAAACCTGTTGGCCGCCTTCATGACGATTAAGGTGCCCACCATTGCCACGACAGGAGGTTTCATGCTGGCCCTAGCGCACAACTACAGGTTCATTAGAGGAGACTGATCTATGCTTTAAATGAGTGAGCTCAACATCAGGATGAAATTTCCTAGGAGTCTCATGGTCGTCATAAAGAGCAAGCTCTCGCTCGTAATCCTAAGGGATGTGGTATTGGGTGCCCACAAGTTTAGTTCTCATATGGCTATGGAAGGTGGGATCATGGATTTTGTTTTCACGGACTTGCCTCAGACATTGGAGGTCACCGTTAGTGAAGCTCATAAATTGGCGGGAAAGGGTTGGAAGAAAGAGGTTTACAGTAAACTTAGGTTGGGAGCTTTCCCGGGAATTTTTGAAGAGCTTGATTCCCATCGTGGTCCCTATTATTTTCTTGCCACTGCCAAGCTGTGATTATGTGGTTTTTGGTTTTTGTATGTGCTATTATGGTTAGAGATTCAAATCCCTCTGTAACCATGGGGTTTGAATTTGATTGTTGTGTCTATGAATGGTTGCTCCAAATAGTTTGGGGTCTCTCAACCTCTGGCAATTATTTCCGACAGGTAATGCAGAGATGCAGAAGTGTCTAAAATAATCTTTATATGTCTATACATTGTTTAATTCTAGAATAAACTGACATCAAGAATAAGCTCTGGTTCCGTTCTGGTTATTCTCCATTCACAAAGGAGACCATTTCCACAGATCAGATTTTCATCATCCAGGTATGATTTTTAATTTAAATATATCTCTTTAGTTTAAAGTTTGATTTTTTTTTAATAAAAAATTCTCCAATGCAAGATTTTCCTGTAGCCCCGGTGTTTATTTATGCTAATTTGATAGAGGAAAACTTATATGACCGTATTCAGTAATTTATTCAGAACACATCATTGCTTTCATATAATTTAAGCTTGGGAAACTTCTTGTCAATTTTTTAATATTTTCTTTTGCTTAGAAAGGATACGAATTCCTGTGGAATTACCCTACCACAATTAGCTTATTTCTTTGGAAGTATATTTGGTGAAGGACGTTAATTTCCTCAATGGTACTCAAGGCAAATGTAATTGTGAAGTGGATATTTTAAGTTTTTTATTCTGATCATATTTCAAGATAGGTTTGAAATTTTCCATCTTGTATTCTGAACATATTTCAAGACAAGATTGAAAATTTTCGTCCGGTGGGACGTATTGCGCCTAATAGAATTGTGAATTTGAAGAGTAAATTTAACATATAATTTTCTTCGTGAATAGTATAATAAACGTTGTCCATCTCCAAGGGTGTGCTATTTCCCTATAATAATAAATGGTAGTGGTGGGAGAATGTATGGCGTATGTAAAAATATAACATACAGGAAGTTAAACTTTGCACCTGGTGAATTTGACAGAAAACAAACAAGTCCATTTTCACCATTTGTTCCTCCATTTTCACCATTTGTTTTTCTGGCCTGGTCTTGTCTGTTGTATTTTTATATGGAGCCAATTGGAAGAATGCATAGCAGGACCCGTGGAGGAAAAGAGGATAGAAATGGAAATTGGGGATCATTTAAATGGAAATTGCCTTAGCTTTTACAAAGTTTGAGTTTGAATATGAGACTGAATCTTGTACATTATTTGTTATTTTTTCCTTCCATTTCACATTAATGCATATATATATATATGATTTATGATTTTAATTCCGAAAAACATGATTTCTTTCTGCATATGAGCTATGCATTTTAACTCCAAAAAGCATGATTTTTTTTTCATATGAGCTGATGGAGCTTATGAGTGTAACAGAAGGAGTGATACAATTTTCTTTAAAGGTCTTATTTGAATAGCTCTAACAAGAAGATTTTTTAACAAGAAGGTACTTAAACAAAAGATACTTAAAGGTGTATATTTTTAATTTTGTATAATTAATTGTTGCAAATATATTTCTAATAAAAATAAAAAAAGATACAATTACAAACATGATTTTACTTAGAAACACATGAAAAAGAGTTTTCTGTATATTCTATCTTTACAGAGTTATAATAAAATATGTATCTTCGTGCATCCATAAACGACCAATTCATTTATGTGGGATTACAATATACCCATAGTTTAAACTTTATTCTTCCTTCATCCATAAACAACCAATTCATTTATATCAGATTACAATATAACCATAGTTTCTTCTTCCTGCATCCATAAATAACAAATTCATTTATGTCAGATTACAATATAACCATAGTTTCTTAACTGGAATTCTAAAACCATAGATTGAACCACTATGCATCACAAAACTGCTAAAAGCAAAATACTCAAAAACTACCCAATTTTTTAACTTTCCAAAAGGCTTCACCCCAAACAGGTGGATTTCTTGGTCGTTGCCCCTGTAACTCCCTCCTGCTCCATATCAAGATACAATGCATTGAGGTAGTCGTTGCTTCATGTGGGTGGCTAAAGAGACCATGTTTGTGTTGCTAGTGAAAGATCTAGTTCTTCAATATGTTCAATTCTTTTTGATCGATTAACTTAACGATTTGAATCAGAAAACTATCACAAAGATGTTCTTAACAATACACCCATTTATCATCAATCCAAAACCCCATTTATCTTCAATCCAAAACCCTATTCCAACATTCATAGTATCTTTTTATAATAATGCATCAAGCAGGAGCTTTAATAGGAGGGAAACAAACAGTGAATGTAGTCTACATAATGCTTTAGTTTATGACATCTAATTCAAAAACGCAATAAAAATAAGTCCATGAGGGGAGAAATTATAAAAATGTAGCCCTATCGAGGCTGAATCCCTGTGTTTTGACTTATGGCAAATTCTTGGACCAGGTTTGCGCTAAATTTGAGAATGCAGTGCTCTAAAGTTCTGTTTTAAACCTTCTATTGTTGCATGTGAATAATTTTCAAATGGTATCAGGAAGAATTCAGATAAGTTGCAGTAACAAAGAATACATTCTAAAAAAATTTCAAAAGGCGATACGGTTTTATTGGACGATGCATTTAATCTGGTAGGGTTATTTATTTTAACACAGACATTATTATCTTTAGAATGGACCATTAGAGGAATAAATCTCCTAGAATTACATAAAAGAATATTTAGTTTCATAACAAACTATCCAATAATAAAGCACAAGGCCTCATATGGATGGTTTCTTCGCTAGCGGTAAGGTTAAGTTACAAGTACATTTGTATGATGTTAATTCACAGGCAAACTCAGCAGAAAACTTCAATTTTCTAATAATGTTTTATTTTATAAATTATTTTAATAATTATATATATTAAATTTTATTTTATATATATATATATATATATATATATATATATATATATATATATATATTTCTTTTAATTTATTATAAGTTGCAATTTTATATGATCAATAGAAATTTTATTTTACACAGTTTTGGCTTATTTTATGAGTATTATTTTTTCAGAAAAAGAATCAATTAAGGTGGAATCCTCATCTGAAGGAAAAAAATAATATTTTTACATTCATTTGACTTTATTTATTTATAAATGTGTTATTTTTATAATGAAGTTTTGCATAATTATTTTTTTTTAAATGAAAAAGAAATTAATAAAATTTAATTTCAAAAAAAATTCTGAATTATTCAAAAAACATTATTAAATTAATTATAATTTTTGAGTCAAAATTTCCTTATAAAGAAAAAACATGAATATACTTAATTTGAATATTTAAAATAAAAAAGAGTAGTTTAACATTGCCGCAAAACCAAGGCCTTTCAAATAAAATTTTCTAGTAGTCTTATGATTTAGCAAACACTAAGATGAGTAAGTTTTTGGAGCAGAAAATAACCTTGAAACTCTTGGTCCATGAAGAATGGATCCATTGGTAGAGATTGGTTGAGCAAGGCTATAAAACATTAAAACCATAGATTAGGGTTGACTCTGCATAGATTTGATGGATGTTCTCAAGAGCATGGTGAGAGACTTCTACAAAGAGAACTTCCTTTGAGTTTTTGACCAAAAACAATTGAGGAGTTTCCTAGGACTCAACTGCCTATGGGGAAGGCTAAGCATGCACAATGACTTTATAAAAAAGGCTTGAGATGTCCTTATAAGAAAGGCCTAAGAGGGAGAAGGCTTGCCCCCTAACCACTTCTAAACAAAGTGCCATAAATATAGTGACATCTTTACCAATATTATAACTAAAAGAGAGAAGAACCGTCCAACTTCTTACCTTCAAAAATTAAGTGTTTCATGCTAAAGGGAATACCCACCTGTAGCCTCGGAAAAGTAAGCGTTGCATGCTAGAGGGAATACCCACCCATAGCCTCCAGGGTGAGCTTCAGTTCCCCTACCAAATGGGGAAAACCCCAATGAGCAGTGAATGTCGATAAAGAGGTTTGAAAAATATTTGAAAAGAAATTTGAGGATCTAGGGGCCGAGGGCACCTGATTGTGAAAGAGAAGGGTAGCAGACTTTTATGGTTTCCATATCCATTTTCGCCCATACCACACTTTTAGCCTCCACCACTGCCTTTAAAGTTACCTTGGATGAAGGCTTCAACCCCACACACATTATGTGCATTCTAGCCTTAAGTAACATATTGATTCTTCCTACTGAGACTTGCAAGCCAGCTTTTTGCAACCTGGACTTCCCACGATTGCTAGGTTTATTAGAATATTTGAAGGTTTTGTGGATGTCTGTCTGCTTCTACCTGCATGATCTTTGTCTGATCCATCCCATTGCACATGAGGTTTTGGACATCCTTAAAAGAGGGGCCATTCGAAATCTTGAGTGAACTTGCATGTGGTGCATTGGAAGCCCCAATAAGGGTAGAGCCGATGGGGGAGAGGTCGTTCAAAGACATGAGGTTGAATGGGGAGAGTTCGTTCAAATACGCGAGGTTGCATGCGGATGGCATACAAAGGGTTCCAAACAAGGAGAAGCCAGTAAAAACTAAAGACTTTGAACCAAAGATCAACCCACACAAACCTTTGTTTCTAAGTAAATACGTGGTCGTGGGATTCTAAAGATGATTTTAGGACATGTTTAGAGAGGGTAGAGAAGCCAATGGCATGAGTCGAGCCGTTTTAACAAACAAGGATCGACTTGGGTCGATTCCATTATTGAATACACAGAAGAAGCCTAATTCACTGCAAACATCTCTTTTTTCTCAAGCTTTCGTTGTTCACTGCTACCTCGCCTAGATTTGCATGGAGGGAGGAGATTGAGATCAATGTATGGGAAAGGAAGTTCACATGCTACGATCACTTGATAGGGTTTTGCTACAGAGTCTGGGAAGGGAAGTTCACATGATGCGATCACTTGATAGGGTTTTCCTGGAGAGTCGAACATTTTCTCCATCAATAAAAATATTAATTTATTAATTAAAATGTTAAAATATTACATTTAATTAGTAAAATCAACCCAAAAAAAACACACACACACACACACAGATATATATATATATTATAAATTTTGTAGAGATTTATAACCAAGGTAATTCATTAAGATAGATAAATTATTCTCAATTAATTTTTTTAATTTGAATTGTTCAAATTATAATTTGAATTTTTAAGTAAAACCTTGTGATTAATTCAAAATTTCAATTTACCTTGAATAAAATCACAAATCTATACTATAGTGAAAATACCAACAAAATCTTAATTAAATGAAGGAAAAATGATTGGAATAACAGGTTGATATGATCTATAATCGACAACCAATATTTATGGTGTTATTCACCCATTGATGCAGGAAGGACTGTATATGCCCACCACTGGATAATGTACTTGCTTAAATCCAAAGGTGGGCATATACCAACCAAATCTTAATTAAATGAAGATAAAATTATTGGAAAAACATGGCAATATGATCTACAATCGACAACCAATATTTACGGTGCTATTGATGGAGCTGTATATGGCCATTGTTGGATAATTGGCTTGGGCATATACAACCCCATACATTAATGAGTCAATGACAAAAAACCCATTAATGCACCAATGGATAATGTACTTACTTATATCCATCGATGGGCATATACAACCACATGCATTACTGAGTCAATGACAACAAATAAGTGCTCTACCAATGGACATTAAATAAGCAAGCATTGTATATGCTCACCGTTAGATAACTAGCCTCTCAAAATCCAAATATGAGCATATACAACCCCGCTCATTTAATGGCCATTAACAAGTTACTTATTTTCAACCATGAGTCAATATATCGGTTACCAACCACTGACCCATGTTTGGGAAAACTTAAAAAAAACATTCACAAAAATTTGAGATGTTTTAGGGCATGTTCTTGAAATCCGCGAGAATGTTGGCATACATATTGAAAACCAAACTAATTCCAAAAATATCTTTTAAATCAGTCCCAAAAAGTCGAATTTCAAGAGGCCTAATGCTTTTTGCCACTATTTTTATTCGAGGTGCTCTTTTTTTAGAAACCTGATGGGGGCTTTTATTTTTGGCGAACATGGTTGCAAATGGAAAATGCCATTATTTTTTGTACTTATTTTTGAATTTGTGGAAAACAATAATTAGTTGCTAGTTAAATTTATATAGTTATACATGCTAAAGTAGTTGGTAGGTATCAATTTTTTTAAATTTTATTATAATTTTTGAAAATTATAGTATTAAATTAAATATTTTGAAAATTAAAAATCAATTTTAAATTTTAAAAATTAATTTTATTATTATTATTATACACCATCGAAATCGACACAACGACGAGCATCCACAGACGATGAGCTTGAGATTAAATTCAATAATCTTTAGCCTTAAAACCTTCAACAAATGTGGGGCTACTAGGGTTTCCTGCCATCCTTCCAGGGCTACTTGTCCATGGTAGACTCCATTGAAGTTTTCCACTTATGTAATCATGACATATATTAAGAGTGTTCTTCTAGGGCTACTTTTCCATGGAAAACTCCATTGAAGTTTTCCACTGTCATTCATTGGAGCTCAAAGCATAAATTCCTCCTAAATTGAATGTGGAGTTACCAAGTATTCATGTAGATCCTAATCCTCCAATTTGAGAGGTTTAATATTTGATAGCTTTTTGACTTGGGAGACCTTTTTCTTTAAGCATGTTGTTTCCATGTGCATGCACTCAATGCTAACCCTGCAACAAAAAATTATATGTCCATCACTCATTAGTTATATCCAAATACGATCCTCATACTCACATAATTTTATTCCAAAGTCATTTTCATATTTGCATAGACACAAATTCAAGGCATATTCATATTTACATAGACAGTTTATATTGTGTGGCTAGGGATGACACAAAAAAAGTATGTTTCATAGTTTAAAAGCCAATATTCCATATCGTCAAAAACTTTTCCTTTTCATAATATTTTTCCTGCAATGTCATCTTCTCCACTGCTTTCGTTACCATTCATTATTCCCCCCCTTCTATTAACATTCATTATGTCCCACATGTAGCACACCAAGACACTTCCCTTCAATATACTGCTTCACCTTCCGGTGTTCCTTTGCGCCTCCTGGTGCAATTGCTAGTACATAATAGATGATAATGAAATTAATGATATAAGGCATCAGTGCTTCTTAGTGAATCCCAGATAAGTATGATACCCCTATGCTCATATATGTTGTTTAAAACTGTATATTACATATTTGTGACATGTTTGACGAAATGCCTGTCATGGCTAGTAGGGTTCTAGTAAATTCCTTGTTCAAGTGATTACGTCTACATCATTATTATGCTATTATCTTTCAGTTCTCGAAGTGTCATGGAGTTCTGGAGATGACGTGAGCCCTGGGCCTTAGAGAGTGGCATATAAATCAGGGTCGTAGGCTCAGAACTACCTAGAAATGTCCCTAGTCGCATGCACGCCCATTCTGTATGAGCGACTAGAGGGTTCTAGTCGCACTCTTTCCCATATCAAGGAAGCGACTTGGGGATTGATGCACAAAAATTTCAGTTTGTCTCAGGGGCTTGCCACTTGGAAGGTCTTTATGGCTCCTAGGTGTCTTGTAACAGGTTCATAAGGTTTGTGTAGTTGTGTGGTGTTGGTTGCGGTAAATCCATGTATTGTGTGCCTTGGTGGGCCTAGGAATCCTCAACCGATGAATGGAGGTATTTACGGTAAATCATAGAGGTGTTTGCCCTTGATCGGGCCTAGGAATCCTTTCCAGTGAATGACGGGATATACAGTAAAGCCTAGAGGTTTGTGTCTTGGTTAAGGCCTAGTGATCCATGGATTATACTGTAGATTGTAGTAAAGCTTAGATACTAGGAGACAAGAAAATTCCCCATGATGTAGGTGGAGGAATCCGGTGTAATCCATGCTTGTTTATGGCCTAGTGATCTGGTGAGGATTGCGGTAAAGCTTATTTCTATTGTTGAGGGTGAGGTGGTTTAGCCTTGGGAAGCCTTGGTTGGTTCTTTTGGTTTGATTCCCACATTCATGCTTGGAATATGGGACATGGGTGATTGGCTGAAAGAATGATTTGGTTCAGCCAATATATAGTCAGGTGGAACATGGAAGTAAACCTGGTTATCCTTTGCATACATTAATATAAGATTCTTTCCACTTGATATTTCGTGAGTGATATATACTTGTCTATATGTGGATTCTATGGTTGATTTATCCTTGATATTTATGTTACTATTATGCTGGTTATAAGCATGTATTATGAAAATGATGATGTATGTCTCTCATCATGTTTTGATTTGTAAATGAATGAGAAATAATTATATGACCCAATAGATGATAATGCAGTTAACAATACAAGGCATCAATACTTCTTAGCGAATCTCATATAAGTATGAGACCCCTATGCTCAAATCTATTGTTTAAGCCTATACATTACATATTTGTGACATGTTTGACGAAATGTCTGTAATGGCTAGTAAGGTTCTAGTCAATTCCTTGTTAAAGTGATTGCATCTACATCATTATTCCACTATTGTCTTTCATTTCTGGAAGTGTCATGGAGTTATGGGTAGTGACCTAAGTCTTGGGCCTTAGAAAGTGGCACATAAATCAGGGTCGCACACTCAGAACTACCTAGAAAATTCCACAGTCGCATGCATGCCCATGTTTTGTGAGCGATTAGAGGGTTCCAGTCACACTCTTGCCCATATCAAGGGAGAAACTAGGGGATTTTTGAAAAAAAAGGTCAGTTTGTCTCAGGGGCTAACCACTTGGAAGGTCTGGGTGGATCTTGAGTGTCCTGTAGTAGGTGAAAAAGGTCTGTGTAGTTGTGTGGTGTCAATTCCACTTCCTTAAGGTAACCTAGCAAGTTGAATTAGATCATAGTACCCTCTCGTTGCATGTTTACACCAGTTGGTTGGTTGCTTGGGTAGATTTGGGAGGAGGGTGTTACAGACTGGTATTCGAGCATGGTTCAACACTTGAACTAGATGGGAAAAATGTGTTTTTCATGCATGCATGTAGGTTGTATATGTGCTTGTTATGTATGCATGGTGGTAGTCATTTTTTTAGTTGTGTTGTCATGTAGAAGTCGATGATGTTGTTGTTTGGATGCATTTGTCATGAGTTCATGTTGGTTATGCATTTGTTATGCATGTCAATGTATGTATGTTGTTATGCATGCATTGTCATGGTTATAGTTATTTTCCATGAGGTCATTGTAGGAATTTTAGGTCATCATGATGTTGTTGGTATGTTATGATGTTGATTTGTTGGTTGAGATAGACCAAGAGATGCAGATCATCAAAGTGAAGTTGTGACACTAGACTTTGGGGTGAGAGCAGATCGTGATATAGGTTTGTAAGTTTGGCATGCAAGTATGTGGTTAATGGTTTCTATGAGAATTAGGGTTACTTATATGCTTGTTATTTAATTGTTATTGTGGTTATATGTATGATAAATGCTAATTGTTCAGTGTAGTCATATGTACATGCATTGGATAGTCATGCATGGTACTAACTTGATGACTATGTTATATATTGGTGATGATTATGTTATATGATTAAATTGTTGTTGTTATATGTTAGTTAACTTGATGATTTTAGTTATTTCCTTTAATATATTGATGTTATATGTATTATACTAATTTGGATTGGTCTATTCAAATGGTTAGGGTTATGACATTCATGTATGAGTTAATATGTTGTGATATTATTTCATACTAATCTAAGTTGATTGTGCATATGTGATTGTTATGCATGAATGACAATTTTTTATGAGTTTATGATGTGAACATGTGTTACACAGTAATTTGTCACCGTCCCTACCATTCCCCGTCCCGCACAATGGAGGACCCATTTTGTGACCTGTGAACAATGTCATGCCTTGAAACCATTATCAATGCATTCCTCTAAACATGAGCTTCAATTGCCCTAAAGACATCTCCTTGAAAAAAACCATGAAAACATCTCCTTTTACATTGGCGTGGGCAGACAATTCATCACTCGCACCAATGGGGAAAATCCTACAAAGAGGCCGCGCCAACTGGCGCTCTGTCCTAGAGTCGCAGTCACGCCAGCCAATTTAAGGAGTGTTTTTTAAATAAAGATGGCGGAAGTTGTGTTTCAACAAACTCAGAAACCATTACCTATATTGAGTTGGGAGGTTTGGCTACGGGAGTTCCATGGAAGGGAAGTGGTTTGCCACCTCTCATGGAACCTTCCTTGATGATAGGGCCAATCCCACCATAATAGGGATCACAAATCCCTCCTTCCCCATCTATAAAAGCTTGCCTATTGCCATTGCAAGCTAGTCTTGAAGTGCCTAAGCTTTGAATCTCCAAATTCCCAAGAGCCTTTGTGCTGTAAGAGCCCTCTTTCTTCCCTTAAGGCCGACTCAAGTAAGGAGACTATCGTCGAGAGACTCTAGAGAGGCTTGCCCTTTCCCTGGCGAGCTTTGCGAGACGTGAACGACTGGGGACCCTTCCGAAGGAGACCGCGGCGTCAGAACATTGGTTGTACTCTCTTTCGATTGTTTATTAATGAATGACTACTGGTTATGGTTCCACTCTGTTTTTCACTTATGTTAATAACGAGTTATATCCTTTCTGACTGATATATAGTTGCGTATTCCGGATTTTATGCTTGTATTCGTGTTGTTTCTTGCATGTGCAGGTGTCCATTCACGGAGATCGTGGGGATCGTGATCTGCCGAGGCTGAGGAACGGGAACGCTGTCTCTTCCACGGATCATAGCATTGGACTCCAGGTAGGCCTCCATCGTTGGTCTATTTATTCGCAATTAGGAACTTGCGCTGTAGCATTTGATGATTGTTGCTAGACCCCTGCTGGGCTAGTAGGGATCGCCTCTGTCCACAGAGGGGATTTACCTCCTCAACAATTTGGCGACTCCACTGGGGATCGTCTAGTTTTCATTGTCTCGTTTGGATTTTCTCGTCTTGATTGTTTTATGATTTTCCTTGCTTGGTTAGCCTTCTGGGCTGGGTTCTTTTGCTGTTTTTGCTTCTTGGTTTGCTTAGTTTACATTGATCTGCTTTTGGAGTAGTTCTTTTTTATTTTTGGCTAAGAAACTCGACTGGCGCGCTTTTTAGCCCGACAGTCGCGCCAATTGGCACATGGTGCTTTTGTATTGCCCGCGCCAATTGCTTGCTGGCGCCAGTTGCAGCCTTACAGTCGCGCCACTCCTGTAGGGTATTTGAGTTTGCTCAGTTTTGAGCTCTCTAGGTCTGGTCAGTGTTTTTCTTCTTGATTTTTCGACTACCTGAGTGTGTTGGAGTCCTGTTTGACTGGGAATTTTCCTTCGTCCTTTGGTTGTTTGCTTTTCTCCATCGATTTCACGTCTTAAGCCCTAGGGCATCTAGTGGTTTTGTGTATCGAGCCCTCCTTGGGAGTTTTGGTGTTTTGTTTATCCAGTCAATTCTCTGATTGCTCCTCTGCATCCTCTTAGTATTTGTTCACTGTTTTGTTGCGATTTTTGGGTGATTGCTCTTTTCTTCATTCAAATTTCGTGTGGTCTTGCTTTGGGCCTAGATTACACGGTCCATTGGAGCCTTTGAGTCTTTTCTTGGTTTTGAGAGACTTTTGTCAATTTGAGATTTGATTGCTTGTGTCATTGAGTGAAATTTGTTCATTTTTCTCTCTCAATATCGTTTCTCAAGTTGCTTCTCTTTTATTTTCAGTTTGTTTAGTGCATCTAGCTATCAAACATTGAAAATTACAAAAAAAAAATCTCTTTTGCTTTTGGTTGATTAGTGAAAATTGAAATTTTTTTATTTTACTAGTAATTAGTGATTGGAATGAAAATTTTTCGATTTCATTAGTTGCATTAGAGATATCATTGTTTGTCTTCCGATCATTTTGTTTGTGTAAAAACTCTCAACTCTCCTGTAGCTAGTTTTCATCGAACGAAATGATGTACTGTGGCATGTAGCTTTGCATTTAGGAGTTTTTGAGACAACACATTCGTTAGGGTCTGAAAATTGAAACGTAATTGAAGATCAACTTTAAAATCTACTCAATTTACACTAAGGCACCATTGAAATCTAACGAAACATATTTAGAGGTCTAGGCTAGAGACGTGTTCCAGCGTCTTTAAACCTAGTAGCTGTCGTTCGCCTTTTGGCTTTAGATAGCGCTAGTACGGACTTGTGCTCCCCGTACCGTCGCGTATATAAAGGGAGACCCATCTAGTTTTTCAATCCTTTATCCATAGGAAGCCGAGTCTGTCGCCCTATACCCGTGATACACCGAACACAGCATTCAGGGAGATTTCCTGCACATACGGAAAGTCCTTGGTTGATTTCTTTTTCATTATTAAAGCCAAGGTGTATATTGCAGTTCATGGTTATTTGGTACACCCTTTGTGCCTAGTATTCCTGAGTAGTCATTTGGTCTTTTCTGACTCCCTAAATTTGAAAAGACCGTCAAGCGCTTGTCCTTTCACGCTTGTGTCAAATCTGAAAGAGATAGAGTCATCTTTTATCGTTTCTCGACTCTTAAAACATGAAATGGTGAAGTTTCTTATTTTTCAATGTGGTAAAAAATTAATCACCCACGATTATACGCCCTGTTAGATATTGCTTGTTGATCGTTTGATCATGTGTCTTGACTCTTTTTCAGCCCGTGTGTGTGTTTGATCTTTTCTCTTGTTGTTTTTGCCATAGTGGTGGAACCCTCGGTTTCGTCTACTGGTAGTCCTTACACAGACGATTCATCAGAGGTTTCCCAATCCTCTGCTGAACCACAGCAACCCAGTGTCTCCGAATTTCCTGACGGAGGACCGGTTCTTTCTGAGCAACCCTTTGGGGGACCAGTTGAGTTCGATTGGCCCTTTTCAGACCCTGTGTCTGAATTGAGATTAGGAGCTGATTTCATTTGTCTTACATCGAGTTCGCCTTTTGTTGCTGCTATTTTTTCTCCTAGTCCTCGCCGTCTATTGCGTGATCTAACGGTAGGATCAACCATGAGTGATTCTGGTGAGGAAATCCCAACGTCTGGTGAAGACTATCAGCTCTTCCCACGAAGATTGTTTCAGGGAGACAACTCTGAGCTGGCTGACATGTCAACAGCCAGTCCCTCTTTACCACAGGGATACAGATCTTTGGGTCAGATCATTTCTGCCGCAGCCTCTATGGGAGTGTCAGCTCCTTCTCTGAGGCCAGCTGCTACTATGCCCGGGGTGTCTCCTCAGACGTCCGTTACTTCTGTTCCCGTCCGGCCCACTGTCTGTGTGGCCGCCTCTTCTCCTGTTGTCACAACATCCGCTGCGAGGGCTGTGCCAACTCCTGAAGATGTTTATCTAGCGATTGCTATACCGAAGAACATCTCTCCGGAGGAGTATCGGTTGTCTTTGCAACAGCCGAACGCCGAGGTTGGACCATCCTCCCAAGATCCCAACTGCTCTTACTTTTCGCACTATGCACAGGATGGTACACCCTTGTATGCTTTCCCAGGTCAGTATGATGAGCACGAGGAGATTTTACGTCTATCCGCTCCTTAGGCTTACCTCTATGCTCAAGGTTTACCTTATAACCAGGCTTATAACCCGCAAGGACAACCTTTCCAAGGCCAACCTTCGGGCCAACCTGGCTATCTTTATGATCCACAGGGGTAGCCCATGCAAGGCTATCCTGTCGGCCAACAAGGGCCATCGCACAGTCCGCAAGGACAATATTATAGCCCTTCCAGTCAACCTATTCAGCCTCAGCCGAGGTATCAACCGGGACCGGTCTATGGTCCTGGGGGGCAAATCCAGCCTTCTTTACCTATGCAACCTCAGTATCCTTTTGTTTCTAACGTTGCATATCATCCAGGACCATCCTATGGTTCTGCTTTAGGTCAAACCAGTTTCCAGCAACCACCTGGTCTTGTTCCTCCACCAGGCCAACCGGCCCATCCGGCACAACCTGGTGTTCCGCCTCCAGGCCAACCGGTCCATCCAGTACAACCTGGAGCTCATTCACAACCAGGACAGCCTGCTCAACCGGCGCCACTTGTTTATCCGGGCCAACCTGTTCATTCAGGGCAGCCCTCTCAGTCGGGTCAACCTGTTCACTCAGGGCAGCCTGCTCATTCTATTAACCCTGCTCAACAGCCGACTCATTCAATGCCGCAGCAAAATCAACAGCTGCGCCCTACTTATCAGGCTCCACAGGGTTCCACTTTTCAGCAGCCTACTCATCCTCAGGGTGGTTATTATCCTCATGGTCAATCTCAACCGAATTATAACCACCCCAGAGGCTCTCAGTATTATCCTCCTCCACCCGGTTTTACCTATACTCAGCAGCCAAATCCAAACGCTGGTTACACCAGGCCAACATATAATCAGGGTCCGTACCCTGGTTATCAGGCCCCACACTCTAGTTACCAACATCCAAATCAGTCTGGTTATATGACCTACACCCCCTACGGTCAGAATCCTATGGGACAGAACCCATGGGGGCAAGGATATTCACAACCATTATGGAGTACAGGTAACGGTCCTCATCCTGGGTCTGGCATGCCAGTCAATCCGCCATTGCCGTTCCTGGCCACCTTGGAGTTGCCGGATGTTTCAAAGTTGACCAATGATCCAATTTTACATAATCCATATTGGCCTCCGGTTCCCACCAAGATACCAGGTGATTGCCCCAAGTTTGAGGAAAAAGCTGGAGAGGACCCCCAGGCGCATGTGATGACGTATCATCTTTGGTGTTCATCTAACTCTTGGGTCGACGATTCGATTCGCCTGCGCCTCTTCCAGCGTACTTTAACTGGAGCTGCTGCTAAGTGGTACATAGAGTTATCCCGTGGCATTTTCCAAGATTTCAATTCTTTAGCCATGGCTTTCCTCACGCATTTTCAGTTACCGGTTCGTTATGAAACCGGGACGCACCTCCTGACTTCTCTGAAGCAGGATAAAGCCACTCACATCTCTGATCACATTCATGAGTGGCGGCGCCATCGTAGACTGATCAAGTTTCACATACCCGATCAGATATTAACGCACTGGTTTACCACCTCCTTTGTGAATAAAATCGCTCAAGATATTGCGATGGGAGCGTGTGTGACAGAGGAACAAGCCATTGCGCGTGCCCAATATATGGATCTTGTGTATTCTCAGTCCGGCACGCTTTATGATATCTTGCCTGATGCTCCACGGTCTGGATCCTCTAAGGCTCCGCCTACCCCTGCGGTGGATGGTGTCATTTGTTCTGTCTCTCAGAATTCGAAGAAATCTTCAAATGGGAAGCAGAAGTCTAATTATTCCAACAATGCTCCTGTTAATCTCGCCCCGTCCGATTCTGGCAAAACCATAGAAGTGAATGTTGTTCAGGTCAATCCTACGGAGAAAACTTCCAAGGGGAAGAAGAAGGGCAAAGGAAAATCTAAATCTGATGCCCCAAAGCCAGAATCTAAATCTCGCACTGAGGATGGCTCTCAGCATAAACCGAAGTACCCTTGCCTTATTTGTGAAGGGGACCATTATACTAAGGATTGTCCACGATGATCCGAGGTTAGTCAACTTATCAAGGGCTCTAAAGGGACTTTGGTTGTGTTAAAAGAGCCATTCCCATCCCAGCAGACCCAGATGGTCGAACAGCCGTCACCATCTGCACCGTTTGGGTCTCAGGTTTTCATGATGAAGAGTGTTGCACCTATCTCTGTCACTACGCATTCGAAGGATTACAACGAATCGTGGCAGGCACCCGAGAAGGCAGTTGCGGATGGACCGCCTCCCCTACCTGCCTTCGGTTCGTTGGAAATCAAGAAGCCTACTCCTGAACCCATTGTGAAACCACCTTCTAAAGGTGTCCTTCGAAGATCTTCTTATAATCCAAATGCTCGTGCCGCTCAACATTACAGTATTGTTGAGGATTTGGCACAGGCGCCGTCTGCTATGTCTGCGCTAGAAGTTCTTCAAAGTTGTCCTTCGCAATGGAAGGCTTTACTGTCTGCGATCAGGGGCATTGATTCCGCTGACTCGATTCTTCTCACCTTCGATTTAGAGAATTTCACTCCCCGGCTTCCACATCAAATCGCTCTTGTTATTCAAGTCGGGATTAACGGCCTTAACATTCATAGGGCCGTTGTGGATGAAGGTGCCTCTACTTGCATTATGTCCTCCGCTTGCTGGAAGGCCATCGGCTCTCCAACCCTTTCGTCATCTCCCAATTCCCTAGAGGCATTTGATGATCGGGAATCTAAACCCCTGGGTGTTCTCGAGAGTCTAGCGATCACATTACAAGGGAAGACTGTCAACATGGAAGTAGAAGTAGTCGACGCCAAGCTCAACTACAATATACTTCTTGGCCGCAGCTGGACCCATGCCATGCTATGCGTGCCGTCCACCGTCTTTCGACTCCTTAAGTTCCCTCACGAGGGAAAAATTTTCACGGTGGATCAGTTGTCATTTTTCACCTCTACCTCTGAGAACAACGTGCCATACGTGGATCAAATTCCAAATCCCCCGAACAGTGTGGGACCTGGTCTCTTCAAAGATCCGGTCCTCATGGGTATTTTTCCCGCACCACCACCGCACACCGCTCAAGTCAACATGATGTCCAGGTCCGATGACCCCTGGCTTATTCCTACGCCTGAGCAGGTGTTTGAGTTTGGAGAATCCATGCCCTTGACACTAGTAGAGATCAACTACTGTGAAATTGCTGCCGCATCTGATCCTCCACCTCCTCAGCATGCTCCTTTGAGCATGGCTCTCGACGTCTACTCTCAATCCCCCTGGCTTGGTTAGGCTGATTCACTTGATCCTCTCAAAGAGAATTTTCCTTCTGATGAGGCCATCATTGAAACTATGTCTCTTGAGGAGCTGCCTTGGGGCGATGGACATCATCACTCCTCTTTTATGCCTAGCTTGGGGGCAATGTCTGACTGTCTAGAGCGTTATGCTACTCAGGTTCCTACCCCTCCTCTTCAAATGCCCATTTTGACGCATGAGGTTTTTTCGGAGGGTAACCTGAGTAACATTACTCAAACCATCCCGATCAACATCTCCGTTAAACCGGGGATCGTTGAGAATATTCATGTGGGTGTGACTTGTTCTCCCGATGAGATTCAAGTCTATACTGAGCTTTTTAAGGAATTCAGAGATGTTTTCGCGTGGTCCTACGAGGAAATTCCGGGGATTGATCCCAGTATCGTAGTGCATGAGATTCCAACCTATCCTGGTGCGAAGCCCGTGCGCTAACTCTTACGCCCCATGCATCCTCGGAAAGCCGCGGCAATCAAGGAAGAAGTTGAAAAACTTCTGAACGCGGGCTTTATTTATCCCATCCCCCTCACAGAATGGGTTTCTAACACTGTCCCTGTCGATAAAAAGCAGGGTACGATTAGAGTCTGTGTTGATTATCACGACATCAATCGCGCCTGTCCAAAGGATAATTATCCCACTCCGTTCATAGACCAGATCATTAACGAATGTGTCGGAAGTGAGATTTACTCCTTGATGGATGGTTTCTCAAGGTATAATCAGATCAATATTGCACCTGAGGATCAACACAAGACGACATTCATTTGTCCGTGGGGTACTTTCGCTTACAAAAAGCTCCCGTTCGGCTTGAAGAACGCTGGAGCCTCTTTTGAGCGTGCGATGTCCTACGCTTTTCATGACATTCGCCATATCGTTCAGCCTTATCTGGACAACTTTCCATCCCATTCGGCTAAGCGAGAGGACCATCCTGAGCATCTCCACCAGATCTTTCTTCGTTGCAGGTGCTACAATATTAGGCTTAATCCTCATAAATGCGTCTTCTGCGTTGATTCTGGCCGTCTTTTAGGATTCATAGTCTCGAAAGACGGAATTCGCCTTGACCCTTTAAAGGTCGAGGCCATCATAAATATCCCATCACCCTCCTCCATATATCAATTACAGAGTCTGCAAGGGAAAGCGAACTTTCTTCGGCGATTTATCCCGAATTATGCTGACGTGGCCAAAGGATTCACTCGTTTATTAAAGAAGAACGTTCCCTTCCATTGGGACGAAATCGCTCAGCAATCCTTTGAGAAGCTGAAGACGTTGCTTTTCAATGCTCCGTTGCTTCATCCTCCGGACTACCACCGCGACTTCACTTTATATCTCGCCGCCGCATTTATCACCATAGCCATGGTCTTGGTGCAGGATGACGATGACGGTAATGAACATGTTTTTTATTATCTGTCACAGAACCTTCTCAATCCAGAAACGCATTATGCCCATGTCGAGAAGTTTGCATTAGCAGCAGTACACGCTATACAACGCTTTCGCCATTACATGCTTTTGCGTACGATAACAATGGTTTCAAATTGCAACCCTATGATGTATATTCTCTCCCAAAAATTACTAGGGGGAAAGTACTCCAAATGGATTGTTATCTTGCAGGAGTTTGACTTAGAGTTCACTACCGCTAAGTCAACTAAATCACTGGTTTTCGCGGATCTTATATGCTCTCTCCCTACAGACTCCGCTCCCCCATATGCTGAAGATCATATACCAGACGAAACGCTTTTCCTCATCAGTACTCGTGACCCTTGGTACGGTGACATAATAGTGTATCTTCAGACCTCGACATTTCGGTCTGAGTTGGATAAAGCTGCCTGTCGTCGGATTCAGCACCAGTCCCAGCCCTACCGTATAGTAGGAGATACCTTATACCACATTGGAGTAGATTCGGTGCTCCGGCAATGCCTAACCTTGGAAGAGGGTGAAAAGGTCCTAAATGACTGCCACAGTGGTGCCTGTGGTGGACATATGTCCGGGTATGCTACTTCCGAGAAGATTCTGCGAGCAGGTTATTTCTGGCCTTCTATATTCAAAGACTGTATCATGGTAGTCCGTAAATGTCATGCGTGCCAGATATTTCAGTGCAAGATGCGCGTGCCGCCTCTACCCTTGCACCCTGTTATTACCGTCGGCCCTTTTGTGAAATGGGGCGTGGATTTTATGACGTGTAACCCTCACTCGGCCGGGGGGCATGCGTATATAATTGTCATCGTCGACTACTTCACCAAGTGGGCCGAGGCGATGCCTACACTAGCTGCTGACGGGAAAACGGCTGCTCAATTTATATTCAACCACGTTATTGCACGGTTCGGGGTTCCTCAAGCCATCGTCACTGATCACGGTACTCATTTCCGAGATTATATGATGGCGGAGCTGACTTCAAAGTTGGGCTTGCGTCACGACAACTCAACACCATATTACCCTCAGGCGAATGGTCAGGTTGAAGCAGTGAACAAGGTTCTAGTCACTATGCTTCAATGAACAGTTGGTATTCACAAATCCAATTGGCATCTCCAACTTTTCTTAGCTCTATGGGCATACCGAACATCTGCAAAGAGTGCAACTGGATTCACACCATTTCAATTGGTGTATGGTCTGGAAGCAACTCTCCCAGTTGAATGCGAGATTCCTTCTTTGAAATTAGTTGTGGAAATTCTACCTAACACTTCTGCTGAGGAAGAACGTCTTATGTATCTGGAACGGTTAGATGAAACCCATTTTCTGGCTGCTTTGGTTATTGAAGCACAAAAGAAGAGGGTCAAAACTCATTTTGATCAATCTGTTTCCTCCTGTTCCTTTATCGAAGGAGACCTCATCCTCCTGTACGATCAAGCACATGACAAGCTTAGAGCCGGTAAGTTCCAGCCTATGTGGCATGGGCCCTATATAGTAAAACACGTTTTGAAAAATGGGGCCTACGAGCTTATAGATTATGAAGGAGTTCCGCTGGCGCAACCCAGAAATGGGCTGTACCTCAAAAAGTACTATACCTAAAGTGATTTCTTGGTGTGGTGTGTGTACATAGGTGTGTGTTTTTCATTTGTGTGCATGTATGGTGTGGTGTGCCTTGTAAACATCTTTCTGTTGATCGGGTCTTCCTGGTTGTGCAGATGTCCATTCATCCATTTGTTGGTTTCGCGGATGGTGCCTCCCGCAGTACCAGGAATCTGTCTTCGGCAACCTGGGTAATCTATGATCCTACTGGTGAGTTGGTCAACCTGAAAGGAGTGTGTCTAGGACGTACTACGAACAACATCGCGGAATATAGTGCTGTGTTAGAATTATTAACCGAGGCAGTAAACCTTGGTATCCGTGAATTGCTCGTGTATCTAGATTCGCAACTTGTAGTGTTACAACTGAACGGACACTATTCGGTAAGGAACCCGTCCATCTTACGTCTGTATCTGCGTATTCGATTACTAGAAAGAAATTTTGACTACATTACATATCATCATATACCCAGGCATTTGAATACATTAACAGATGCAGTAGCAAATTTGGTATTAGACAGACATTTGCGCAATTTGTAAATCATCATCACATGTAAAGAAAGATCCATCCAGAAATAGATATGCATATATATATAGATATCAAAATGTTTACATAGAGTGTGTCACATAAATTCAAAATATACATAATCGTCTTAAGTACATCTGGATACGATATGTCTCAAAAATATGTGTGGTATAATCCCTAAGAGCTAATCCGCATGGTGCTCATGATAACATGTAACTGCACGCACTAAGCGTCTCAGGATTCGGTGGATCCGACTTGGAACTCCCATCGTATGACGCTGGTATGCCATCGGTACATCCGCCAGCCGAGCATAGTCCGGGATCCCTCGGGCAATACCCTCAAGATTCTGGATCAACTCCTCCCCTCCTATGCCCTCTCCCTGAGGATCAGGGGCGAGATGAGTCCTCCGCGAGATTGGAGACATTCTGACTGGTCTCTCAGGGCCCACATCTGCATACATGTATAAATGTGTTAGGACGAATGTGTATTAACAAAAAAAAACATAAAACATAAAAATAAAAAAACATGAGGTCTTACCCAACTCCTCATCCCAGTCATCTCCTTCTGGCAGTGGGAGATCTGGGTCTCCGGTGAAGTCAGTTCCTGCATATGGCCAGTCCTCCACTACAATCAACTGGCGCCGTAACCACCTAAAAAACTCCGGCCTCCAGGACATTTGTTGGCTGCCTCTAGCTCTGGGAATTAGTGCTGCCTAGCGAGCCATTCTTGGCTCTCGTGGAGTCGGCTCTGCTACTATGGCCCCTTGGCCCTGAAAGATTGGTAAGCATTCCAGAATGAACGATAACAGGATGGAACCATAGCCAAACTGTTTTAGTTTAGCTTTCTTGCATTTTGTGAGTTGTCTCTTCATGTTTATTGTTACTGCTGTAGCCCAGTCAAACAATAAGGGACTCATGCATTCTGAGGCCAGCAGGAGTTGGGCCTTTGTGGCCTCGTGCGGTGCCTGCGATCCTGCAGCCCGCGTGATGGTATGTAGGACAACTCTCAATGCCAGGTCGGGGATGGTGTGGATATCCACCTTTTTTCTCCCTAATCCCATTTGTGCTCTTGGGCACACTCGTGCCATCACTTCTTCCATCTTCTTGCCAGATGGTCTGCTCCCAGTCAGGATGGGTACCAGACCTTTGCGAGATAGTCCGGTTATGAAGTACACATCGGAGACCTCCAGTTCCAACACCTGGTCTCGCAACTTGAACACTTGTTCCTGTTCGTCCCAAATACTGATCAGATACTGGAGGAGCTCAGGCTGAGCTCGTAAAAAGGGTGTAAGGAAGAACTTGTTTAGCCCACAGTTTCTGAGGGCATTCATGCAAGCCTCACTTTCTATGGCCTGTTCATCCTCTTCTCCATGCTCTCTTTCTTTCCACTCAATCACCATTTTTCTTGATTTCCTGCATCCACATGGTCATAAACCCTTAATTAGATCTCTGGTAGGCTTCAAATTTCATTTAAAATGATTAAAATTTTGAATTTCTAGGCGGAAATTTGGGTTCAGCCGCTGGCGTGGCTGTTTTGTGAACATTCGCGCCACGTGGCACGAGCCCTTTGCATGGAAAAGCCCATTGGCGCGGGTCCGTGCTCGATACCCGCGCTAATGAGCGCAGCCCTAAAAATTCAAAAAGTTGCCACAGAGCCTGATATATGAGGGAAAACTATCAAAAAAATGGATTGAAATGAAGTATAGAGAAGTGCCTCTTACCTGTAGCAGACGAGAATCTGAATGGTCAACCGAATCTGTCGCAATCGCCGTCAGAAGTTTGCACTCCAAAATGGACCACTGCTGCTTTTTACCAAGGTAAATAGTAAATGTAATTTTGTTTTTACCATTTTGGCATATTTATAACTTTTTCGACATAGGATGGGTTTTAAAAGTTATTTTTATCAAATATTTTGATATGTTATGTCAAAAATGGGTTTTAAGCTTGCTTGGTATGTGCAGCAGCAAGTTTTTTGCGACTTTAACAATGGAAATGAGTTGTATTTTATACTTTTTCGGACTCGGTAAATACACGAAAAAGTCACTTTGGAGTCATCTTTCAGCTCTTTTCTGACTCTCTAAACGTGAAAATATTTCCGAGGCCCTTGTCGTTTCGATCTCGTTAAAATGGACACGAATCGACATCTACCCAGTAAACGTTTACCCCTTTTTCGGGCTGGGATAGATTGATTACGAAAAAGGAATACCCTAGCCTATCGTGACTAGGAGGTTTTCTCGGATATTGTTTTTTACCTTTTCGGATCTGAGGAACTATTTACGAAAAGGGACCTGTGGAGTTTAATTTTCTGCTGTCTTTTCAAACTCTCTAAACATGAAAAGACGCCGAGTTCTCCCTTTGTCAGACTCCTTAAACCCTGATGACATCGGATCCAGTCGAAATGACATTCTCCAAGTTTCTCCTTCCTAGGACTCGTTAAATGCACTAGGATGGATTCGCCCGAAGGGCGGACTTATATTACAAGCATATGCTATCCCCTTCAAGCTTGTTATCAAAAATAATTGGGGTACTAGCCAGAAATGGTGGGGGAAAAAATGGAACCATCATCGTTGTCGTCGGCAGTATGTCGCTCTTGAACATGGCACTTGTTTGCATTCGTGTCGGGTTGGGGACATCTCATCTCGTTTTTTCACTTGCCTCCATGGGTTTGGATAATCCTTTTTGACCTCTCCTCTGCTCATTACCTTGTCACCATGATCTCTGATCCGTTGATGTCAAATACTGCCAAAACCACTTTTGTACCGTTATATGTTCAAGAGAAGTTGGCCTCTGCGAATATCAACCTTCCTTTGATTCTCATATGATCTTGATTCACAACAAAAACATCATGTTCCTCTGTCTCGTGTCGATGATGTGGGAAACATTATGGCCCACCTTCGATCAAGGTCACTTCCTGTCGACTTCAGCTCATTATTCAGGAAGTTGATCTAGAGACTCCTTTATGGTACCTTGGAGCCTGCATGCCTCAATGGCAGGTTCGTCGCATTCGACGTGGGGTTTTCATCATTGGCCTTCGATCGAGTGATTCTACGGGTGTTCGATGCCAGCTCATTGATTCACACGCCGTAGATTGTACCTGTAGTACCTTGAGGGCCATTGTCATTATTGGTGGTCCCTCTCGCATCTGTTAACAGCTCTCATCATTGGCTGGTAATCAGACGATGTTCTTGCATGTTTGACTTCAACTCACATATTCGCATGCTTGAACTTGTACTTTATTTGGGTCGAGATGGAGCGCAAGACCCTGGATTGTGTCTATTGTAATCCAGGCTGCGATTGTGGATTATTATCATTATGTACATGACTCACTGATTGGATGGCTGCGACCATACCTGAGTCTATTTATTTGATCCTCGCTGGATGGCTGCGCCCATACCCTGGATCCGGATTATAGTGTACTTTGTTTCGGATGGCTGTGCCCATACCGCATATACATCATGTACTTGAGATATCAGTTGTATTTTTCTGCGCAGGTTTTCTGACGGCGGGGCTTCAGTTGAACATGTTCTCGTAAAGCATTTCACCCCTCTCTCTCTCGGGCCTCATACTTTAGGGGGCATCTGTTACACAGTAATTTGTCACCGTCCCTACCATTCCCTGTCCCGCACAATGGAGGACCCATTTTGTGACCTGTGAACATCGTCATGCCTTGACATCATCATCAATGCATTCCTCTAAACATGAGTTTCAATTGCCTTAAAGACATCTCGTTGTAAAAAACCATGAAAACATCTCATTTTGCATTGGCGCGGGCAGACAGTTCTTCACTCACGCCAATGGGGAAAATCCTACAAAGAGGCCGCGCCAACTGGCGCTCTGTCCCAGATCAGCAGTCGCACCAGCCAATTTAAAAAGTGTTTTTTAAATAAAGATGGCGAAAGTTGTGTTTCAACAAACTCAGAAACCATTGCCTATCTTGAGTTGGGAGGTTTGGCTACAGGAGTTCCATGGAAGGGAAGTGGTTTTCCACCTATCATGGAACCTTCCTTGATGATAGGGCCAATCCCACAATAATAGGGATCCCAACTCCCTCCTTCCCCATCTATAAAATCTTGCCTATTGCCATTGCAAGCTAGTCTTGAAGTGCCTAAGCTTTGAATCTCCAAATTCCCAAGAGCCTTTGTGCTGTAAGAGTCCTCTTTCTTCCCTTAAGGCCGACTCAAGTAAGGAGACTATCGTCGAGAGACTCTAGAGAGGCTTGCCCTTTCCCTGGCGAGCTTTGTGAGACGTGAACAACTTGGGACCCTTCCAAAGGAGACCGCGGCGTCAGAACATTGGTTGTACTCTCTTTCGATTGTTTATTAATGAATGACTACCGGTTATGGTTCCACTCTGTTTTTCACTTATGTTAATAATGAGTTATATCCTTTCTGACTGATATATAGTTGCGTATTCTAGATTTTATGCTTGTATTCGTGTTGTTTCTTGCATGTGCAGGTGTCCATCCACGGAGATCATGGGGATCGTGATCTGCCGAGGCTGAGGAACGGGAACGCTGTCTCTTCTACGAATCATAGCACTGGACTCTAGGTAGGCCTCCATCATTGGCTTATTTATTCGCAATTAGGAACTTGCGCTGTAGCATTTGATGATTGTTGCTAGACCCCTACTGGGCTAGTAGGGATCGCCTCTGTCCCACGCAGTAGGATTTACCTCCTCAATATTTGTCCTCAGCGTGCTTGTACGTCGTTGGTCTATTTATTCGCAATTAGGAACTTGCGCTGTAGCATTTGATGATTGTTGCTAGACCCCTGCTGGGCTAGTAGGGATCACCTCTATCCGCAGAGGGGATTTACCTCCTCAACAACATGTTAGCTAGTTATTGAGTGCACCTTGTTTATGTGGAGTTAACCTGGTGGTTAGCGCGCTAAGCACATTTAAACAAATATGCATATTAAAAATGGATTAGTGCTTTAAGAAAGGGTTAAGGGTTAATTAACTCTATTTAAATGTTTAATCTATGCATTTAACATTGGCCCTTCACCATGGTTATGTGCAATGGTCGTATGCTGAGTGGGTTTGCCCCCTCCTTACCCCGTTGGTTCAAACCATATCAAACAAATACATTACACATCCAACATATGTTAAGACTAAATGCTTGGGTGTGGCGGTAAGTATGGTAGTTTGTGTGGGGGAGGTCATGGGTTCGACCTCGACCTCTTCCCTTTTGCCAATAATAAAATTTTGCGCCAAAACATATATAATCCAACCTTAGACATAACCCAACATTCGACCTTTCGGAGGGGCACGTGGCAGCCTCCGGGCTAGCCACGTGTCAGCTCCCCATTAGTTCATCAAAAACAAATTAAATTGAAAAAATTCACAACCAACCACAATTCGAGACTTGTCAGCTTCTCATTGGGCTAGAGTAAAACCCAAAATTTTGACCTTTGACCCTATTTATCCTTTTTTTTTAAATTCGCTTGTTTGGCACAATGAACAACAGGTTATAAATTTCATAGTCGGAGTCGGTTTTCGGTGAAACAAAGTGCATTGGATTCTTGGCAATGAGGCCTATCTAGTTGTTCTAGTTTGGTGCGATTCTTAGCACTTTTAATTTTTGGAAAAAGATTTCCCCCAATCTAGATTCTGATCACTCCTTCCCACTGACAAGCTTTTGGACCCACAAAATTTGGTTATATGATGAGAGTTGAATACTCTTCTCTTTCCCAAGTTATATCAACTTGATTATACTTGTAAAAATCTCCATGACAACCACTTTGGTTCACTAACATGCCTTGCCTTGCAAATGGCTTGGCACTTCAACCAATGTTCTCCTTTTGTTGCTGACCCCATCCAACACTTGTTGGCTACTTGCTGACTGATAAAACACTTTGTTGTACCAAAGTGATCCATAGGTTCTTGGAAAACTAACTGATGGCCTTCCCACTAAGAATCATGTTCCTCCTTTGCACAAACATGCATTTGATGCAAGCTTCTCCTTGGAAACCACTTTTCCAAGTTAAGCCCATTTGAGTGAACTACAGCAATGAGTTCCAATATCAGTAATCACAAGAAAAGAAATGACCATTATTTTTACCTGCACAAGTCCAAATTCCACATTTGGAATAATGCATTTGCCATATATTTTTCTTTTTGGTGTCAACACATCAAATGGTCTGCAATGGCTAATGTTTGGCTGCAATTTCTTTGGCATCTTGTCCCTCTTTCCATTATCCTCTAGTGTTGACATGCTTCTCATGCCATGATTTGGGAATGAAAGAAAATCATGAGCCTCTCGCTCAAGAGTGGACTTCCCAAAAATCCCGTGACATCTTGTCACAATAAAAACCATTAACCTAAAAAACACACCATGCAAGAAGCATAACTTGATGACATATCCTTTTGCTCATTCAAAGCAAAAAATGTCACATAAAGTGAACATCGCCATGTACTCTTCCATATCGATGTAAAAACCATCGACCAAACAATAGTCGACAAAACATGCCTCTTCAAAAAACTAACTCTCAAGTGAAACAAAACCATGTGAAAATTGATCAACACTCTCAAGTTGACAACACACATGATAAAAAAAACAATCAACCAACACAAGGCCATCACTCATGTATGTTTAAAATTCCATCTTTGTTGCATCTAAGTGGGTCAATCATAACTCTACTTTTCCGACATTTTGCTTCATGCAACATGCAGTATACTTCCAAGAGAAAAGAAATGCATTCAATTGGCAAAGAAATGTATCAATTAGGCAATATTTGCATCAATCATCAAAATAAATACAAGGCCTTAATTGGATAAGAAATCTAACCATCTCTTATCAAACCATTTCAATGGCACTTCTTTCAGCTACACTTCATCATGTGTATCATCCTCACCCACATCAATTATGGAATCCTCTTTTCCATTATTTTCAATATCTCTCTCCACTTTCTTCAAATGTCATGGATGACTTGTTGGATACAAAGTCAAAAACTTGTCTACAACATGACCTTGCTTATGGAAATGAGTGCAAAACAATCACATCTTCTTTTCAACATGTTTTTCTTTGTCCAATGGACCTTTGGCTTTTTGTCTCCTTTGTTTTGAAAGTTCCATGTGCATGGCTATATTCTTCCAACACCTCAAAACAATTTGGGTATTCAAACTACAGAAGCAACATGAAAAATTTCTCCAAATCTTATGTGAATATTTACCATGTTATCATAATCAAAAGCAACTTGATTAAAGGTAGATTTATACCTTGAACATTCAACTTTGTCGCCTTCTTGAGGAGGTGAATTTGATGAGGTAGTGGCTCTCTTCGGATTACGAATAATGGCTTCAATGACTTTAGAGCTTTCAAAATCCTCATGTTTTCCATTCTCATTAGTTGCATGCTTGTGAGCATCTTCTTGCAAAGTGTGTGTAAAACTTTTGCATTCCTCGTGAACACAAACTTCACAAGCTTGATTTAATGTACAAGTAATGAAATTATTTATTGGAACACCTTCATGTGCCTCCTTGACTTTGGAGCATTCTCCATCATGTTCTCCATAACTAAGACCCAAATACGTAGGCCTTTCCTCAAAAACAATTGACTCAACTATTCCTTGTGCATGTTTGCCAAATCCTTTACCTTCATAGCCCATTTTCATCAATAATTTGGATTATATTCCTCTAGTGTGTCTTTCAAAATCACTACACATGAATATTGAGAAGAAATTGAAGATAAACTTGAATTGTATACCTATTTTTCAAGCACATACTTGACTAAGGCTTCCTTTGCAATATGGAGTTGAGTCTCCATCTCATGCATCTTTCCAAGAAGCTCTTTCTTCTCCTCCTTCATGGCAGTCAAATGATGTCCCTCTTATCTTCATACATCTCTTACACCATATCATTCATGATGTAGAGTTTCTGCAACATCTCTTTATCAAAGAGTTTTTCTAAGGAAAATTGACTAGAAACAGTTTTTGATGAAGCTGCCATCACCCTTGTAATGCATAAAAAGCTTCTTTGTTGTGATTTGAGAACTAAGCTCTCAATCTTGACCTTCTCTTTGCACACATAAACTTGCACACAATTAAATTCTCCTTGCACAATTACAAAAACAATAGCTAATTCTTCTAGCTAACCCTGGCTAGAATGAGCTAAATTGTGCTATGATACCAACTTGATCTGAATTTGGGAAAACTAGTTTTATTGTGTTAGCTCCCTCATCAGTATAAAATAAATGTGTTTAGGATCGTCTCAAATTAGCCAATTTAGGAGGGTTTATGTGTCAAGTTTATGTAGTTTTTATGAGAAATTCATGAGTTAATTAGATGTTAAAAGAACATGTACAACAAGTAAATTGCAAAGAAATAAAACATAGAAAACACATTTCACAGTAGCTAATAACGGAGTTCATCCCTCCTGGGCTACATCTCCATAAACCTGTTTCAACTAGCTAGGTTGTCTTTGGATTAATGTTCAATTCTCTGATTAAATGCACCTATAGTTCGCAAATTTCTTTTCAACCTACTCCATTAGATTCAAAAGACCCAAAAAACCTCAAAATAGACTCTTAAAGCTCTAAAAATGGTATTCAAGTGGACTAGGCATGAACCCCTCTCCTTGTCGC
This sequence comes from Pinus albicaulis, assembly GCA_034641835.2. Lineage (NCBI taxonomy): Eukaryota > Viridiplantae > Streptophyta > Pinopsida > Pinales > Pinaceae > Pinus > Pinus albicaulis. Next base: position 454,760,738 of record CM076572.1, read on the forward strand.
CCTAGGCTTCTTTAATCTTCAAAGTGGAAAAATCACTTACAGAAGTGATCCAACGCCTCTACAACTTGCAACATCATGCTCAAAGCATCAAAATAATTTAGGAATGACTCTTTTTGCGCCAAAATTGGTTGAAATCTGCCAAATTTATGGCTTCCTCAATATTTCCTAGAAAAACTTCACCAAAACTGGAACATCTCTAGTTAGCACTGCCAAAATTAGAGTTGGTGCCGAAATTGGTGAACCCGCCAAACTCTCCGTCGAATTAATCTTAGGATTAATTAGTGTTAAGTGGATTTAACCTGGTGGTTAGCGTGCTAAGCATGTTTAAAAAAATCTTCATATTAAAAACAAATTAGTGCTTTAAGCAAGGGTTAAGGGTTAATTAACTCGGTTTAAATGTTTAATCTGCACATTTAACATTTTCCCTCCGCCACGGTTGCACAAAATAGTCGTATGGTGAGGGGGCTGGCCCCCTCCTTACCCCATCAGTTCAAACAATATCAAAAAAATACAATACGTATCCAATATATATTCAGACTCAACGCTCGGGTGTGGAAGTTGTTAGTGTTTGTCAGTCTCCCAGCCACCAGTGATCAAATGTACTTTGTCAATATTATTTGATACGGTCCCAGGTCAAATTTTATAGTTTCAAATAAGTTTTCAAATAAAATTTGATCATTGGTTGTTGTCTAGGTCAGCGTTGCTCCCTCCATTCACTCAGGGTCGTCATTATTTCATGAGTCATGTCCACCATTATCATCTAGAGTCTTAGGTCAGTTGCCATGTTTTCACCTAGGTCAGTGTCTAGGTGTCTTTCATTTCGCCACCATAAATTTCCAAATTGTATCATAAAGAAGGAGAAATAAGGGTCAATCCATCATTTCTTAAAGGTTCAGGTGCTTCCAAAAGAGTAATTGAACATTCCTTACTTATCCTTCAAGTGAATTTCTTCAGAAAAGACTGGATTCCCTCTTTTAGGGTTTTCAAACTAGTTTTTGGATTGCTGAGATGTTCGGTTGCTTTCAGCTGGAAAATCCCTATTTTTATCACATGCAAACCTTCATACATAACCTATATTCCTTACCAAAACATTCCACTTGGGCCACCTCTACAAGAGTTTTAGTTTCTACTTGGGCCACCTTTATAGCCTTTGGGTGTTCACCAATGGGAAGTTTAAGATTTTTCTTCAAAACTTGAATTTTAGTTTCAAAACCCTACAACAAATTTTGAATTGTTGTCCTATCCTTAGGATCAACCCCAATTTTAACAATAATTTTCTTCAACTCTTCATTTTGTGTAGATAAATCTCTTGAATTTTATTTCTCCAACTTCAATTGTTTTATCACCTTTCCCAACATATTTTTAGCTTTAACATCAATTGAGGAAGTTTTATTTAAATCATTGAAAATCAACTTACTAGTCTGCATATGAAGATTAACCTTATCTAGAAGAGAAATTTTATTTGTGTCAATTGTCAAATTAACAGTCTTGAAACCAAAAGAAGATGCTACAGTCATAGTTGAAGGATGAGAAAAAACCATCCTTAGCTTATATTTCTCCAAATCCATTGTTGATATTAATTTGGTTTGCTGATGAGAGATTTGAGCCTATGATTGATATTCTATTCTTTCCCTTTTCTTTCTGTTCTTATCTTCAATCTATGAAAATGTATACTTAATCATTGGTATAGAGTCATGATGTGTATCCTCTGGAACAGGGGATGAGGGAGTACATGAGGTTCCCCCAACTGCAAAGAATATCCTGACAATGTTGATGAGTTGGTCTCATTAGCTACTTTTGTCCTCTTTTCTTCTTTCTCTATATCACCATCACGATCCATTATTTCTTCTCTTCCCCTCTTAATATTATTTTGAGTGGGATGTGGAGTTTCAAATTCTATCTTCCCAAATATAGAAGACTTCCCACCATTTGCAAATTTCTCCATAGTATGTTCTAGATTCATGAAAAAAGGAGCATATCCATTTTCCAACCTTCTATTTGAAATTATATGATATGGGTCATAAGCCCATTTTTCTCCTAACAACAAATGCATGCCCTCAACCATTTTATGGGCCTCTTCAGTTTCTTGCCTAGTATCTACAATAAATGGGCCTGTAGTCTTGGGCAACTTGAACAAATGACCCTTTTTCATAGGAAAAAAATTAATATGATCCACATTTAGGCTTTGCCTTATGAATTCCAAGGAAAAAAGTCCTCATTGGAACAAAGGTAGGCAGTCTAAAAGGCTCAACATCAACTCCATATAACCTTATTTCTGCATACTATTCAAAAACAAACAAATATCCAAACTTCACATCTTTCCTCAATTGAAGGAATGATTGAGCTTTAGGCAACAAACATGGTATAGGTGAACCATTCAGAATTGAATATACAATTGGGAGAAAAGAGGAATTAAAATACAAATTCCTTCATTACCAACATCTTTCTTTACTACATTTGTCTAGAAAACAACTGATTGTTTGTTTGTATTTATGTCCATGACATTCAACCCCAATTGTATAAAACTTTCAATGTGATTGTATAGGAACAAATAAGTGACAAGAGAAGGAAACCTAAAGCAACCAATAAGAGATAGGTTCATAAACTAAGTGTTAATATCATCCTCCCAATAAGCAGGTATGTCAAGAACCACTCCAAGCTTCATCCTGAAGGAAAAAATTACCAAAATTGATTTATCCACCATGACAGTATCTTCTTTGCCCAAAATCTTACCTAGAATCTAAAGGACTGGTTTCATGTCTTCAACAAAGAGGTCTAAAGAGAATTGAATTGAATCCAAATAATATTTTTCTTTTTCATGCATTAGATGAAATATTATTTAAGAAAATTGAGGTCCAGGGAAGTCTTGGAATAATGTGGACAGAGACTCATGAGAAAAACTAACATATGAACTTGCAAGAGGATAGCATAGGGACTGTAGAATTAAAAGGGAATAAAACTGAAAGATGTTTTCTCCCAACTAGTTCATTTCGAAACACTTCTAAGGGTACATTGCCGAGACTAGCGCATGAATAAAATCTGGGAACAGATAGGTTTGAGGAACAAAAGTTGACAAAACCCTTGGCTTTACTAAAGCAGAATAAATTGGACAATTGGACCAGTTTAACTTGACATTTTGATATAATTTAAGGTAGTCAACTATGCAGATGGTATCGACGATATCATGCTCAATATCCATGAGAGTAATGTGCATAGATGACCCGACTAACATATTTTTCTTCTCCATTTTATGAATTTCAAGTACAATTGGAGTGTAAAAACCTTGTGCTGGAAAAAATGGTGGTTGGACGCTAGATAATTCTCTTGGAAAATTCAACAACTCGGAGAGAGGACGTGGGAAAAAGAATTGAGTAAGGGCTTTTATAGAGGAAGGTAAAAATGGGGGGAAAGGATGTTACGTGGGAAATTAAATGAATTATAAGATGGGTGAGATGACAAGTGAGATGTGACGTGACATGGAAAAATGACGAAGCTTGCTCGCTTGCTAACATCATTGGATCGCTTGTTGACGCCACTGTGGGGGGACACTGTTGTATGGGAAGGCCTTCAGACTCATTCCCCTGCGGTAAATATGGGCCGATCATCTCCATTCAATCGGTGGGAGTCAACGTATTTGTGAATGCACCCCTCATGATAACCTCTGCACTGTTTGTGGTGTCAGGTTTGCGGCATTGTGCGGGCCCAGTCTCATCAAAGATCCTAGTCTGAAAACTTGAATGCTCGTTAACTATGCTTTGTTTGATGATGGTCCCCACCTCCACTGCATTAATTTCTCTGACAAGTGTTTAGTGCACATATATATATATATATTAAAAATTTGACAATAACGTCTATCCCTTTTTTCCTTTTGTCTATACATATTTGATTTTTTCCCCCCTTTTTTTAAAAGACAATGAAACTTATACAAACATACCAAATGTTAAAAATGAGTTACAACATCGACCAAGTGCTTTTGGAAGGCAGGGAAGCATGTGTTGAGATATATCAGGGGCACTACAAAGTATGGATTATGGTACAGACGGACAAAGGGAGTGAAGCTTCAAGGCTTCACTGATGCAGATTTGGCAGGGAGTCTATCTGACTGGAAGAGCACATCAAGAGGCATCTTTAGCATGGGATCAAAAATAGTTTCTTGGTACAACAGGAAACAGAGATCATTTTTACTTAGTTCAGCAAAGGTAGAGTACATGGTGGCCAGTCAAGAAACATGTGAGGCCATCTGGATGAGGAAGATACTTGTTGGTTTTTTTTGTCAGCAGATGGATCTGACAGTGATACATTTTGATAACTAGAGTTGCATCAAACTCTCGGTTAATCTAGTATTCCATGACAGGTCCAAGAATATTGATATCTGATATATTCATCCGAGAGATTGTGTTTAGAGGAGGATTGTGTCATCAGAGTACATTCCCACGGAGGAGCAGGATGTAGACATCTTGATGAAGGTGCTAGCAAGAAGAAAATTCTCATTCCACAGAGATAGGATCGGGGTAGAAGATAATCCCTTTGTTGTTGAAAGGGAGTGTTTAAATAGCACCAAGAAATGGAACACCAAAGCGAGGCTTTTGATTTAATTTTCCCTTAATTAAATTGGAAGAGAAATTGTAATTTCATCTCATAACAACTTGTATTAGTTCATTAAGTTAGAATTACTGAGTTAGCTTAGGAAAATTGTACAGGTTAGTTATAGAGTCAGTTGGAAGCCTAGGAAGGATTGTGCAATCAAGGCAAGGGATTTTCCTATTTAATAGGGATTTAATTCCTTCAATAATGCTTGACCAAGACATGCTGAGTAGATGTAGAGTATTGGCTAAGTATTTGTCTGATTTTTCCTAGATCAGTGTGAGATAATTGGAAGAGTGCAGGAGTTCTCTTGTGAGAGAAAGAATTGTATTGTTTCATCATCCTTGAGTTTATATGATATATAGATAGGGGGGTTTTAGGCAGTGTTCTTTCCCCATATACATATTTTGTTGTGTGATTGATTGTTTCTTTCCCTTACTTGTTATGTGATTGTGTGGTCGTGTTTTGTTTCCGCAAATTGTATAAGGATTTAGTATCTTGTTTTAGTACATTATAAGATCAGATTAAATCCCATTGTTAGAATTTCTACAATCCAAATTCCTAGGAGTTTCCCATTCCATGATAGCCCTTATCTTTTTCGGGTCCACTACTATGCCTTCCTTGGAAATCACATGTCCAAAGTAATGTACCTATGTCTAAAAGAAACTACATTTACTGAGCTTAGCATACAACTGATGCTATCTCAGTAATCTAAATACTATTTCTAATCGTTCGACATTTTCTTCCACATTATTAGAATATATCAAGATGTCATCAATGAACACAAAAACAAACTTGTCCATAGAAGGAAGAAACACAATATTCATCAAGCACATAAAGGTAGTTGGAGCATTAGTCAAACCAAATGGAACTACAAAAAACTCATAATATCCATACTTGGTCTGGAAAGTTTCCTTGTAGATGTCCTCTTCCTTAATGCATACTAATAGTATCCTAATCTCATATCAATCTTAGAGAACATTGTTTCTCCCTTCAACTAATCAAACAAGTCATCAATCCTCGAAAATGAATACATGTTATTAATGGTCACCTTGTTCAACTTTCAATAATTAATCCATATCCTAAGAGTACATCCTTCTTCTTCACAAACAATATCGGTGCACCCAATGATGACACACTTGGCATAATGTATCCTTTGTCAAACATTTTCTTCAACCGCAGCTTCAATTCCACTAACTCTAGAGTGCTCATCTTGTACGGTGCCTTTGATGTTGGTGTTTCCCATAGTACCAAATTAATATAAAATTCCACTTATGTGTGAGGTGGAAACACTGAAATCTCTACTGGAAACACATCCTAAAACTGTTGTAGAACTAGGTACCTATTCAATACCTCTGCGTCCTCATCCTCCTTACCTTTATCACTCTTAATATGCACTGTAATTAACACACACCCTTTCTTGCAACTAAAATTTGCCTACATGGTTGTATCCATTCTGACTAACGTAGCTTTCTTATTACCCTTCAATATTATTTGTTCCCCATTGTCATCCAAACACTCAATAGCCATGTCATAGTAGTCTATCTTAGTCCTATGAAGATATAACCAGTCCATACCCGAAATCATATTGTATGATCCCAATGATAATACATTCAAATGTGCTGATGTAGGCATACCATTCAGTTCAAATGCATAAGCTCTTACCCAGTGATGAACCATTTTTTTTGTACCTGTATCCAACTGCATTGACCAAGACACTACATGTACTTCTTTATTCAAACTTCACTTATGCACGAAGTGATTATTAATATAACTATAATTAGATCCAAGGTCAATCAAAATAGAAAAAAGTTGATCACAAAGCCTACCATTCATCTCAATAATAAACGCTTGGTGATCTACCTGCATGTTATCCAACATTGTGTAAATCTGAGGAACACTTTGTCCAACATCCCCCACTGTCTGTGCCTCCTGAGCACTGTAAATTTGCAGTTTACCACCCTAACATTGTGGAAAATACCGCCTGTGATGATCCTTGCCATAAGTCCAACATTGTAAATGGTTGCAACCTGCACCCTTGTTCTTCTCCTCTGACTGAAATTCATGTCCTCTACCAGACACATTTAACTTCTTAGGTGGTGCTACATTCTCTTTGTTACCTGTGTCCCGAGGCCTTTTTTTCTTTTTATCCCATTTTCCTTTATTCTTTGCATTACCTCTCTAATCCTACTTAGTCTCAGATATGCACTTTGATTGCCCATAAAAATTCTTTAGCTTCCTAATGGCTTCCTCCAATGATATAGTATCATCGAACTCAATCCTTTCCTTGAACGTTATCAAAAACCCACCGATGAATCTTTGAATCTTCACTTTATCTTTGTTCAAATAAGCCACATACTTGAATAACTACAAGAATATGGTATTGTACTCCTTATTGGTCATAGATCCCATCTTTATCTCATATAATTATTTTTCCATGACATCATGGTATCTATCTGATAGGCACTTTTTCCGAAATAGTCTCTCGAATTCACTCCAAATCAACTCCTATTCGTGACTCATATCTGACATCATTTACAACTTCCCACCAAATATATGATTTACCTTTAAAACTGAATGTAGCTATTATGACTTTCAAGTTCTCTGAGTAATCATGCAACCTAAATAACTTATTCATTCCAAGAAACCAAGCTTATGCATCATGTGACTTCTTCAATTCTCCATCAAAGTTAGGTGGCTTTTCTTTCTTGAACTCATCTGAAAAATATCCCCTATCATTCCTCCTGTAAGGATGATAATGACAATGATCATGATATCTTTCAGAATCAGAGCTAGAATAGAACTGGTGTCTATCACCTCTTCTATCTGGTGTATCCAAGAGCCCGCCATCTCTAATTGTGTCATTTCTACCCAACCTGTGCCCACCATGAGACCTGCTTCCATATTCCCCATTAGTCCTATCCTCCTACCCATGACTGATTCTAAGCAGTCCATGTCTCTGCAAGTCTGACAAACTCTGTTGCATTTAATTATGCAAGGAGCTATTGCTCCGTGATCTCATGGATGATTGAGATCACCAGACAATAAAAAATAATGGCTAAGACACTCTAATAACAATTCCCAATCCAGATGGCTGTGCATGTAGTTTCGATGCAATCTCTAATGCTACAAAGTATGAGAAAGTACCTTGCCTCCTCACGGGTTGGTGAAGGGTTTTGGGCCTGATTCAGAATCCTTTTGCTCCAATCAACCGATATCTTTCATCCACCCTTGATCCAAATCATACACACAAACACAACCAAACAGAGATGACAAGCAGCCTTCGATAGAAGATCATCAACTCAAAACATCTAGAAATCACACATACAAATTACTGCAAAAATGATAAAATGGGAATGAACATAGATTTTTATTAACTTGTTGTAGTGAAAACCCAACACCCCCCATTATTGACTCATTTACTTCAAATAATGGGGACCCTTTCAATTAATTTTTGGCTAAACACCTTTTATGATTTTCATTGAGTTAATTATACTACAATTTTTCCATTTTTAAATTTTCGTCAAATTTCTATTTTGATTTGTTCATTTAATTCGACTTTAGGCAATCTTTCCATTGATACTTGTTTCGTCTCATTTGGTCAACCGGTCTATAAATGACACTCCTTTGAAGTTTGATTGTTTTGTTTTTAAGGTTAAACAATGTTAAAAAATGTATATTATTTTATGTTTTGCAATTAAAATAGTCTTTCATTGTAAATATTAATCCCTAGTTCATTTTTATTATTATTATTTTTTCATTTTTCACTAACGGTCCTACAAAATGACCCAACCAAACTGTAGAACAATTAAAAACACGTTTTTGGGATCTCAGTAATTTATTCCAATTTCTTATTTTAAAACAAATTGCCAAACCCAAAATCTCAAAATTGCAAAGTAGTTGTAGTTCATTTCGTAGAATTTTAAATTCCACGTGGGTCTCACTCCACATCACCTCTTTCCTTCCAAAATCCCAATTAAAAAAAAATATATATCGAAATAGAAAATGCAATGCCCAGATAAAAATTTTGATGCGATAAAATTTATGATGCGATGCTATATTTCCATATCGCATATCACAAAATTTGTGTGTGCGCTCATAAAAAAAAATTCCAATGTGATAATTTTTTATGTGATCAGCTATTTTGGTTTAACATATGGTTTTTGGTCAATTCCTTACTACTCCTGCTTTACCTTATCCCTTTGCCCATGTCATCCTTACATCACCCTCCAATCCAGTTCCTTATCCCTCCACCTCACATACCTCTCTTCCCTCCATTAACTCTCATATTGCATATCCTTATTTTGGTATTTTCGTAGTCTAATCAGCCTGCTTTCTTGCCCTGAAAATCATGGGAATTTCGGAAAAAAATTAATAAAATCCAGCAAGGATTTTTTTAAATCCAGGTTATAACTATCAAACTTCAAGATATTGGGCAACCTAGAAGTTTTTGATGATGTTGAATCCATTTCCACCATCACAAAAATGATTCAGACACTCCTACTACAAGATTTCTTTAAAAAAATTTGCTAGTATTCGGGCCACTTTTGGTCATTCGGGCAATTCCTCCACCTCCGTAGACAACTCATTTTGGTATTGATTTTGGTTTGAAATATTAATTTTGGTTTCAAAGTGTGATTTTATATGGTTTGGTTGTAAGTTTTAAAATATATTATATTATATTTTTATTATAGTATGTTATATTATTATTATAATTTAATTATTATAATTTTAATATAATTAAATTATAATATTAATATAATATAATTGTATTTTAATTAATTTAATTATGTATATAATTATCTTTAATTAATTAATTTAATATTTTAATTATAATTAAGTTAATATTAATTAATTAATAATTTCAATTTAGTTTAGGATTAGAATTTAATTTTAAAAAAATCCATTTTTAGCCCAAGCAACAGATTTTTTAGAATTATCGCAGCTTTAACTCCTCAACTTTAGAACCTCATAAGTTGAGTTTTACTTTGCTCATTAGATAGATAAAATAATGGAGAACATTTCTGAAGTAGTTTCATTACTAGATTTGATCATTTAATGGGTCTAAAATTCAGCGGAAAATTAAGCTCCGAATTTTTGAACAAAACTAATTGTCTAAGTTTCATTTTCTGCATTTTCGTTTGCTCACATCTTCTACTTAGTGCAGATCCATTCGTCTATGTTCTCCCTGACCAATTAGATCTTCATAGGCATCAATAGAAAGCTCAAATTTCTTTTCATTTAATTATTTAATTAAGTTTGATTGGATGTATTTTAATTCCAGATATGGTATTTTGATTTTATTTTGCATTTGAATTTAATTTTGATAGGTTTTTGTAGGGAAACAATTGAAGAGAAGAGGAGAATAATGATATCAATCAGTGAGAATGCTTGAACAATAAAAGAATAATAATTGGGGCCAATGAAAATTAATTGAGCAGAACTACTCTTCAACAACTTTCCTATTGAAAAATATTTTTGTAAAATTATAAATAGTAGATTGTAGAATGTATTAGAGGCTTCTCTTCTTTACAAATATGGATTTCTAAAAAGTACTATTGTAATGAAGGATTTAGAGTTGTAGGTGAGAGGTGAGAAAATCCCAGATTTGGGGGATTATTGGAATTTTTTTTTTACAATTCTGAATTATGTATGAGGGCAGAGCTTGCACTATTGCAGCTCTTGTTTTAACATCATAAGTACAAAGCATTATAAAGGACTGTTGGACACTAGAGCCAAAGAAACAGAGTCAATAAATTGGCATTTATAATACTATTTTTTTAATTACTGGTTTCATTTTATGATGACATAAATATGTCATATTATTCATATTTGTGCACCATTGTCAATATGAGTAATTTGCCTCAATAATATGTTATTATTTATCTCTGCTCTTTTGGGTTGAACTTTGATTTCTGAGTAACTATTTGCTCAGAAATAAGACTTTTAATTCTAATTTAACAAATAGTAATATTCTGTGAACTATTTACTTATATTATTGTTTAATCATTCAAAGTATGGATTTAACAATCAATATCATTTTGTGAACTACTTCATATATGTGGTTGATTGATTATCTAAGTTAAGAGGTCTCTAAATAGAATGTGTTTTGGAATTCATAATGTCAGTTAATTGAACTACTTTGTTGGCTTGATATTCATTATAAGCCAGATATATTTAAGTCCCAGTCATTTAAATATTTTTTCTCTCGGCTGGGTTAGATCTATATCTGCCTAATTGAGATAAGATTAGGATACATTTCCTTTTGTTTGTATTCTAGGGATGATTTTGTGTAGAAATTATACAACATGCATGTATATCTTGGATTCACCCGATCTAACGATCTACTAAAATTAAATATTGAATCGCTTCTACAAATCTTTTGCGAAATTAAAAACATAATCGCTAATCACATGAAGTAAAGAAGAATCAAATCACACACAACACAGATAATTTCCCAGGGAAAGGTTATAGCTAAAAACCCCACTATATTCTATTTTCTATTCATCATGGATCATGAAACAATTAAATATAAAACTCTTCTCACAATAGCGCTCCAGTACTCAGTTAATTGTCTCACATTATCATGAAAAAAACTGACCAACACATAGCCAATTCTTAGCCTATAGACAACCTGCCTTGCTTGCACAATCCCTGATGAATGAAATCCCTAAAAGATAGGAATTATTTCCTTCCTTGAATGTGCAAGTATTATGGGCACTCTAATAGATGGTTGGTTTCATGTGTGCAACCCAATAATCCTACAACTAGTAGTCAACTTCCCTTTCACCTAGAACTCAACTGGGTCTCCACTAGATCTGACATGCATGCAGCTAATAATAGTAAATCCTCAGTTGCATGTGAGATCACTAATTGTGAATTAATTAATATTTAATTCACTTTATCTCTCACTACTGTATCTTTAGTTACAACTAGCACAACTTATTTTAACTCACTTAACTGAGTTAAATTTATTACAACCCGCATTAACTAATGCACCACTGCACTTTGAACTCTGTTACAACTAGAATTGCTCTGTGTGCCTGACCAACTACCTTTAACTCTAACTAAACTAGCTAACTGAGTTTATCACTCTTATTTAACTATTTCAAGCCATCATTGAGAATATATTACATTTTATTGTCCATCTTAATTAAGGGATAACTAAAATAGACATGCACCCAAAAACAGCACTGTGCGCCCCACCCTATTGTAGGTGCTTAATGCACTAGGCGTGGGTGCTAAAATTTTCTTGTTGAATCTCAACACTCCCTCTCAACACGAAATGGAGTATCCTTCACCCCAATCCTATCTCTATGGTATTCTAATTTGCTCCTGGTGAGTGCCTTCGTCAAAATATTTGCATCCTAATCTTCCGTGGGAATGTACTGAAGAAAAATTATCCTTCTCTGCACACAATCTCTGAGATGATGGTACTATATAAATATATGTTTGGACCTATCATGAAACATTGGATTAATTGAGAGTTTAACACAACTATGATTATCACAATGAATCATTTTCGGATCCATCTGAGAACCACATAAACCAACCAAGATCTTTCTCATCCAGATAGCCTCACATGCAGCTTGACTTGCTGCCATTTATTCCGCTTCTGTTGAACTGGGTGTCACAGATCATTGTTTCCTGATGTACCAGGAAACTGTTGTCTATCCTATGCTAAATATCCCTCCTAATGTGCTCTTTCTTTCTGATGGACTGCTCGCCCAATCTTCATCCATGAAGCCTTGAAGCTTCACTCCCTCTATCTGTTTGTACCATAGACCATACTCTGACGTTCCCCTCGGGTATCTCAAGACATGCTTCCTCGCCTTCCAAAAGAGCTTGGTAGGCTTAACCATAGCTTGAATCAGCTGGTTAACTGCATAGAAAATGTCCAGTCTGGTGTTCAGCAGATACATCAGTGAACCAACTAACTGCCTGTAGACAGTAGCATCCACTAACTCTCCAAAAGTAGCATCCTCTTTCCTCCAATTTCCTGGAAGAGGAGTTTCCATGGGTTTGCAGCTCTCCACATGAAACTTACCCAATATCTCCTTTTCATACTTGCCATAAGACACAAAAATTTCACCATCTCGCTACCATATTTCAAATCCAAGGAAATAATGAAGGAGTCCCATGTCCTTCATTTTGAACTCCCTTGCAAGATCCTCCTTGCATGAGTGTATCAGCTGCTCATCACCAGTCAAAATTAGATCATCAACATAAAGAACAAGATCAATAGCTTACCCTCAACCACAATCTGGTATAGGTTTTCATCTGCATCACTTTTGGTGAAGCCCAGTCTGGTGAAATAGTTGTCTATCCGAGTGTACCAAGCACGGGGTGCTTGCTTTAGCCCATACAGTGCTCTTTTGAGTTGGCACACATGCGACTCACTGTTGAAGATTTTGAAACCTTTAGGCTACTCTATGTACACCTCTTCCTCAATGATCCCATTGAGAAATTAATTTTTCACATCCATCTGATGAATGCACCATCCCATTTGCGCTGAGAGTGCAAGGATGGATCTTATGGAAGAGTACCTTACAACAGGTGAAAAAGTCTCATCATAATCTATCCACTTTATCTGTGAGAATCCCCGGGCCACAAATCTGGCCTTGTATTTCTCCACACTCCCATCAACAACTTGCTTTACCTTATATATCCATCTCGATCCAACCACTGATTTTTTGAACGGTCTTGGGACTGTCTCCCATGCAATGTTCTTGACAATGGATTCATACTCCTCCACCATTGCATCAACCCAAGTTGGTTGCTACACTGGTTCGTGAAAGGAATATGGTTCAGTCACAATACATTTTCTCATAAGAGCCATGTATCCAGTAAATCGGTCAGGAGACTGTCTATGTCTACGCTGTGAAGTAGGGGCTCCTACATTCTCTGCAGCATCAAGTCTCAATATATCAGCTTCCATGGTGCGCCTTCTGCCATTTTTGATGGATGGATTTGCATGAGTGTTTTCCTCCACTCCATGAACCTCCTCATTTGTTTGATCCACATCTTGAGACTCATCCTTGGGAACCAACAGTTCCTCCTCTGCATGCAATTCTAGCTCCCTCTTAAGGGACAACCGCATGGTTTTCTCCTCATCAAATTTTATATCTCGTTGCACAATAGTCATTTTTTTGGTTGGAAAATACACACAATAATTATGGGGTTTTTCATTGTACCCCACAAAAATCCCAACCTCATTTTTTGGTTCCAACTTTTTCCTGGCGTCCTTGGTCACATGCACATAAACAGATGAGCCAAAAAACTTAAAGTGTGAAACATAAAGTTTCTTACCAGTGAAAGCCTCTTCAGGTGTATTGATGCCAAGTATCCTATGAGGGCAACGGTTCTGCACATGTACCACAGTGTTGCACGACTCCACCCACAGATGCATCAATAGGCCTTGATCATGCAACATCACTCTTGCTGCACCCACAATCGTTATGTTATTTCTCTCCAAGACCCCATTCTGTTGTGGGTTATGAGGCGCTATGATTTCTCTTCGAATTCCTTATTTTCTACAGAAGTTCTTGAATTCGTTAGAGATGTATTCTCCACCATTATCACTCTTAAGAGCCTTCACTTGCTTCCTTAATTCTTTCTCCACCAGTGCTTTAAACTTCAAGAACTTAGAAAATGTCTGATCTTTCTTCTGCATGAAGAAGATACAACACTTACGAGAAAATTCATCAACAAATATCACATAGTACTTATGTTTTGTTGTCAAAGCAACAAAGAATGGTCCACACACGTCTGTGTGAACTCTCTCAAGGATCCCCGAAGCTCAGTTCTCCTTCGCATGAAAGGTGGCCTTTACATATTTTCCCATAATACATCCCTTGCATGTGTCTGACTGCGCAAGTGTACCCCTGCGAATCTGTTGTGTGACTTTCAAGGCATCTCCATGGTGAATATGGCACAATCTCATGTACCATAATTCACCCTCATCTCAGCTCACCACTTGATCTTCCTTGCCCATCATTGTTGCGCAGCCATATACCTCCAGTTTGTAGAGATTCTTAACTTGAATCCCTATCCTCTTGGCTTTTCCTGTTGTTTTGTGTCGCAGGAAGGATTTTCCTTCACTAAAGACAACATCATAGCCTCTATCCTCCTACATTGCGACTGAGACTAAATTTTTCTTCAGGCCTGGTACATGCATTACATCTTTTTATTGAAAGGGTTTACCCGACTGACTCTGGAAGGTAATGGTACCAATCCTGGTAGCACTGTACTTCCCGTCATCACCCATTTAAATATGCATCTGGAGGTCCTTCTCCTCCAAGTCACTGAAAATTTCCTTGTCTCTAGTCATGTGAATGGAAGCGCCACTATCCAAATACGACATAGATACCAATGCACTGGACATCATGCATGCGATCAATGAGAATTCAAGCTCGAATTGTGAGGCAAGGGCCTCACTAGCTACAGATCCTCCAACCTTCTTGTTCTTCTTCTTTTGTGGACAGTTAGTAGAAAAATTCCCATGCTCGTGACAGTGAAAACACTTCACCTTGGACATGTCCTACTTCTTGACATTATTGGACTCAGATTTAGAATGGAATTTCTTCCCCTTCCCCTTCCTTTCCTTGGTATCCAAAGCACAATCCTCTTCAGATTCATTCTTAGATAAAGATCCATCTTTGGTGTTCTGTCTGAACTCCTCCTGCACCAAATCCAACCACAGTTGTTCCTAATCTGGAAAATTTTCTCTTCCATTGACAAAGTCTTGATAACTGTGCCAACTCTTGGGAACTCGTAGGAGAGCCAAGCTCACAAAATCATCATCAGCGACTATTATTCCAATGCTCCCTAGTTCATCCCGACATTGGAAAAAATTTGTTAGATATATTATAATGGTGTCGCCCTTTTCCATCTTGATCTTCTTGAGTTTATCTTTAAGCACCAATTTCCTATGGTCGTTGATGATTTGGAATAGATCTGTAAAATCATTCCACATTTCATATGGCGTGGATTTCCCATGGAGGCTTGAGACAATGTGGTCTTATAGTCCCTCCAACAAGATCGTCCTCACCTTTTCCATTTTCTTTTGCCATGCATCAAGATTTGCAGCATCTGCCACAGCAGGTTTAGGAACATCATTGTTAATGAATTCCTTCAAGCCATTGTCTTCGAGTACTGCCTCCATCTTTTCCTTCTAAGAAATATATTTTGAGCTACTCTCGAGTGCATATTCCAACCTGAAGCCATTGAAATCCATTGCAATCTTGAATCAGCTGTAGCACCAAGAAAGTATTTCTGCAAATTCAGATTCTATGCAATCACAAACTCAGCTCCTTCTTCACTTCTACAATTCCCTGTGCTTTGATACCATCTAGAAATTATACAACATGCATGTATATCTTGGATTCACCTTATCTAAAAATGTACTAAAGTTAAATACTGAATCTCTTCTACAAATATTTTGTGGAATTAAAAACACAATTTCTAATCACATGAAGTAAAAAATAATCAAATCACAAACAACACAGATAATTTCCTGGGGAAATCTTACAGGTAAAAACCCCACTATCTTCTATAATTTGTATATTCAGCATGGATCATGAAACAATTACAAACAAAACTCTTCTCACAAGACCCCTCCGGTACTCAACTAATTGTCTCACACTGTCATGAACAAAATTGAGCAACACATAGCCAATTCTCAGCCTCTAGACAATCTGCCTTGCTTGTGCAATCCCTGATGAATCCAATCCCTAAAAGGTAGGAATTCTTTCCTTCCTTGACTGCGCAAGTATCATGGGCACTCTAATAGGTTTTTGGTTGCATGTGTGCAACCCAATAATCCTACAACTGATAGTCAACTTCCCTTTCACCTAGAACTCAACTGGGTCTCCACTGGATCTGACATGCATGCAGCTAATAATAGTAAACCCTTAGTTTCATGTGAGATCACTGATTGTGAATTAATTAATATTTAATTCACTTGATCTCTTACTAGTGTATCTTTAGTTACAACTAGCACAACTGAGTTTAACTCACTTAACTGAGTTAAACTGATTACAACCTGCATTAACTAATGCACCACTACACTTCAAACTCTATTACAACTAGAATTACTCTGCATGCCTCACCAACTACCTTTAACTCGAAAACCACTAGCTAACTGAGTTTATCACTCTCAATTAACTATTTCAAGTCATCATTGAGAATAGATTACAATTTATTGTCCATCTTAATTAAGGGATAACTAAAATAGATATGCACCCAAAAATAACATTATGGGCCCCACCCTAGTGTAGGTGCTTAATGCACTAGGCGTGGGTGCTGAAATTTTCTTGTTGAATCTCAACATTTTGCATTATATTTAATTATACATTCCTAAAAGTCCTCTTATCAAAGAGGCAAAACTTATTTGTGGCTTGGTTGAACCCCAGATAAGCTTAAGGGTCATTCTCTTGCTTGATCAACAAGAAGACTCGATCCGATGTCCCTGCCTATTGGTAACCAAATACACATATTAAATCAATAGAAATAGGGAAAAGGTAATTGGACCTAGTTTAACTAGTCAGAACCACCATTCCAAATGGAAAAGGAGCTACTTTAAGGTTCGTACTAGTCGATCTCCCTTATAATGTTGTAGGTAGAGATTTTCGATCCTTCAACATTTTTGGCGCTAGAAGGAGGGCCTGAAGACTTGTTGTCCTTTGGATTTTTTTTACTTTAAAAGTTTTATTTTAACCACAATGGCTACTCTTAAAATTCCCATTTGGGTTTGTATCTCTGGACATGCATCTGCCAATACTCCACTAGAAATATTAAGACACTTGTTAAAGGTAAAGTTTAACGATAAGAGAAATTTTTCTGCATTTAATCATGACTTTCAATTCATTCAAAAATTTTCAAATTCTATTTTAAAAGGAATTGATGAAGGTATTTTATGTAGGATATTTACTCTTACATTCTCAAGAAAATCTAGAAGCTCATGTCAAAATCTTCTAGTTGCCTCCATTCACAATTGGGATCTATTAGTGTCTAAATGTTCAATGACCAATAAATGTTTAAGTTTTCAAATACATTCTCAAATAATTTTTTTTCGTTGAATGTTGTATAGCTATAAATGTCACTCCCTTCACCCATTCATAATCATCATAAGTTTCAAGGTCGTGACATTCATCATCAATATAGGGTCATAGATCAGTCAACATAACTCCATCTAAGTCATGGTCTAGGTTTACTTTGTTTCGCCATCATAATGGCCAATCATGTAGTGAAAGAAGGAAAATAAGAGTCATTTTCACCATACAAATCACCTTAATTGGGAGTTAGCAAAAATAGAAAAATAAAGCAAAGGCAGTTTTTCTTTTCTCAAGAAATATGCAACACGATCTAATTTTTTCAAAAATAAATTTTTCCCAAAGTGCTTTTTATTTCACTAAAGACAAAAGGAAAATTTTGTGAGTTATAAAGGGAAATAAAGCTTTTGAGTTCATTTCATCCTTTGGTTTTCAAAAGTGCTCATCTCTCATCCTCACAACACTCCACAGCTATCTAAAGATCGAAGACAACCAGCAAAAAGTGTTCCATATTTCTCTATGCTACACTTCTGGCAGCTACACTACGCTTCTGGTAGTGTGCTACACTTTTACTTTTCAAGCTACAAAAATATATCAAAGGTTCAATTCAGATTTTCTCAAGTTTCAGAGATCTCCAAACTATTAAGCATTAGGGGAATTTTGAGGTCTAAATTGGGCCTCCTAAGAAAAATGTACAACCAAAATAAACTTTATAAGAACCAATAGGATTGAAGATGATGATGTCAACCATGGGGGATGATTCACCATTCTTTAAGTAAAAGGGTAAAAAGATTTAAAAATAATAAAATAATAAAATGAATTTTTCAACTCGTATTTTAAACTTATTTCCCAAAGTTTTTACTCAAATTTCGAGCAGGAGTACTTTTTGGATGAAAAATTTAATTCCTCGTCCAAGGAGTACCCATGTTGCATACTTTCGATGGACGTTGCTACATGAAAAATGAGAAATACATGAAAAAATGTGATTGCAATCACATTTTTCATGTAGCAGAATCCATTAAAATTATGAAACATGGGTACTCATTAGACGAGGAATTAATTTTTTCATCCAACAAGTAATCCCATTCGAAATTTGAGTAAAAAATTTGGGAGATAAGTTGAAAATACGAGTTGAAAAAATAGTTTTTTCTTTTTTCCTTCTAAAATTTGATGTTGTAATCAAATATTGTTTTATTATTTCCACTATTATTTTATAATTTCCTTAGGAGGCCCATTTTAGACCTCAAAATTCCCCTAATGTGAATATTCCTCACATCTCATTCAAGTCAATTTCTTCAGCAAAGGGTGGATTCCCTCCTCTAGGTTTTCTTCACTACGTTTTTGGTTTCTTTCATGTTTGCTTGTGTCAGTTGGAAAAACCCTAGTTTCACCAAATATAAACATTCACACATCACTCATATACCTTACCAAATCACAACATATCATTCATATCCCTCCTTGCTACCATCTTCATACAGACCCTATTTTTCATTATGCTTTTGCAGAGAAACTAGGAAAACTCTGCGTTTTAACCTTTTTCTCACCTTTACCATACCCATATCCAAAATTTTCACTTGGATTATGTAGCTAACTCACCACCCTATCTCCCTAAATTTTTAGGTATTTTTCCCTAAATCCTTTCCATCTCATTTTTTTCCCTAAAATCATTGTATCATCATCCCTTGTTTTCCTTATTTTCACTTTCCATTTCTTCCACATCAAAGATATGGTTTCCCTTGCTGAAAAACATAATGGAAGGTGAGAAGAGAAAGGCCCATAAGGGAGGTCATCATTCCATTTTTGAGCCATCCAATTTGCAGGAGATTAATGCTTCTCCTTATGTCAAGAAATATTTTGAATACAACGGTTGTTTAAGATTTTGTCAAAGAGTCCAAGAGGTAGGTTTTCATGCACATTTGACAAGCCTTTTTGCCTCCAGCTTTAGGAAATATAAGGATAACATAGCAAGGATTGAGTTCACTTTATCATAATATGTTATAGCCTCAGCAACAAGTATCCCGAACCATGGAGAAATCTGGTTCAAAGGGATGGACTTGGACATTGAGAACTATGAAATGTTCTTAAAACCACATTGCAAAGATTCTCTTGAACACATATTTCCTTTCAAGAATTTACTTGAAATGTATGCCCCATTGATGAAGCTAATCATGAAGTATTTTACATGTGAAGGGAAATTCTCAATATTGTACCAGTACCACATAAGGCTATTGATGCATTTCACTGTGATCCGAATGGAAAATGGCATCAACCCATGGTATTCATCTAACCATGTTCTCCATCCACCCATGGAATTTACTCATGGTATTGTAAATGGCATCGACCCATGATATTTATTCGCTCATGGTATTGTAAGTGACCCATGGTATGTATCCACCCATGGTATTCATCCACACATGGGATTTACCCATGGTATTGTAAGTGGTATCTACCCATGGTATTGGCCCATGGTATCCACCTATGGTATTCTATCTCAAAAAGAGGCTATAAATAACAAGCCTCACTTTGTAAAAGAATAGATTGTCCGCCATAATGTAGCTTCTACAGTTGTTCTCTGTTTTAATAAAACAAGTTTCTTTGTGGTTTTATTTTCTATGTGTTCTCTCTTTTTTCTGGCATTCTAATTTTGCAGATCTTGTCAGATCAATTTCAAATTTTTAGATCTTCGGGGCCTCCTCCCAAGATTCATATCAGTGGTATCAGATTCAGGTTACACCTCCATGGGAATGAGGGTTTGAAACATATTTCAATTTCAATGTTTTGCAGCAATCTTCAGCAAAATCCATGAATTTTTTTGGGCGGCGCATTTTTAGATCAGATCTGAAACTTTTGGTGAAAAATTTAAAAAAAAAAGACCATATCTAGATTCCTTGCAAATAAATACTCAAATTCAAAAAAACAATTGGCCAAATTGGAGTTCGGATGAGGGAGATATCGCTGATTCAAAATCAGCAATGTCAAAGCAATTTTTCTGATGACAATTCATGGACAGCGGCTCTCCTGTCATTTTTTGAAATTTTTAGTGAAAAATTTTAGAAGAATGGATATAGATCTAAGTGTCTCTTGAAAAATCACCCAAGTTAAAAAAAAAAATCGGTGGAATCGGAGTCCGGATGTGGGAGTTATCGTTCATTTAAAATCAACTATTTTTTCAAAAAAATTGTGACGGCGAGACAGTTCCAGCGTGAATCTGAGAGTCTAGATTCTCCAGATAGTGGTTTCAAGCAAATGAGAAGATGCATAATGATCATTCCATTTCCAAAAACAGGTTATAATAAATATTTTGAGTTATATTGACTGAGTTATGCTCATTTTAAATCTGGAGCAGCATTCGGAGCGAGTTCCCTTTGGAGACGTGCCCTCCCACCCTGCTTTAGTAGGCACCTGCTTCACATTCATTAGTTTCAGCATAGAAAAATTTGGCTTAGGTTATTTGGAGACGTGCCCTCCCACCCCAAGCTATGTAGGAACCTGCTACTTCATCAACAATCAGCATCACGGTTATGGGTCAACTGCACAAAATCATTTTCATCGAAGTCCATTTGCTAGGCCACACGATGTTAGTCACACAGTTGGTCACAAGCATTACAGGGTATCTCTATCCTTGGATATTCATTTTTCATGGTTTTGGTTCATCCACAAACCCACACTTCATCGAAGTCCATTTGCTAGGCTGCACACTGTCAATATCACAGTTGGTCACAAGCATTACAGTGTATCTCTATCCTCGGATCTTCGTTCATCACGTTATGGGTTAACTACACAATGACTCTTCATATTCAATAAAGGCTTCTCAGGAGGGAACTTCATGCAATGGGGACCATTGCTTCTTAAGGAGGGAGGGATGATCTGAATGGAAAATGGCATCAACCCATGGTATTCATCTACCCATGTAATCCATCCACCCATGGTATTGTAAATGGCATCGACCCATGGTATTCATCCACCTATGATATTTATTTTCCCATGGTATTGTAAGTGACCCATGGTATGTATCCATCCATGGTATTCATCCACACATGGGATTTACCCATGGTATTGTAAGTGGTGTCTACCCATGGTATTGGCCCATGGTATCCACCTATGGTATTATATCTCAAAAAAAGGCTATAAATAACAAGCCTCACTTTGTAAAATTACATATTGTCCACCACAATGTAGCTTATAAAGTTATTCTCTGTTTTAATAAAACACGTTTCTTTGTGGTTTTATTTGCTGTGTGTTCTCTCTTCTTTTTTTGGCATTCTAATTTTGCAGATCTTGTTAGATCCATTTCATTTTTTTTTAGATCTTGGGGGCCTCCCCCCAAGATCCAGATCACACTGTCATAAAGCCACTCAATTTGCCTCATTATCTATTCATGAGTCTGTTCAAAATGAATGAAAAGGTACAAAGTAAAGGCAAGGATCACCATACTAATTTATTCCACCATGGTTTGGTCAAGCTTATAGTTTTACATCAGCTCTGAGAAATCAATATGTCTTCAGAAACTTTCATGAAGTCAGCTGCTTCTATGCCCACTACTATTCCACCTATCATTCAAAGCATATCATCAGCATCAGCAAAGCCATAGGAGGTTGGATCTTCAAGCAGAAAAGCAGAAGTTCCCAAGATGACAAGGGTTGAAATCACTCAAACCTATGAGAAGTGTAAAAGGATGGGTTTTCTCCTATGATCACTAAAGGTGTGATTTCACCTGAAACTACAATTGAGCAAAGAGAAACAATGGAGAAGCCACCTATGCATGAGGATGAGTCACCCTTGCAGCAACATGAAGAGCAAGCGCCTATGAAGGTTGACATGGCAAGGAAGGTGGAAGACAAATCATCTGAGGATATAATCATGGAAAAGGATTAAGAGATAGCAGAGCTCAAGGAAAGCCTCTCAAGGGAAAATTTCATGGTAACCTTCCTACAACAAGGAAACATGCAATTGAGGGTGAAACAACTGATCCAAAGAAAAAAAAAGGCAGATAGTGAGGAAGAAAAAGGTAAGGGAAAATATGTGGTAGAAGTTTATTAGTTTGAATATATGGAGGCTGAAATAAAGCCAAGGAGGCCAAGAAAAAGAGGATTAACCAGGCAAAAAGAACAATAAAAAGAGTCGTCTCCTCCATTAGGTCAGCAAAGTTTTGATGAGTTGATCACTGCTGAGATTGAGCAAGACAAAGAGCTCTGGCTTGAAAAGGTGAATGAGCATCTTGAGAAGCTTTTGAAGAAGGCATAAAGTAAAAATTACCTCAGATACACATGGCGAGACATTATTTCACCAGGAACCAAATCGCCAAAGTTAGGGTTAAGAATTTGAAGAAAAAGCTTAAAGAAACCCTAATTACGCTAAAGGAGAAAGATAACTTGTATTTGTTAGTTGAGGCATCCATAGCTATATATTTCATCATTCAAGGATGCCATGAACCATAATTCAATAATTTTTTGGCATTTTTGGTATTTTTTGAGTTTTTTGGAAAATTTTGTAAATTTCACCTTTGCAGAAGCATCGCATAGTTGCATGACGCTTTTCCTCAGAGGATCCAAATGAGGTTTTCTCTAAATGGTTGGATTTATTTTGGAGTCTACATTCTAGATATGGTCTTGTTTTTCTAGGATACCTCATAATCTTGAATAAAAACTCAAAAAACGCCCTTTTTTTCAGGCCTTTGCCACAGTTTTTCCCTGTGCGCAGTGCTTCTAGATTAAGCTTGGAAAAAGGGATTTTTGAAGGTCTTACTGGTGGGTTTTTGTCAATTTCAAGGTTGGTTTGTATAGAGGACATCCGAGCTACCTTGCCTAATCTTTTTATCAATAGGAAGATGTGTAAAAGTTAGCTAAAAATACCCTCAAAGTGGTGCGACACTTCTATTGAAACGCATGACGCTTCAGCCTTGGATGCTTTCTGGATAGGTTTCAATGCAAAATGATCCAAATATCGAGGTTACAGTTGTCCTGAGAGTTTTTTTATGGATAAGAAAGACTAATTTTTCTCCTCATTATTCAGGAATCATGTAATTATTGAAGGAGACAAAGACTCCTAGCTATTAGCTAAATTTGGGGGGATTGTTTCTAACTTCCCTAAATTCTAGGTAATGACTCATTAGGTGCATTTATGATGTATTTTGGATCATGTTTTGACCCAATGAGGTGGAATTTTTCTATTTTCTATATGTAGTCCAACTCAAGTAATTTTAGAGGTTGGATAGTTGATATTGCAGTTGTGGAGCTTATGTACAATATTTTTAGTGAGATCAAAGACATGTTGTAGCTATAATTTTGGGACTCCAATGGTATGCTTATTAGCATTGTTTTTTCTCAATAACACCATCAATTTGAATTTTAGTTTTCAATTAAATCCTATATATGCTTCTATATGATAAATATTATGAGTATATGAACATAATTCTTGCTTTTTGTGCTATGTTTTATAATATTTTCTTAAATTTTTTTTACCTCTTTTGATGAATGAAATCATGTAATATTCTCATTTTGACTCTCTCTCCTTTTTCAAACCCTATACCACAATGAAAATTTAAGTATGTTTCTAAGTATAGCTTCATGGCCTCATATTCATCTTTGCGGCTCTTCATTTGAAATCGGACCTAAAACCTAGACCTAGTTCACTGATTGACATTCGTATCCAGCAAAAATTCAAAACAAAACCCCAATTCACTGAGCTTATATCTAGCCTAAGATCATTACATCTTGATTCACCTCATTTACTGTAAAAGTGACATTGAGAGAGCCCTCTCTGGTTTGGTAGGGCTAGCTACCAAATCTAAATATTGGTTTGAAGTTACCTCCTTCAGTATCCATTCTCAACCTCGAGAAACAGAGGGAGTGATAAAATTTTTGGTGCCATTGCCTGGGAGCGATTGTAAAAAATTCCCTAGGGATAATTATTTTATTTCACTAAAGGTTAGACTTGTGGGTGACAAGTTCTAACATTCGAAGAAGGCTGAGTTAGTAAATTTGAGCCAAAGTGAAGATTCTCGAGAAAGTTGGCTCCCAGAAGACACACCAGGTCAAATCCAGACCCAAATCCCTCACTAATTGTTAATGACCCTGAGAGTATTTTAAGAAAGCAGAAAACAAAGTCTCAAAAAGTTAGAAAGGGCATACCCTCACTTGTCAAATCAAAATCCTTTCCTACGAGATTAATTGCTCCATAAGATTTTTCCTTCAATTTTAATTTTGAGACATCTTTGTTCAGGTCTAAGTTTGAATCCTTCCTTTCAGAAATTGTCTTTAACCCATTTATTTTGAGACCTACTTGCCATTTTCTGATTCTTCTTATTTCAAGCTTGATAATGAAGTCTGGTCTAATTTTCATAAACTTTAGGGTTTGGTCACTAAGTTTCAAGTAACTTTTGAAAAGGATTTTTTCCAATACCAGCAACAAGCTTTTGCTTCACCCTCTACTATCACACATTCTCACACATCTACACCGTCATCCCTCACTTTCACTCCATCATTACTTTTGCAGTTATACACTCCATCAACACCTCCACAACCTCCTCCATTAGTCATGGCCATATTTTCTCCGTTGATACTACCAACACAAATCACTACACTACCTTATAATTATGGTCAAATATTGCCTCTATTTGATGGTACATTAGAGGTTACCACTCACCAACACATTTTTAAGGTGGTTGATTTCATCGATCTTGAAGAGATTGATAACGATGATGCCAAGATGTGCATTTTAGCACAGAGTTTCTCATGAGAGGTTAAAAAATGATTCTGCTCCCTAAAAAGTGGTTCTATAGCTAATTAACAACAGTTAATTTTTTTATTTATGGAAAAATGGGAGGAGAAGAAGAACCCTTTAGAGATTCTAGCTTAATACAACACCTTGAAAAGAAATCCTAATGAGCCTGTGCAAGAATTCAAAGCTAGATTCAATAACAAATTTAATTCCATTCCTAAAAACATCAAGCCTCCTCCAGGCCTCGCACTAATTTATTACCCAAGTGGTTTCAATCTTGATATGGCTTACCACCTAAGGGAAATAAATCCATCAACCCTTGAAGAAATGTAGATAAATGTAGTGAGCGTTGAAGTGAATCTAATTATCTAGAAGTTGAAAATAAAAACAGACAAGAGGGTAACCATCAAGTAAGAAACATCTACTTCATCAGAGCGAACTCGATACCTTCATCAAAACAATGGAGAATATGATGGAAAAAATGATCATCGCGGAAAGATAAGATGAACCCTCAATTAGAAATCCCAATTTCAAGGGTAAAATCAACAGCCTCAATACAAGACAATCAAAGGGAGCAGATGGGTCAGGATCAACAAGGCCAGCAGAAAATCCACACTCCATTTCATCAAAACAATACCAAAGGCCCTAAAGAAGAAGAAGAAGATATTTCAAGCGAAAATCATTTATTTGAGGAAAATCAATAGCCTATTTTCTTGACTGAAGAAGATCACTTTTCTGTAGAACTTTATGCATTAGATGATCAGAAATATGTTTTGTCTAATGATGATATGTTATCAGTACAGAAAAAATATTACTAAAGAGGATATCAGAATTCTCTTAATCAAATTCAAAGCAATATGGTTTGAGAAATAGGAACATCCCTATAACCTCAAGTCAGAAAAGCAGAATTCTCAAACAGATGCTCATCATAAAGAGATGACTACTTCAAATCATAGCAAAGATAAAGGACCTATTTTTCCTAATCATGGGAAAGGAAATGAAGCTTCTACTAGAAATCAGAAGAAGGATACATAAGTTCATGATGGAGTATAGAGAAAGGATATTCCACACAAATATCAACCCAAAAAGAAAGACGCATCGTCCAAAGAGGTAGAAAAACATTCTCCCTATTTAGTCTTGAAAATGAAATCTCAAAATTCAAAGTCTCCATTCCTTTAACTGAAATAATCAAGAATGACCAGTAAGTTTCAAGTAGCCAAGTTTCTTAGGTTAGATCAAATGTCTGATATGGCTAATGTGAGTGATGAACACCCTGAACTTTTATTTCGCCCTGCTGTAGTTGGTGACTTAGAAGATAGTGAGGTCCCTCCTTTTTATCTTAGCCTCAAAATCCATGATTTTATCCTCCATAATGCCATTTTAGACTCCAGAGTGTCTCATAACCTCATGCCTAAGTCCATCATGGACAAACTAGGATTGGATATCACAAGACCATACCATGACCTTTACTCTTTTGATTCAGGAAGGGTTAAATGTCTTGGTCTCATTAAAGATATAGTGGTGTCTTTAGAGAAAATTCCAACCAAAAATGTCTTCATGGACATTGTTGTAGTTGATATCCCTCCTAGATATGGAATTCTTCTCTCCTGGTCATGGGGAGAAAAACGTAGAGGCACCTTGCAGCTCGAATTTTCCTATGCTACAAAATTGGTCTTTGGGCAACTCATAAAAATATACTGGGAAAATAAGATGATGTATGTGATTAGTAGTAAATAAAAGCCTAATAATCACCAAATACATGATGGGCACACAGATTTAGAGGCTTTTATCTTATTCAATGATGATTTTTCAGCATCGTCAGAAGTTTTGATGAAAGAAAAAGCATAAAATTCAGAATTTTCAAATTCTATTTTAAAAATTTCAAGTGCAGAAAAACAAGAAAATATGCCAAGTGGTTTTGATATAAGTGCATTAACCAAAAAGAGATATGAAACAATGAAAGAAATAGAACCTATTGTTACAGCAAGCCTTTCTCAAGCAGTTATTCAAGGTCAATCATCCAAATCACAACATCCTGATGAAGAAAGTGGTTTGTGGACCATGGATTTCGATGGGGCTTAGGTAAGGAAGGGGCTAGAATTGGAGTGTGGATTCACAGCCCCATGAATCAGTCATCTAACCTTCCTCCCAATGTTCAAATTTCTTCTTACAAATTGGCATTTGATTGTTCAAACAATGTAGTAGAATATGAGGCTTTAATAGCCGGTCTGAAAATTCTTAAGAAATTAGGTGCCAAGAAAATTTCTATGTATGGTGACTTTGAATTGGTAATAAAGCAACTCAAAGGGGAATACTAGGCCAAGAATCCTAGAATGTGAGCTTACTGCAATGCAATATTAGATATCCTCAAGAATTTCTCTTAATATACTTTTTCATCGATTCCTAGGAATATCAATGCCATTGTTGACTCTCTTGCCACTTTAGCCAGCATGTTCGAAATTCCAGTGCATCCCAACAAGAAATATGAAATTAACGTCAAACGTCTCCCTATTTTTTCATATGATGTTCAATATTTGCAAGTCTTTCAAGATTACAAACAAATCAACCACTTCTTGCAAACAAAAGAGGAGTTTGTGAGTTCAGAAATGGATGACCATTTTTATGAAGATGACCAAGAAATGCATGCAGCGGAAATGAAGGTATTGCAGTTGAAATACAACTCCATTCCAAGAGGTATTGTACCTTTGGAGGAGCTTTTTGACCAAGATGATGTTGCATGGAAACCAACAATGCTGCCAATAGAAGTAGGGGTGGAAGACCTCAATCTTGCCACTCCTAAAAATCCCAAAATGGTCAAGATTTCAAAATCCTTGAGCTTAGAAATGAAAGGTAAATATGCAACACTCATGTCTATGTTTTCTGATGTTTTTGCATGGGATTATTCTGGTCTGAAAGTGTATGATAAGAGTATAATTAAGCACACTATTCCTTTAAAGCCCAATCAAAAGCCTTTCTTCCATAAACTTAGGAGAATGAATACAAATTTGCTACCCTCTATTCAAAAAGAAGTGAACAGGTTGTATATTGTTGGTATTATAGTTCCTCTTTGTTTTTAAATTGGATGTCAAACTTAGTGCCAGTAAGAAAGAAGACTGGTGAGATTCGCTTGTGTATATATTTCTATAATCTGAATAAAGTATTGCTGAAAGATAACTACCCACTTCCAAATATGGATCATATTCTACAAAGGGTGGTTAGTTCTTCCTGACTTTCATTGTTGGATGGATATTATGAGTTAATCAGATTTTAGTTCATCCGAATGATCAAGAGAAGACAACCTTTACAACACCTTGGGGTAATTTTATGTATGCTAAAATGCCATTTGGATTCAATAATGCAGCAGAAATGTTTCAGCGAGCAATGGTATCACCTTTTCCAATGAAAAGGATGTATTTTTGGTCATTTATCTTGATGACATCGCAGTTTTTCCCAAGACGGATGAAGAGCACTTGCAACATTTGAAGATAGTTTTTCAGAAGTGTAGAAAATTTGGCATATCATTGAATCCAAAGAAGAGTTTTTTTGCTATGTGTTACTGACCTATAAGTATAGGATTCATAATTTTGACTTGACTGTTGATAATCTTGTAAATCTGTACATACTTTGCCTTCTGCAAGTTGTATTCACATATTTTGTAAAAAATCAAAAAGAGGGTAAAAATTCCTTAAAAAACAATCAAAGGACTTAGAAAAAATAAAATACCCCAAAATAAAAATTAATAAAACATGAAAGTGTGCAAGTATAAATGCCACTACTTTTACCTTTTGACTATGGCAGAGTATCAATAAATGCCATAGTCCGTGATGAGTTGAACAATTTAATCTTGACTTGTCACTTTTCAATTTCAAATGTTGTAGATAAAGAATAAAGAATTGTCATACAGTTTAATCATGACAATTCAGTAGTTAGGTAGAGAAATAAGTGAATCCAACAGTTTAATATGGATTCATGGATGAAATAAGTGTAGAATTAGATAGTTTTATTTGCTTTCAGAAAGAATAAATGCTGTAAAGGTTGCTTGCTCAAATGCACCTTATCAAAATAGAAGAAAAAAAGCTAGCATGATAATTTGGGTAAGTAGAAGAAGGTGAGTAGCATCAATGTAAATATCATTCACTAGGACTGCAAATAAATAACTTCCCCTCCCCATAGCCATTAAACATTCTAAACTATCAGTCAGAAAGGCTCAATGCATTTCCTTGACTTTTGTTGGGATCGGACCCAAGGCTCTATGGCTGATAAGTGGAAAAATGTAAAATGTCTATATTAGTCCCTAAAATCACATCATTACTCCATATCATGCATTCATTCCCCTGAATAATCCTAAGTAAAACCTCTTTTTTACTTAAAGATACTATAATTCCCCTTCGACTAATTTCCTTCATCACATAAAAACATTAAACCCTCAAAATTACATTTTATCATAATTTAAAGTGATGAGGTTAGTATGATGCAAATTTTCCTTTAAAACTTCACTTTACTTGGTTATGTTTATGTATTTTGAGTATATCTTGTCCCATTTTCATGTTAATTTTAACTTATCTATTAACTCCCTATAGAAATAACCTTTTCCTATATTATATAACTCCCTTTTATATAATAAGCCCCCAAAACCCATTTATTATAACTTTAGCCAAAGTTATTAATCCCCACATGTTTAAATAAAAAACCCACCTTATACCCCCTTTGGATAAACATATCTTTATATAAACATCCCGGCCCCTATGGTAGTTAAATCACTTTGATTTAATTACTATATAATACAAATATGCAATAAAACCTTTAAACATGTTTAAATATATGTTTAAAACAAAAAATAGTAAAAATATCGAAGTTTTGTTTAAACTAAACTTTAAATAAAGCCCTATCTCCTTTGTTTATTTTCCCTTGCCCGACTCCCTAACCTAAGTTTAAGCTATAACCCTTTGTTAAATCCCAGATACATATCTCATACCTCAATTATTAACCTTGGTTAAATCCCTTTCTAAAACCCCTCCCGATCACTTTATTCATTGGAAAAAGTCTGTTTTGTATATAAAACTGAATAAAATCATTTTTCCCATCGGGCTCAATCCTAACCCTCTGATCTTCAAAACTCATTTAATCCAACGGTTTTCTGTAAACGTGATGAGATATCCCCAAACCCTTTATCACTCCCCATCCCCGCACCTTTTCCTTTAATCTTGACCCTTTGCTTTTGAAAGCCAAATCTGACGGCTGATATCCTATATCATGCAACTTAAGTGCCTGACCGAAGTTTTTTAAAAGTAACGCAATATGGGTGGTTTTCCAAAACTACCCCGTTTCAACATGTCATGATTTAACTGGATCGCGTGCAAAAAGTGCTTTTCCACTTACCACCTTAAATTCGCGCGATAAACCACCCAGCCCAATACAAAACCGCTCCCACCATACCTACAATTAATGCATTTAAAATATGATTCGACCTTTGGTTTAATGTATTAAAACTTATGGTTTTCATCGAATTTTCACCTATTCGTGCCTGATAACATTTGAGAAACTTTGTAGAGCCTCATGTGTCTATTTTCAAAGCCAATTATGAACCAGTGAACCATTTAAATGGCCATTTTTCTCTGCAATTCACTCACAGAGAGCCTCCATAAACTATGATAGCCTAAATCAACAGAATTGAAGACTAAAAGCGCACCTGCAACTCCTTCGACTATAATTATACATTTTTTAAAGGTATTTTTTGTCAATCTTGTCCATAAAAACTTCAATTTCAAAGGAAAATCATCATTTTATCATCCATTTCCTTTAATTAGCTAAATTATCCATACAGAGAATCCAAAAACATCTAAAATACAAGGGAAACCCTTTCAAATTTTCCCCAGAATCCCTCCTTTCCCTTTTAGCAAGTTTTACCTACTCCCTGATCATTTTTCACTGCTGAAATTGATCAAAGCCATCTTCTGAGCATTAAAAATCCTTTTTTATCATCCAGAACCCTGCTCAGAAGTCTTATTTTACCAGAAAATCCTTCAAAAATCCCTTTTTTCTCAAAAGAGAACTCGACAAATAGTTTAAACATGCTTTGTTCAATCAAAAAATGACTAAGAAGCAAGTAACCCCAAAAGCAGGAGTCCTAAAACCTCAGAAGAAAGCCTCTGCCAAAATCCCTCAGCCTGAGCCTTCTAAACTTGATAAACCCACCCCTGAACTCACTGTTGAGTCCACTAAAGTTGTTAGACTTGTCCAACCTCCAGTTCCTTCACAAGAAAATAGTGCTCTTGTTGATCTTGATTACAGAATATTTGACCCTTCAGTTGAGTTCAATTTACTTTATGTCCATAACTAGTATTTTGGAAAATTTGTAGAGAAAAGTGATAAGGATGTACTTGTGTGGGATTCTAATCTGCCAAAGTATATTGTCCCTCTTACTCATTCAGCTCCTGATTTTGTTAGATTGTGTCAATCGTACTATCTTCTAGACCAGAGATGCATTGTTAATAAAGATAGGGAGGTCATATTCTATATCAATGTTGAATCCATAAACTCTATGCTGCAATTAAACCATGACCCCAATGTTTCTTCATTATCTATAGAAGATTTAACTCAACTCTACTTGGATTTGAACTTTGCTTCCAGATTTAACATCTTCCAGACTTTTTGCCCCACACAGGTTGATATCCCTAAAGTCAATCCTTCATATGACTCATTTGACTTCCCTGAAGAAACAAGACAGATTGTTTCTATGTTGTCATTCATCCTTGGGTATGATAATGATGAGTTCACAGATATTGCTATCCTAGGTTTTCTGTCTACTTTATGTCCTGGCCAGCCTCCATCTATTGTATATAGTTTTTCCAAGTTCATAGTAGAAAACATGCATTATCAGTTGTCCAGATTGCCTCAAGAAGGAGTTTTTAGATATACTTCATATCTACATCATCTCCTTTTGTATTACCAAGCAGACAAAGTTTCCCATTGAGTTTCAGAAGCTAGATCCACAAGAGAATTTACTTTCATTTGTATTTTGGTCATCTATTTTGAGGAAATGGAACAGGGAATACACATATGCAAACTTCAATGACTTGTTTATAGTACCTGCAACCAATTTGTTGAATAAGGAACAAACCCCTAGAATCAATGAAGAAACTAAGAATATCTTACAGCTATCTGAGAGCTGTAAAACAGAGGATTGGTACTTGTATAAGAACTACATAGAGATCAGAGTGTATGGTGCACTCTTGGCCCCATATAAACTGCCTATATTTGTGACTACAAGGATTTTTTCTCTAGAATATTTGAGGCAACTTTTGAATGCATATGAAGTCAATTTTATGGCCTCTAGGAAAAAGACTCAGTTTAAACTCAAAAATCAAGTTGGGCCATTCATTTTTAACAATAGAGAAGCAGAAAATGAGATTAATATCAAGTTGAAAGAATACAAATTCCCATACAGCTTTATGTGGAATTATCACCCTCAGGGTGTTTTAAGCCAAATCAGATTGAAATGAAAATTTTCTTCTTTCTTGCATGATTCTAAGCCTCAAATTGAAAAATATGCCAATAAACTTGAGTGGGAGGAAAATACTTTATTTGATGATTACATATAGGGCATATAGGGCAACAGTGAACAGGATAAACAGGTGGATCAAACACAGGTTGTTACAGTCAACAAAGAAGCTGAAATTTCTCATAAAAGAAGCAGAGAGGAAGGCAGTTTCACAGCAGAAACTATTCTAGATAAGAGATTCATGATTCTTTACAGTAAGAAAAGTAAATTGACTGATGAAGAAAGGGATAAAGCTATTAATTTTGATGATAATAATGGCCATCAAACTGATGATGAGGCCACTTTAATTGTAAATGAAACACTCAAAGAGCTTCAGGATGTCCAACTTGAAACACAGAAGAAAGACATTATTATAATTGAGAAACAAACAAATGTTGATATTCCCTCTTCTTCCAAAGAACCTGGCAACACAGAGTCAGATATTCAAATCAGGTTCAGACAAATTAGAGAAAAAAATGAAGAACTCAAAAGTGAAGTATATTCCAAGTTTCTTAAAGAAAAGCCTGGGAATAAAGATAGACTCCTCTCAGCTTTTGATTACTCTTCAAACAAATTGGTAATGTCATTTCTGAAGCCCACAGTGGCTGATCCAAAAACAATTGCAGACTACTCAAAGACAGACTTGGAAGTGGATGCAGATGCTGTCCATGAATTCGACCAAATAGAATTCCACTGGAGCAATACAGAGATGTTTTATTCCAAAATAGTCAACAAGACTATGAATTCTATTGAGCTTGATAAATCACTGATAAATCTTCAGAATCAAATGAAATTGGATAAAGCATCATTGTATGCCAATGGCTTAAGAATCAGAGGATTGGAAGATATAGTAATTAAAGCGGGAGCTGATCCAGCAAACATTGAAGGGGAAAAAGCCATAATCAGACAGAAAAATGAAGACATAGCAGCTCTCAGGAGACAACTGAAATTGCCTCAAAATGAAAATCCCTAGGAAAAGGAAATCCTTCAAAAAAAGACAGAGAATAATGAATTAAAACAACTTATTCTAAAGATGAAAACCCAAATAAAGGAAATGGAAAGCGAAATAGAAGCTTTCATGCAAGAAAATGAAAATTTAAAGAAAGCTCAGCAAGTTTTCATTCCTATAGTTATCCCAACTGTAAACACAGCTATCCCCTCAACATTGGCAGAACATTTGGCACCGCAAGGAGTATTGGAAACTGCAGTGTCAATTAATTCTAAAGATATCTCTGCCACCTCTTCACCGACATCATAGATAAACACAGTAGGGGAAAAAAATTCCATAATCAAGGCTATGGAAGACATGTCCATAAAATATCAAGAGATAATCAGTTTAAAAGGCACCCTCAAAAATCTGGAAAAATCCAACAGAGATGCCTTAATCACTTCCAAAGGACATGAACAGAGGGTTAACAGATTACAGGAGCAGGTGAAAATTCTTCAACAACAGGTAAATATCTCTGAACAAGTTGCCTACATCAAAAATCATTTGCGGAAAAAAATCACTAAAGGAATTCACTTACAATGGCCTTCTATTCAGATAATATATGAGAAAAAAGATCTACTACAAGCTGCCTTAGCAGAAATTGATAAAACAAAGAAGGAACTTGGCAACAGACCACCACAA
Organism: Pinus albicaulis; assembly: GCA_034641835.2. NCBI lineage: Eukaryota > Viridiplantae > Streptophyta > Pinopsida > Pinales > Pinaceae > Pinus > Pinus albicaulis. The sequence goes on from CM076572.1 coordinate 454,795,263, forward strand.
TAAATTCAACTCATATCATTTTTTAACAGTAAAGACAGGGAGGAATTAGAAGAATTGAAAATTCCTGATAGGACAGAGGCTATCCTTGAAATCAAAAAGGTCCCAACAAAGAGAAACATTATGAATAATCTGGAAGAGAAGTGTGATAATATGAACATATCAATTAGTAAATTCAAGACAAAATATGACTTGCTGCTAGAAGCAGGACTTCCAGATATTCATGCACTGAATGAAAAATTAATGCCACAAAAGGACTATGACCAGAAAATTAGAGCCCATGCTAAGGAGCAGGCTAAAAAGCCTTTGCCACAAGGATCTCCAAGTGGCAAAATAATACTTCAATATTTTGAGAATTTGTTCTTTTTGGAGAATGAAATTAAGCACATGTTCATAGCAAAGCCAAAATTTTCTAAGTACACAGAATCTGATCAAAGCTATAGATAATTGAAGATTATAAACATCCCCACAACTCAACAATGGCAAGAATTCACAGATTTGATGTGAATTTGACAGGTAAAAGAGCAGGAAAATCACATGAGAAAAAATCACATTTTACTGTTACCTTAGGGTAAAAATTCAGGGTCAAAGTGTATCAGATGTCAAAGAGTATCAGTAAAAAAGAATGTTACTGCTGGTTATTTTTCAATTACAGCAGTAAAACAGTGAAAACCAAAGATAAAGAGTATCAAGATTGAAAGTGAAAAGGAGTGATCTACAAGCCATCTTCCACGAGATAAAGCATCCAATGCCAGCAATGCTCACAGCAAATCATGAAATCATTTTGATTAGGATAATAAGTTCTATATTTTCTTGTAAAATAGAACAACTTGCAAACTGTTTTGTTGTTGTCCCTCTTCTTGTGTTATATTTCCTATTTTCCTTGAAACATTATCTCAAACTTTGAGATATTTTGTAAGCAAATTATTTGTATAAATACTTCATCTTTCGAAGTATTCAGTGTGGAATAAAATTTATCAAGACTACTATAGTCATTTTTCTGGATATATTGAAGTTGGTGTGAGTCAATTAGCAAAGCAGCAGACTGGAATTGAGATTAAAGACATCATAACTTAGGATTCTTGTGCTGACCAGACAAGTCTAGTTTTTTTTCCTATTTTCATTTTTTTTCTTTCAAAAGTTTCCATACATTCATTTTAATGTGTTTCTATCTTTAATGATCAACTAGGAGAATTTAGACATGATTAGTGATAAAAAGCTCCCTATTTTTTATTAGTTGGCATTATTATGTTTTTTGCTTGATAACCGGACTATAGAATTCTTAAATGCTCTAGGTCCCTATTTGATCCCCTCCTTCAATCTTCTTTTTTGTAACTTAAGGATTCTTAAGTGCCCTTTTGTTTAGATTTCACCCATTCCATCAAAAAATCCTATTTAAATCCTTTGAAGGTCATCTACCCTGTCCTTAGTACATTTGCATCTTTAAGTCTTAATTCCTAGCTCTGCTTGCCTAGAAAGTTGACTCCATAGCCCAATGTTCTGGTAGATCCCTCTAGTTTACCTTGAAAAACTTTTTATTCCCACCACAATTTCAAAACAAGTCCCACTGTCCACTCATAGCTAGCCTAAAACGTAATCATAAAACAAAGTTAAATCTTTAGGAGAGATCCCTCTCCATAACTCAGGAAGGCTAGATACTAAATTCTAAAAGCGGTTCTTGGTTACCCCTGGTTTTCTTAACTACAAAAATCCTCATCCCACGACCTGAGAATTACTAGGGTGATAACATATTGGCGACCATACTGGGGAACTAACCACTCTCCAGTTTTAAGTTTAATCTTGGAGGAATAATTTTAAATATTATATTTTCTACTTTAAGATTAAGTTTAAAGGTTGTGGGTATTTACCCAATAAACATTCTGGCTCCCAAGAAAGTCTATTACACTAGATCCAACCTTGATCCCAATCCTCCAGATATAGTAGACAATCCGGACCAGATAGGAAAAAAGAAAAAAAAAATTGTTAGTTCTGAGACTGAAATACCCCTGAAAAGAGCTGATTCTTTACCCAAAGAATTAGTAAGCTTATCAGACATTGAATTTGATTTGAAGTTAGAAAAATATATGTTTAGAACCAAATATGAATCCGATTTAAAGGAAATTGTTTTAGATCCATTTTTTACTTCTTGTGTGAGTGGAAAACACAAAATTATTTATGTTCCTACTAAATTAGACAAAACTGAAAGTCAAAGTCCAATGAAAAGGGTAAATGTTACAAAAATTAAAGACATTGAAGAAGTAATTAAGTTAGCCAATTTTTTGTCCCAATTCAAACCCTCAGTTTCCCAACTATACACCACAGTTTTTCCAGCATCAGATTCGACTTTGTATGCGGCCACATCATTTACAGATTCTACTGTCAGTTCACCTCAATAGCCTATAAGCCCTGAGTTGCCTCTGCACCATAGAATCATATATTCATCATATCCACAATCCACCGCTAGTTCATCCACAGATCCATTCATCCCTGAGCTACCCTTGTAGCCTAAATTAATATATCCATCATTCACTCAGTCCATTACATCCACTACCACTATAAGCACTAGCCACACTATGTATTTTTCATCCCCTTTACCAAGATCTTCAATTACATCCATTGTTGTAACCAGCACTATCCCTTCCACTACTATTGTTCCTCCTAGTTTAGCAAAAAGCCAAGCCATGGCAGCCAGATATTCTCCCTTGGTCTTACCACAAAATCTCCATGACATGCCCCAGAACTACCAAAAGGATATCCCACTATTTGATAATTTTTCACAGATCACAACACAACAACATATTACAAGAATGAATGATTTCTAGGAAATTTATGAAATAGATGAGGCTGATGTCAAAAAGAGATTATTTGCACAAAGCTCAACTGGAGAAGTTAAAACATGGTTTAGAAGTTTAGCTGCTGGTAGCATAGCAGACCTAGCTGCATTCCATAGAGCCTTACTAAATAAATGGGAGAAAAAGAAAAATCCTATGCAAATACTATCTGAGTTTGATGCTATTAAGAGATCCCCAAATGAGTCTGTCCAAGACTTTTGCACCAGATACAACAGTGTTTACAACACCATTCCTGTAGACCTTAAACCCACTCCGTATTCCATGCTACTCAAATTCGCTGATTGTTTTGATGTAGACATGGCTTACCAACTTAGAGAAAGGGATGCATATACCTTAGAACAAATGCAACAAAAAGCTGTAGGTGTAGAAATCAATATACTTGCTAAGAAAGCCAGACTGAGAAACGAAAGAAGGGTTACTATTAAAGAAGAAGCTTCACACTTAGATGGTAAATTTGATTTTATTACCAAAACATTAGATAAATTAGTTGAGAGACTATATCACATCGAAAGGAAACCACAATGGGAGAATCAATCCCAAATTAGGAATCCCAACTACAAAAAAAACAACAACCCTGGGAAAGGTAAAGAACCTTCCCCAGATCAGAATATAAGAACCCCATTCCAAGAAAACTTTGCAGAAAGTTCACAAAACAATGTTGAGGAGGAGGAAGACATCAACATAGTTATGGGGATTGATGAAAACAATACCATTTTCCTCACTCAGGAGGACCAGGAACTCTTTGAGCTTCAACAGTTCAAAGTTGAATCTGGAGAATCCTTTGATTATAAACAAGGTTATGATTTTGCAATTAATGAAATTCACAGTCAATACGACCTTAGGAGCAAGAAAAAAAATGAGCCTACCATAAAGAACAATGCTCCAACCCAAAAAGAACAAAACAAAAAGAAGAATGATGCTCCTAAAACAAATTTTTTGTAGATTCTTCCTAGAGAGAATAAACAAAGTTCGAACCCACCCAGTCCTAAAAATCAGCAAAGCCCAAAGATCGTAGATATTACTGATGAGGTGGCTCAATCTTCCAAAGATGCCCAAAAGGCTAATACTACAAATGCCACCAATTCAGCAACAGTCAATGAGCCAAGAAAGAATCCAACTGATTTAAAATCACCAAATCCTAAATCTTCTGTTGAGAATCCTAAATCTGATAAAACTTCTGCTAACCCTCAAACTATTCTTGAAAAAATGATTAAAGATAGCAGAAACCAAGAAACTCAAACGGAAGAAAAGAGAAAAGCTCAAACCAAAGGTAAAACTGTAGATACACAAGAAAAATCATCACAAACCACAGTTCCAAAAGATGAAGTAATTCAAACCATCAAATCTCAACCAACTTTTAACATGCAATCTGAAATATCCAAGTTAAAGATAGTTGTTCCATTAGTTGAATTAGCTAAAAATGACTTGTATAGATCTATGATTTCTGAAGCATTGAATGTGAATGAAAATGAAGATACAATTAACGTGAGTGAAGATAGGCCTGAATTAATTTTTGGTCCCAATGTAGATGGAAATCATTCAGATGGGTCAGTACCTCCATTTTATGTAAGTCTTACTGTACATGATCAAATATTGCATAATGTTATGCTAGATACTTGAGCTTCCCACAATTTAATGCCTAGAGCTATAATGGAAACCCTAAATCTAGACATAACCAGACCATATAAGGACCTGTTTTCATTTGATTCATCCAAAGTCCAATGTATAGGTTTGATTAAAGATCTGTGTGTAAACCTAGTCCAATATCATGGTAAAATCATGATCATGGATGTTGTAGTAGCTGACATCCCGCCAAAGTATGGCATGCTTATTTCTCGCTCATGGGGAGAAAAGTTGCAGGGATCTCCACAACTTGACATGAGTTATGCCATTATATCGGTATTTGGATAGCCCAAAAATCTTTACAGAGAAACCTTGATGAAATTCATGATCAGTACTGCTGACAGACCTACCAATTATCCAATCTATTCCACTCCTACTGATCTTGATTCCTTTATTCTTAGTAACTCTGATCAGAATGAAAATCCAACTGAACTCACTGATAAGAAACTCAAAATAATGGATGATTATATTGGTCATGAGGCTTTATGGCATTTAGATTTTGACGGATCTATTAATAAATTTGGATCTGGAGTAGGTATATGGATTACCAATATTGAAACAAGCCATTTTGAAGGACATGCCTTTAGATTGAACTTCAAATGCACCAATAACATGGGTGAATACGAAGCTTTAATCTTAGGTTTGCAAATTATTAGAGAAATGGGAGGAAAAAGAATAATAGTCATGGGAGATTCTGAATTAGTTGTCAAACAAATAAACGCTGAATACTCAGTTCATAATCCCAGACTTGCAAGATACAGAGAAACAATATTGGATTTGCTTGATGATTTGTTAGAATCAAAGTTTGCTATCATCCCTATAAAACAAAACATACAAGCCCACTATTTAGCAACCTTTGCCAGCAGTTGTAAATTTCCATTTTCACCATTACAAAAATACACTGCTGAAATCAAACACAGGCCTATTGTTCTAGATAATGTGAAATATTGGCAAATTTTCTTAGAATATGAGAAAATCTATCATTTTTTGAACAATGAGCAAGAGTTTCAGAATTGTCAAATCGATAATGACTGTAATATAGATTCACCTTGTGATATAGATTTAAATTTTTTTCAAATAGATGATTTAGATAATTTAGATGTACATAATTTTGATAAGCCTACTATATTTACTCAGAGTGACATAAATGAAATGGAAAAAGTAGATATAGAGGAATTGATGGAAGATGAAACAGATTTGATTGATTTAAAGAATAACATTTTACCCAGAGGTTTAACTCCCGTAGAAGACTTATTTGATTCCAATGATGTTCCCAAAAGTCCAAAAATGGAACCAATAAAGTCTGACATAGAAGAGTATAACTTAGGGACAGATGAAAAACCAAAAACAATCAAACTATCAAAATCCTTATCATTAGAAGAAAAGGTTAAATACATAGAAATTTTGAAAGAATATCAAGATGTCTTTCCATGGAGTTATGAAGACCTAAAAACTTACAACACAGACATAATCCAACATAAAATTCATTTGAAAGAAAATTAAAAGCCTTTTCAACAAAAACTCAAAAGGATTAATCCAGTTTTGTTACCTTTAATCGAAAAATAAGTTAAAAGAATGTTTGATGCACAAATAATTGCACTAGTCAGATATTTTGACTGGGTATCTAATTTAGTTCCAACCAGAAATAAAACAGGAGAAATTCGACTATGCATAGACTTTAGAAATATTAATAAAGCATCCTTGAAGGACAATTACCCCTTGCCAAAAATGGATAATATTTTGCAGAGGGCAGCATGTTCTTCAAGAATTTCTTTACTAGATGGTTTCTCTGGTTACAATCGGATTCTAGTTCATAAAGATGACCAAACTAAAACTGCATTTACTACTCCATGGGGCACTTTCATGTATGTGAAAATGTCTTTTGGGTTAAAAAATGCAGGAGCTACATTTCAAAGGGCCATGGATATTTCCTTTTCCAAGGGGATCCATGAATTTTTAGTTATTTATCTTGATGATATTGCTATTTAAAAAAAAAAAAATGATGAACACTTAGATCACTTGAGACAATTTTTTATCAAATGTAGAAAATATGGTATATCTCTTAATCCTAAAAAGAATCTTTTTGGACTGAAAGAAGACAAACTGTTAGGTCACATCATCTCAAAAGAAGGAATTAGAATAGACCCTGCTACAATTGAAGCCATTTTAAACATTCAACCACTAAGGAACATAAAAGAACTCCAAGCATTCTTGGGTAAAATAAATTTTTTAAGAAGATTCTTCTCTAATCTGGCTAAAATTATAAAAGATCTTAACAATATTCTTAAAAAGGACTCCTCAATAAAATGGACAATAAAGGCCAAAAAATATTTTGAATCTATCAAAAAAGCCTTAACAAAAGCATCAGTCCTTATCAGCCCAGATTATACAAAAGATTTCATAATCTTTTCCTTTGCATCCGAACACACCATAGCTGCAGTTCTTCTACAGAAAAACAATCAAGGTTTTGAATAGCTTATTGCATTCTTTAGTAAAGCCCTATGACATGCACCACTGAAATACAATATAATGGAAAAACAGGCTTTGGCCCTGGTTAAATCCATCAAAGATTTCAGAGTGTATATACTTCATTCACACATCATTGCATATGTCCCTAATGCAGTAGTTAAAGATATTTTGACACAAGATGGACCTGATAGTAGGAGAGGAAAGTGGATAGCCACAATCCTTGAGTATTATCTGGAAATTAAACCAACTAAACTCTTTAAAGGACAGGGTTTAGCCAGACTGATGACTGAATCAAATTGCAATGCCTTAGATATTAATTTCATTACACAAATAGATGAACAGGAGGAGATGACGACTCCATTGATCAGTGAGGCCTATCTAGACTCACCATGGTACTCTGATATTATCCTTGTACTAAAAAACTTACAAGCTCCTCCTAGGCTAACAAAAACAAAGGCAAGATTCATCAAACAGAAAGCAATGAGGTTATGTATCTTAAAAAATGCACTTTATTGGAAAGAAAGTACTGGGATTTTACTAAATTGTTTATTAAAATTTGAGGCTGACAAAATTCTTGAGGAATTTAATGTAGGTGACTATGGAGGCCACCTATATTGGAAGAGTACAGCAGACAAAATACTAAGAGCTGGTTTTTATTGGCCACCTTTATTTTCTGATGTTAATAATTGTGTTACATCTTGCTACAAATGCCAAATTTTTGAAGGTAAAAAGAAACTCTTATGTTTACCCTTGAAACCTATATCCACTGAAAAAACATTCAACTATGGGGGTTAGACTTCATAGGTGAAATCCATCCCCCATCTTCAGGTCAACATAAATGGATTTTAACTGCTACATATTACTTTACCAAGTGGATAGAAGCAATTCCCACTAGGCAAGCTACCGATTCAGTTATAATCTCATTTATAGAAAGTAATATTTTGTCAAGATTTGGATGCCCACATAAGATTATTACTAACAACGTAGCAGCATTCAAATCCAAGAAAATTATTTCTTTCTGCCATAAATACCATATTACCTTAGGTCATTCCACAGCATATTATCCCCAAGGTAATGGTTGGCTGAATCATCAAATAAAAGTTTAATCAACATCATCAAAAAACTACTCCAAGACAATAAAAATACATGGAACAAAAAGGTTGTCTATGCCCTTTGGACTAATAGACTTACCACAAAAAATTCTATAGGAACTTCACCTTATCAAATTGTTTATGGTACAGATGCAGTTTTCCCTTCTTCCTTGGGTGTCCCAGTCATGAAGATTATCCAGGAATCACAGGTGGAAACAAATGATATTCAAATAAGAATCAATGAAACCATACATCTCCAACAAACCAGAGATGAAGTTTATGAAAAATCACAAGTTTTACAGGATAAGATCAAAAAGATTTTTGATAAAAGGGTTAAGGAAGATGATTTTTTCATAGGAGATAAATTTTCAAGATGGGATTCGCGAAGAGAGGATAAAGGTAAACATGGGAAGTTTGACTTTCTATGGCAAGGACCCTATGTCATATATGGTTACAGAGGTAATAATTGCTTTTTCATCAAGAATTTGGATGGAACTGAGCTTCAAGAAGGAAAAGTGAAGGGTAGGATGTTGAAACACTACTATTCCTCAGAGTCACTTAACCGTTAGATCCATTTACTTTATCATTTTAAATATTCATAGTCAGTGTGTAGATTGGATTGGAGATTTTAACTACAAATTTGAAGCCCGAAGAGAAGGCCCCAAGCTTTGCAGTATAAAATTTCATAAATATGATTGGTTGCAGAAAATAGAAGACATTTACAAGATCACCAAGGTTAATGGATAAGGCTACTGATCTCAGAGTTCTTGACATTTCACCAGGAAATGCCATCCCCAAGTGAAGCTGATGTTAGTGACCTATAAATATAAGATTCATAATTTTGACTTGACTGTTGATAATCTTGTAAATCTATACATACTTTGCCTTCTGCAAGTTGTATTCACATATTTTGTAAAAAAATCAAAAAATAAAAAAATAAAAAAGAGAGTAAAAAATCCTAAAAACACAATCAAAGGACTTAGAAAAAATAAAAGACCACAAAAGAAAAATGAATAAAACATGAAAGTGTGCAAGTATAAATGCCACTACTTTTACCTTTTGACTATGGCAAAGTGTCAATAAATGCCATAGTCCGTGATGAGTTGAACAATTTAATATTTACTTGTCACTTTTCAATTTCAAATGTTGTAGATAGAGAAAAAAGAATTGTCATACATTTTAATCACGACAATTCAGTAGTTAGGTAGAGAAATAAGTGAATCCAACAGTTAATCTAGATTCATGGATGAAATAAGTGTAGAATTAGATAGTTTTATTTGCTTTCAGAAAGAATAAATGCTGTAAAGGTTGCTAGCTCAAATGCACCTTATCAAAATAGAAGAAAAAATGTTAGCGTGATAATTTGGGTAAGTAGAAGAAGGTGAGAAGCATCAATGTAAATATCATTCACTAGGATTGCAAATAACTAACTTCCCCTCCCCATAGCCATTAAACATTCTAAACTATCAGTCAGAAAGGCTCAAGGCATTTCCTTGACTTTTGTTGGGACCGGACCCAAGGCTCTATGGCTGATAAATGGAAAATGTAAACTGTCTATATTAATCCCTAAAAGCACATCATTATTCCATATCATGCATTCATTCCCCTGAATAATCCTAAGTAAAACCTCATTTTTACTTAAAGATACTATAATTCCCCTTTGACTAATTTCCTTCATCACATAAAAACATTAAACCCTCAAAATTACATTTTATCATAAGTTAAAGTGATGAGGCTAGTATGATGCAAATTTGCCTTTAAAACTTCACTTTACTTGGTTATGTTTATGTATTTTGAGTATACCTTGTCCCATTTTCATATTAATTTTAACTTATCTATTAACTCCCTATAGAAATAACCTTTTCCTATATTATATAACTCCCTTTTATATAATAAGCCCCAAAAACCCATTTATTATAACTTTAGCCAAAGTTATTAATCCCCACATGTTTAAATTAAAAACCCACCTTATACCCCCTTTGGCTAAACATATCTTTATATAAACATCCCGCCCCCTATGGTAGTTAAATCACTTTGATTTAATTACTATATAATAAAAATATGCAATAAAACCTTTAAACATGTTTAACTATATGTTTAAAACAAAAAATAGTAAAAATATCGAAGTTTTGTTTAAACTAATCTTAAAATAAAGCCCTATCTCCTTTACTTATTTTCCCTTGCCCAACTCCCTAACCTAAGGTTAAGCTATAACCCTTTGTTAAATCCCCGATACATATCTCATACCCCAATTATTAACCTTGGTTAAATCCCTTTCTAAAACCCCTCTCGATCACTTTTTTCATTGGAAAAAGTCTGTTTTGTATATAAAACTCAATAAAATGCTTTTTCCCATCGGGCTCAATCCTAACCCTCCGATATTCAAAACTCATTTAATCCAACGGTTTTCCATAAATGTGATGAGATATCCCCAGACCCTTTATCATTCCCCATCCCCGCACCTTTTCTTTTAATCTTGAACCTTCGCTTTTGAAAGCCAGATCCGACAATCGATATCCTATATCGCACAACATAAGTGCCCAACCGAAGTTTTGTAAAAGTCACGCAATATGAGTGGCTTTCCCAAACCACCCCATTTCAACGTGTCATGATTTAACTGTATCGCGTGCAAAAATTTCTTTTCAACTTACCGCCTTAAAGTCTTGTGATAAACCGCCAAGCCCAATACAAAACCGCTCCCACCATACCTGCAATTAATGCATTTAAACTATGATTCGACCTTTGGTTTAATTTATTAAAACTTATGGTTTTCATCGAATTTTCACCTATTTGCGCCTGATAACCTTTGAGAAACTTTGCAGAGCCTCCTGTGTCTATTTTCAAAGCCAATTATGAACCAGTGAACCATTTAAACGACCATTTTTCTCTGCAATTCACTCACAGAGAGCCTCCATAAACTCTGATAGCCTAATTTAGTATAATTGAAGACTGAAAGCGCACCTGCAACTCCTTCAACTATAATTATAACTTTTTTAAAGGTATTTTTTGTCAATCTTGTCCATAAAAACTTCAATTTCAAAGGAAAATCATCATTTTATCAACCATTTCCTTTAATTAGCTAAATTATCCATACAGAGAATCCAAAAAACATCCAAAATACAGGGGAAACCCTCTCAAATTTTCCCCAGAATCCCTCCTTTCCCTTTTAGCAAGTTTTACCTACTCCCTGATCATTTTTCACTGCTGAAATTGATCAAAGCCATCTTTTGAGCATTAAAAATCCTTTTTTATCATCCAGAACCCTGCTCAGAAGTCTTATTTTACCAGAAAATCCTTCAAAAATCCCTTGTTTCCCAAAATAGAACTTAGCAAATAGTTTAAACTTTCTTTGTTCAATTAAAAAATGACTAACAAGCAAGTAACCCCAGAAGCAAGAGTCCCAAAACCTCATAAGAAAGCCTCTGCCAAAATCCCTCAACTTGAGCCTTCTAAACTTGATAAACCCACCCCTGCACTCACTGCAGAGTCCACTGAAGTTGTTAGACCTACCCAACCTCCAGTTACTTCACAAGAAAATAGTGCTCTTGTTGATCTTGATTACAGAATATTTGACCCTTCAGTTGAGTTCAATTTACTTGATGTCCATAACTGGTATTTTGGAAAATCTGTAGAGAAAAGTGAAAAGGATGTACCTGTGTGGGATTCTAATCTACCAAAGTATATTTTCCCTCTTACTCATCCAACTCCTGATTTTGTTAGATTGTGTTAATCATACTATCTTTCAGACCAGAGATGCATTGTTAATAAAGATAGGGAGGTCATATTATATATCAATGTTGAATCCATAAACTCTATGCTGCAATTAAATCATGACCCCAATGCCGCAATATTATTTATAGAAGATTTAACTCAAATCTACTTGGATTTGAAATTTGCTTCCAAATTTAACATCTTCCAGACTTTTTGCCCCACACAGGTTGATATCCCTAAGTTCAATCCTCCATTTGACACATTTGACTTCCCTAAAGAAACAAGACAGATTGTTTCTATGTTGTCATTCATCCTTGGGTATGATAATGATGAGTTCACAGATGTTGCTATCCTAGGTTTTCTGTCTACTTTAACTCCTGGTCAGCCTCCATATATTGTATACAATTTTGCCAAATTCATAGCAGAAAACATGCATTATCAGTTGTCCAGATTGCCTCAAGAAGGAGTTTTTAGACATACTTCATATCTACTTCATCTCTTTTTGTATTACCAAGTAGACAAGTTTCCCATTGAGTTTCAGAAGCTAGATCCAGAAGGGAATTTACTTTCAGTTGTATTTTGGTCATCTATTTTGAGGAAATGGAACAGCGAATACACATATGCAGATTTCAATGACTTGTTTATAGTACCTGCAACCAATTTGTTGAATAAGGAACAAACCCCTAGAACCAATGAAGAAACTAAGAAGATCTTACAACTATCTGAGAGCTGTAAAATAGGGGATTGGTACTTGTATAAGAACTACATAGAGATCAGAGTGTATGGTGCACTCTTGGCCCCATATAAACTGCCTAGATTTGTGACTACAAGGATTTTTGCTCTAGAATATTTGAGGCAACTTTTGAATGCAGATGAAGTCAATTTTATGGCCTCTGGGAAAAAGACTTAGTTTAAACTCAAAAATCAAGTTGGGCCATTCATTGTTAACAACAAAGAAGCAGTAAATGAGATTAATATCAAGTTCAAAGAATACAAATTCCCATACAGCTTTATGTGGAATTATGACCCTCAGGGTGTTTTAAGCCAAATTAGATTGAAATGCAAATTTTCTGCTTTCTCGCATGATTCTAAGCCTCAAATTGAAAAATATTCCAATTAAATTGAGTGGGAGGCAAATACTTTATTTGATGATGACATACAGGGCATACATGGAAACAGTGAACAGGATAAACAGGTGGATCAAACACAGGTTGTTACAGTCAACAAAGAAGCTGAAATTTCTCATAAAAGAAGCAGAGAGGAAGGCAGTTTCATAGCAAAAACTATTCTAGATAAGAGATTCAGGATTCCTTACTGTAAGAAAAGTAAATTGACTGATGAAGAAAGGGATAAAGTTATTAATGTTGATGATAATAATGGCCATCAAACTGATGATGAGGCCACTTTAATTGTAAATGAAACACTCAAAGAGCTTCAGGATGTCCAACTTGAAACACATAAGAAAGACACTATTATAATTGAGAAACAAACAAATGTTGATATTCCCTCTTCTTCCAAAGAACCTGACAACACAAAGTCAGATATTCAAATCAGGTTCAGACAAATCAGAGAAAAAAAAATGATGAACTCAAAAGTGAAGTATATTCCAAGTTTCTTAAAGAAAAGCCTGGGCATAAAGATAGACTCCTCTCAGATTTTGATTACTCTTCAATCAAATTGGTAATGTCATTTCTGAAGCCCACAATGGCTGATCCAAAAAAAATTGCAGACTACTCAAAGACAGACTTGGAAGTGGATGCAGATGCTATCCATGAATTCGACCAAATAGAATTCCATAGGAGCAATACAGAGATGCTATATTCCAAAATAGTCAACAAGACTATGAATTCTATTAAGCTTGAGAAAACACTAATAAATCTTCAGAATTAAATGAAATTGGATAAAGCATCATTTTATGCCAATGGCTTAAGAATCAAAGCATAGGAAGATATAGTAATTAAAGTAGGAGTTGACCCAGCAAACATTGAAGGGGAAAAAGCCATAATTAGACAGAAAAATGAAGACATAGCAGCTCTCAAGAGACAACTAAAATTGCCTCAAAATGAAAATCCCCGGGCAAAGGAAATCCTTCAACAAAAGACAGAGAATGATGAATTAAAACAACTTATTCTAAATATGATAGCCCAAATAAAGGAAATGGAAAGCAAAATAGAAGCTTTCATGCAAGAAAATGAAAATTTAAAGAAAGCTCAGCAATTTTTCATTCCTACAGTTATCCCAATTGTAAGCATAGCTATCCCCTCAACATTGGAAGAACATTTGGCACCGCAAGGAGTATTGGAAAATTCAGTGTTAATTACTTCTAAAGATATCTCTGCCACCTCTTCATCGACATCATAGATAAACAAAGTAGGGGAAATAGCTGCCATAATCAAGGCTATGGAAGACATGTCCATAAAATATCAACAGATAATCAGTTTAAAAGGCACCCTCAAAAATCTGGAAAAATCCAACAGAGATGCCTTAATCACATCCAAAGGACATGAACAGAGGGCTAACGGATTATAGGAGCAGGTGAAAATTCTTCAACAGAAGGTGAATCTCACTGAACAGGTTGCCTACATCAAAAATCATTTTTGGACAAAAATCACTGAAGGCATTCACTCACAATGGCCTTCTATTTAGATAATATATAAGAAAAAATATCTGCTACAAGCTGCCTTAGCAGAAATTGATAAAACAAAGAAGGAACTTGGCAACATACCACCACAAGCAATTCAACTCATATCATTTTTGAATAGTAAAAACAGGGAGGAATTAGAAGAATTGAAAATTCTTTACGGGACAGAGGCTATCCTTGAAATCAGAAAGGTCCTAACAAAGAGAAACATTATGAATAATCTAGAAGAGAAGTACGATAATATGAAAATATCAATCAGTAAATTCAAGACCAAATATGACTTGCTGCTAGAAGCAGGACTTCCAAATATTCATGCACTGAATGAAAAATTAATGCCACAGAAGAACTATGACCAGAAAATTAGAGCCCATGCTAAGGAGCAGGCTAAAAAGCCTTTGCCACAAGGATCTCCAAGTGGCAAAATAATACTTCAATATTTTGAGAATTTGTTCTTTTTGGAGAATGAAATTAAGCACATATTCATAGTAAAGCCAAAATTTTCTATGTACATAGAAGTTGATGAAAGCTATAGAAAATTGAAGAGTATAAAGATCCCCACAACTCAACAATGGCAAGAATTCACAGATCTGATGTGAATTTGACAGGTAAAAGAGAAGGAAAATCACATGAAAAAAAATCACATTTTACTGTTACCTTAGGGTAAAAATTCAGGGTCAAAGTGTATCAGATGTCAAAGACTATCAGTAAAAAAGAATGTTACTGCTAGTTATTTTTCAATTACAGCAGTAAAACAGTGAAAATCAAAGATAAAGAGTATCACGATTGAAAGTGAAAAGAAGGAGTGATCTACAAGCGATCTTCCAAGAGATAAAGCATCCAATGCCAACAATGCTCACAGCAAATCATGAAATCATTTTGATTAGGATAATCAGTTCTATATTTTCTTGTAAAAGAGAACAACTTGCAAACTGTTTTGCTGCTGTCCCTCTTTTTATGTTATATTTCCTATTTTTCCTTGAAACATTATCTCAAACTTTGAGATATTTTGTAAGAAAATTATTTGTATAAATACTTCATATTTCAAAGTATTTAGTGCGGAATAAAAATTATCAAGACTACTATAGTCATTTTGCTGGATATATTGAAGTTGGTGTGAGTCAATTAGCAAAGCAGTAGACTGGAATTGAGATTAAAGACATCAAAACTCAGGATTATTGTGCTGACCAGATAAGTCTAGTTTTTTTTCCTGTTTTCATTGTTTTTCTTTCAAAAGTTTCCATACATTCATTTTAATGTGTTTCTATCTTTAATGATCAAATAAGAGAATTTAGACAGGATTAGTGATAAAAAGCTCCCTGTTTTTTACTAGTTGGCATTATTATGTTTTTTGCTTGATAACCGGACTATAGAATTCTTAAATTCTCTAGGTCCCTGTTTGATCCCCTCTTTCAATCTTCTTTTCTATAACTTAAGGATTCTTAAGTGCCATTTTGTTCAGATTTCACCCATTCCATCAACAAAGCCTATTCAAAGCCTTTGAAGTTCATCTACCCTGCCCTTTGTACATTTGCATCTTTAAGTCTTGTTTCCTAGCTCTGCTTGCCTAGAAAGTTGACTCCATAGACCAATGTTCTGGTAGATCCCTCTGGTTTACCTTGAAAAAATTTTTATTCCCACCACACTTTAAAAACAAGTCCCACTTTCCACTCATAGCTAGCCTAAAACCTAATCATAAAACAAAGTTAAATCTTTAGGAGAGATCCCTCTCCATAACTCAAGAAGGCTAGATCCTGAATTCTAAAAGCAGTTCTTGGTTACCCCTGGTTTTCTTAACTACAAAGATCCTCATCCCACAACCTGAGGATTACTAGGGTGATAACACTATGGAAGAAGGGAAATTTCTTAGTAATATCATATCTAAAGATGACATTCGGATAAATCCTCCAAGGATTGAGGCAATTCAGAATTTGGACTATCCTAGAAGCAAGAAGGAAATCCAATCATTCAATGGTAAAATCAATCTCTTGAGAAGGTTTATTCCTAACCTTGTTGAAAATTTAAGAGAAATTAATGATATGTTGAAGAAAGAAATCGAGGTGAAATGGTTCGATGAGGCAAAGAAATCATTCAATCAAGTTAATTTTGTGTTGTCTCGTGCTCTTATTCTTATCAGCCCGGATTATACACTTGATTTCATCATTTTTTCCTTTGCTTCTAAACATACTCTAGTTGTTGTCCTTATGCAAAAGAAAGATCAGAAAACAGAAAAACCCATTTTCTTCTTCAGTAGAACCATAAGAGACACAACTTTGAAGTACAATATCATCAAAAAACAAGTCTTGGTGCTAGTTAAATAATTGAATTACTTATAAGTATATATTCTTCACTCACATGTTCTTGCATATGTCCCTAACGTTGTTGTTAAATAAGTGCTAACACAGAATGATCCTGAATGTCGGCATGGCAAGTGGATAACTGCTATGTTGGAGTATGAGTTAAAAATCAAACCTACAAAACTGATCAAGGGACAGGGTTTGGTTAAGCTCACGACGGACTCAAATTTACATGCCTTGGACATCAATTTCATTGCTGCATTATCTGAGGAGCAAGAGGTTGATTCATTACCTCAGGTATCTGAAATTTTTACTTCATCACCACAGTATGTTGATATTGTTCATGTGCTGCAACATTTGAATCCTCCTCCTGGATTTCCTAGCAGTAAAGGTAAATCTCTGAAGTTGAAGGCTGTTAAGTATTGCATTCTTAACCATGTTTTGTATTGGAAAGATCTGGGCAGAGTTTTATTGAATTGTTTGATAGAAGGTGAAGCTGAAAAAAGTGATGAATGCTTTTCATAAAGGTGACTGTGCTGATCATATTTTCTGGAAGACTATAGCAAACAAGATATTGAGGGTTGGATTTTATTAGCCAAGTTTGTATTTCGATGTTTATAGAACTGTCATGAGTTTTCATGAGTGAAAATATTTTCAGGGAAAGAGAAAGATCTTACTGCTACCCTTGAAACTTATTGCAGTTCAAGCACCTTTCCAACAACGGGGGCTTGATTTCATTGGCGATATCCACACTCCATCACCAGCTCACCATAAGTGTATACTCACTGCCACTGATTAATTCACAAAATGGATTGAGGCCATCCCCATGAGGCAAGCTACAGACACCATCATTATTTAGTTTTTGGAGAGCAATATTCTGTCTTGTTTTAATTGCCCATAGAAAATTATCACTGAAAATGTAGTCGCCTTTAAGTCCAAAAATATGATATAATTTTGTGATAAATATCACATAATACTCGGGCATTCTACAACATACTATCCTCAAGGCAACGGGTTGGTTGAATCATCAAACAAATCATTTTTCAACATAATCAATAAATTTTTGCAAGAGAACAAAATAAATTGGCACAAAAAGCTAATAAATTCTCTATCGGTGGATAGAGTTAGCAAAAAGACATCAATCATCATGTCACCCTTCCAACTAATTTATGGTGTAGATATAATGTTTCCCACTTCTTTAGCAGTGTCGGTGATGAAAACTCCACAAGAGATCGACAGTGAGACAAATGAAATCTAGTGAAGAATCAGTCAAATGATCCATTTACAGTGGTCAAGAGAAGAATTTTTCAATCACACTGTTAGTGTCAATATGTCAGTGATCAAAAATACTCTTTTAGTTTTTTTCCTAGAATTCATAGGTCAAAATTTTTAGTTTTTCCAAACAAGTTTTCAAAATAATTTTGGTCATTGAAGGAGTTTAGGTCAAATTTGTTGCTCCCTCATCTTATCCATGGTCGTCATCATTTTCAAGGTCATTTCATTCATTATCAATTAAAATTTTAGGGTCATTTCACTCCACCTCATCTAGGTTTATTGTCTAGGTGTCATCATATGCCTTTGAAAACAGTCTAATTTGTCATCAAAACAAACATAATCACTCTTCATTTCTCTCATAAACCATTAAGAGGGAGATAGCATACTTAAGAAGTAAAGCAAGACAAGTTGTCTTATTTTAAAATGTGTTTAAATGTCAATAAGTTTCAAAAGGAAAATTTGTCTTATAGTTTCACTACAGGAAAAAATAAAGGTCATTTCAAGGCTATAAAAGATAAAAGAAAGCTCATATTGACTCATTATTATCTTTTGTTATGTGGAAGAGCTCCTCTCTGAACTCATTTTCACTCCTTAGGTGGTCAAATGTTCAAAACCAAGACGAAAAACCACTTCAACAACACTTTGCTACACCTCGGGTTTCCTTTGTTATGCTTGTTACGCTTTCATAGGTTGTTGTTATGTTTTTGGGAAGTGTTATTACGCTTTCATAAGTTTTGTTATGTTTATGGTAAGTGTTGTTACACTTTTAGAGCCTCCTAATACGCTCTCATAAGTAGTTGTTACGCTTTTGGGAAGTGTTTTTACGCTTCTGGGAAGTGTTGTTATGCTTCTGGGAAGTGTGGTTACGCTTATGTGAAGTGTTGTTACGCTTTTGTAATTTGGTGTATGCTTCCATAAAGGGTATAGAATTCAGGTATTTGGCTCCTAAGACATTCAAACAAGCTCAAGGCTTTTGGGCATCACTCCTTGGACCTTTCACAAATAGTAAGCCATCACTCTTATACCCTCCCATGGTCAAGTTATCAAGTTTATAATTCATTTTCATGCTCACTCCATAATACACTATATCATTACTTCTTCATGCCATTCAAAATATATAGTTCAATACCCTACACCTTCCATATACCTCATACTTTCATCTCCCACCATCCATATCATCCCTAATAGCCATTTTCATGAAACCCTTAATACTAGCTAATTTTCACAGTGAAAAATTGGGAATTTCCTATGTTTCCATATTTTAACCACCTTCCTTGTATCCATTTCACTCACAAAATTGAGCTAACATGCCACCTTATCTACTGAATTTTTTGTATAATTTTCCCTAGCTCCATAACCCTCTATCTCACCCTCTAAACCTACAACATCCCTACACTGTTTTTTCCAGGTTTCACTACACATACCCATCCCATCAAACACGTTATGCTTTCATCCTTTCAATGATAAAAAATATGGAGAGTGAGAAGAATAAATTCAAGGAAGGGTTTCGCCTTAGGTTAGAACCCTTCACCATGCATGAAATCAATGCTTCACCCTTGGCCAGAAGATGTTTTGAGAGGATTGGATGTTTGAGGTTATGTGAGAAGCTCATGGAGGAAGGATAGCATCTTCAACTTACAAGCTTATTTTCCACAAGATTCAGCATGGGAAAGGTCACTATTGCAGGTGTAGATTTTAACCTATCCACAGACCTAATTTCTTCAGCAAAAGGTATCCCTTGTCATGGAGAGAAGTGGTTCAAGGGCATGGACTTAGACATTGAAGAGTACAAACAATTTCTCAAACCTCATGCTAGAGAGGAACTAGATTACCTCTTCTCTTTCAGACACCTCTGTAACAAAAAAGCTCCTTTAATGATGTTAATAATGAATTATTTCACATGTGAAGGAATATTTTCCAGGTTTTATAGGTATCAGATCAGGCTGTTGATGCATTTCACCTCTATCAAAACACTTGATTTGCCACAATACTTGTACAAGAGTTTGATTATGATGACTGAGAAGGTTCAGAGAAAAAACAAGATCATAAACCTATCTTTCTCATCATGGTTTGTTCAAGCTCATTATGTTGCATCACCTTTCATCCATCAACATGACTTGGGGAAACCTTCATGGAAAGAGTAGCAACAACGCCTACCACTAGCCCCCATGTCTTTCATAGCACATCATTAGCATAACCAATGGAAGTTGGCTCTTCTAGCATGACAAATCAGAGGCTCCTAGGGTTTTTGAGTTTACTCATACCCATGAGAAGGGGAAGAGACGGGTATTTGCACCTAAATATATCAAAAGTGTTCTTACACTTGACACCATTTTTGAACAAAGTGAAATCGAGAAGCATCCTCCTATGCATCAAGATGAAACACCTTTGCACCAACATAGTGAATCAATGCCATTAGAGGTTGAGGTAGCAGAGTAGGTTGAGATCAAATCAGCTAAGGAGATCATTAGAGATAAATATGAGGAAATAGCAGACTTGAGGAGGATTTTCTCCATTGCTAATCCTCAAATCACTTTCTTACAACAAGAGAGTTTTCAATTGAAGGTAAGGAAGTTATTACAAAAAAAAACCAATCCAAACCTAGAGGAGGATAAAGGTAAGGTAAGGAGGTTATAGGTGTTTATCAAATGCAGGACATGGAGACTAAAACACAACAAAGAAGGCAAAATACAAGAGGCATGAAAATGGTTTTGGAGCTAGAAAGCTAGTCAGCTCATCCACTTGAAGAGTTGATCTTTGATGAGCTTATAGCCATGGAGATCAATCAAGAAAAATAAATTTGGTTGGAAAGGGTAAATGATAATTTGGAGAAGCTTTTGAAGAGGGCTAAGAGGGACAATAAAATTCAAAGACACATGGAAAATAACTATCGCACCAGGAACACAATCTCTTAAATGAGGCTAAAACAATTGAAGAAAAGGCCAAAAGAAACTCAAATGAAGCTTAAAGAGAAGGATAGATTAGATTTGTTGGTTGAAGCTTCCTTGGTTGTTTAGCCCATCATTCAAAAGTGATATAGAACCAATTTTGAGAATTTTTGAATAATTTTGTTATATTTGTGATTTTTGCACAATTCTGGAAAATCCTCCTCACAGAAGCATAGAAAACTTTTGCTACGCTTATTTTAGGGGCATCCAAATGATGATTTATTTACATGGTTGGATGCATTTTGATGATTCCATCATAGATCAGGAACCCCCTTTGCATGAAAAGCTTTAATTTTGATGAAAAGTCCAAAAAACCACTCATTTTTCATGTTTATGCCACCTTTTTGGAGGCTCTGCTACGCTTTTGGAGTAACCTTGGGAGAATGGATTTTTGGAGACCTTCCCATGGGTAATTTTGAAAAATTAAATATGTTCTGGAAACTAGACACATAGGGCTAGTTGACTGTTCTTTCAGAATTGGATTTTGACTCTTAAAAGTGCCTCAAATGTGGCTGCAAACTTCTATTACGCTTCTGTTAGAAATGTTACGAATCATAATTGGATTCCTCAGGACACTTGTCAAGCTCAGAAAATGTCACAAATTCGAGGTTTTGTTGTACTATGAGTTTCAATTATAGTAATTGAGTTGTTTTTTTCCTCCTATCGTGAGGGAATATGTAATTTTATGTAAGGGAAAAACACTCCTAGTTCATAGCTGAATTTTAGGGAATGGTTTCTAGCTTCCCTAGAATATAGGAAATGACTCATCTTATGTATTTATGATGCATTTTGGATGGGATTTGTACCTGATCAGGTGTCATGGTTCATATTTTCTATAAGTAGACTCTCTTTAGTCTTTTGTTGGGTTGGATAGTCTTATTTTACAGTGGAGTTATTGTAATCAACATTTTGGAATGAAATCAGATAGATTTGCAGAACTTGTGTTGAGAATATTGTGGTATGCATTGGAGCATATGTTCTTCTTATGTATATTTATCTATTCATGCTAAATAATACATATTCTTATTTCATATACGTCTTTCCATGTGTTTATCTTGTAATTTTATAAGCATAAATCATGTTTGTTCATGCTATGTTTTAGACAAGGTTTACATCTTAGGTATATGTTCTTCTAAATGAATGAATTCACCTCAGTGCTCATCCAGACTCTCTATCACTTCATCCTATAATAAATGACCTATTAAGCATGCTTTCAAACTACCTATCTAGCCTCACACATTCTCTGTAAATTAACCTTGGAATTTAGACCTAAAGACCCTAGACCTAGCCTTCTCACTAAATTTTCTATTCATCACTTAAAACATCAAACATAATTTTATTTACTGAGCTTACATACCTAGCCTAAGATCAATAGATATTTAGTCAATCCATTGACTGTAAAGTGACAATGAGAGAGCCCTCTCTAGTCCTGGTAGGGTTAGCTACCTGACCTAGAGCCTGGTATGTGGTTACCTTTCTTCAATCCTATTTTCAGCCTTAGGAATTTGGGGAGAGTGATAACATTTTTGGTGCCGTTGTTCGGGAGTAATTTCTAAACTTTTCTTGGGAATATTTATTTATTCCTCTTAAAGTTATACTTTTAGGTGACAAGCTCTAGCATTCAAAAGAGGTTGAACTCTTAAATTTGATCCAAACTCCAAAATTCCCATCTTAATTTGGCTCCTAAAATACATACTAGGTCAAATCTAGACCCAAATCCCTCTCCAATTGTGAATGAAGCTGAGATTCTTTTAAGAAAGCATGAAACCAAGTATCGGAAGGTTGGAAGAGCTATTCCTCCACTTTTCAAATCAAATTCCTTGCCTACAATATTTGCTTTAGAAGAATTGTTCTATAATTCATGATCTGAAAGATCTTTGTTTAGGTCCAAGTATGAAACCTTTCTTTCAGAAACTATCTTTGATCCTTTTAATTTTGAGACCTTTGCACCATTTTCTGAGTCTTTTTATTCCGAAGTTGATAGTGAATTCTGGTCTAATTTCTACAAACTTAAAGGCTTGGTGGATAAGTTTCAAGAAACTTCAGAAATATCCTATTTCCAATATCAGCAGTAGGTTTTTGCTTCACCACATGTCATTACACCTTCTCATATTCCTACATCATGGCCTTCACCACATGTTATTTCCAATATCAGCAGTAGGTTTTTGCTTCACCACATGTCATTACACCTTCTCATTTTTCATTCCATCATTACCACTACAAGTTTTCACTCCATAAGCACCTCCATCACCTCCTCCATCATTCATGGCCAGATTTGCTTCGTTGATCCTACCACTATAGCTCATTGTACTACCTTAGAAATATGGTCAGAGACTTCCTCTTTTTGATGGAACATCAGAGGTTACTACTTATCAACACATTTCCAAGTTGGTTGATTTCATAGATCTTGAAGAGATCGACAATGATGATGCCAAGATGTGCATCATTGCATAGAGTTTCTCAGGAGAGATTCATATAGTTCAATAGATACTTCACAGTAGCTGATTGACTTGTTTATGGAGAAATGGGAAGAGAAGAAGAATCCATTGTATATTTTAGCTGAGTATAACGCCTTGAAAATGAATCAAAATGAGTATGTCCTAGACTTTACAGCTAGATTCAATAAAATATATGATTCAAATCCTGAGAATATTAAGCCTCCTCTAGGACTTGCTTTACTTCATTATCCCGATGGTTTCAATCCTCACATGGCCTATCAAGTGAGGGAAAGAAACCCATCAACTCTTGAAGAAATGCAGAGAAATGTAGTGAGTGTGGAAACTAATTTGATCATCAAATAGTCTAAAATCAAGACGGAGAAAAGAGTCACTATTAAAGAGGAAAAATATACTTCATCAGAGGGAAAATTAAACACCTTGATCAAGACCATGGAGAATATGACGGATAAAATTTCCATCGCTGATAGACAAGTTGAACCCTCCATTAGAAATCCCAATTTCAGGGGTCAAAATTAGCAGCCTTGGTACAGGATCAAGTAAAGGGAACAGAGGGGTCAGGATCCACAAAGTCAGCAGAAAATTTGCACTCCATTTCAACAAAACTACACTGAAGGCCCTGATGAAGAAGATGAAGAAGAAATTTCTGGCGAGAATCATTTATTTGAGGAAAGTCATCAACCTATTTTTCTCACTGAAGAAGATTAGTTTTCTGTAGAAATTTGTGCACCAAATGATCAACAATATGTCTTGTCAAATGATGACATGTTATTAGTGCAGACCAAATATTATCAGATGGGATGTCAGAATTCTCTCTCCAAAGTGTAGAGACAGTATGATCTAATGAACAGGAATGTTCCTATAACCTCCAATCAGAAAAAACATAACGCTCAAGTAGATGCTCATCATAAAGAAATTGTTGCTCTAAATCAAAGTAAAGACAAAGTACCTACTATTCCTAATCATGCTAAATTCAATGAAGCTTCCTCCAACGATCCTAGAAAGGATAAAGAAGTCCAAGATGGAGGAAAGAAGAAGGAGACTCTACACAAAGATCATCCCGAAAGGAAAAATGCACCATTGAAAGAGGTAGAAAAACATTATTCTCTTTTTAGTCTTGAAAATGAAATTTCCAAATTGAAAGTCTCCATTCCTCTAACCAAAATAGTAAAGAATGATCAGTAAAAAGTTCAAGTAGCTAAGTTTCTTAGAGTGGATCAAATGTCCTACATGGTTAATGTGAGTGATGATCACCTTGAGCTTCTATTTGATCCTTTTGTTAATGGTGATCTAAAAGATTATGAGGTCCCTCAATTTTATCTAAGCCTCAAAATCCATGATTTTATTCTCCATAACGCCATGCTTGATTCAAGAGCCTTTCACAACCTCATTTCCAATACCATTATGGACAGATTAGGATTGGATATCACAATAACTTATCATGATCTTTATTCATTTGATTCAGGGATGGTGAAATGCTTTGGCCTCATTAAGGACCTAGTGGTGTCAATAGAGAAAATCCCGGCCAAGAATATCCTCATGGATGTTTTTGTGGCTGATATCCCTCCCATATATGGAATTTTTCTTTCTCGATAATGGGGAGTGAAGCTTAGAGGTACCTTACAGCTTGAATTTTCATATGCTACCATTCCCATCTTTGGCCAACTCAAGAAACTATACCGAGAAAGTAAAATGATGTACATGATCAGTAGTCGAGAAAAGCCAAATAATCATCCCATACATGTTTTCCACACGGATTTAGAATCCTTTATCTTATTCATTGATGAATGTTCAACATATTCCGAAGTTTTGATTGAAGAAAAAGCAGAAAATTACAAGTTTTCAAATTCTATTTTAGAAATGGAAAATGCAGAAAATTATGAAAATTCACCAAGTGATTTGAACCAAGCGCATCATCCCAAAAAAGAGATGAAACAGTGATGCTCCAAGGAAAGCAAGGTTGTGCCAAGAAAGGAGCTCTGATACCACTATAGAATTCCAAATCTTGAACAACATAGAAAACCTGCTGAAATAACGCACTCCTGGGAGGTTGATGCATAGAAATGAGTTTACAACCCTTGGATCCCTTAGATCAACAGATCTGGGGACTAGATCCAAAAGGGGAGAAAAAACAAATCAAACTAGGTGTGGTAAAAAGATCTCCCACCACCTAGTCTAGCTGAAAAACACCCTACAAGAGGGGCTGCAGCTATGCACAACAAAATGCTTCAGGAATAACGCAGTATTGGATAGTATGAGAAAGAGGCCATCAAATATGATTAACTTATGAGTATATAGCATCAAATCAGAATTATAATGAATCTCTTTCAATATACAGTAGAATGTAGGAGACAATAGAGTAAGAAATCTTCAGAAAAGAAGGCTACAACGCATATATAACTGTAGAAATGGCTCAACAACGTTATTTTAAAGAGATGCAGTAGATGAATGTTACAACTCAGATCTAGGATATATCTGTGAACAAAACATTAGATCCATTTCATATCTGGAAACTAGATAGTCTTATGTACAAGATCCCCTTGGGGTTTTGACCAAATCATGCATAAACAAGAGTAGATCTGAGTTTTAAGTTGCAGATCTGTAAAATTCTATAGTAATTTTTGAATATGACTTTACATTACAATAGATCAGATCAAAACAGAACATGGATGAGCAAGCTAATCCATGGATCACCAAAGTTAAAGGAAAAGCCCATCACCAAATATCTCTTATCAAAATTGGGATCAAAACACCCTGAAGAATCTCATATGGAAATAATGTAGGTCCTTAATGAAAACTGCACTATAGCTTGAATAACATAGATGGCTAGCTTCCAAGATACAAATCTGAAGCAAAAATAGGAGAGGCACTCTTCCAGGAGGTTAAAATACACACTCCATGAGAAGAGGCTCCCAAAACAAGCTAGATCTCTGCAGATCTAGAATCCTACTTGTTGCAGCTTGCAAAAGCAGACAAACCCTCACTGGATCTGTGCTGCAATTGGAAGTAGAGCTTGGCCTCAAGCCTGATAGTGGATCAAATCAGAAAATACTCCTCCAATAATCCTCAAAGGAAGAGGTGAAATCCCTGCATAGGAACTCCAAGTGCTAAGTAGCACAATCCTTTACTAAACAACAAAGAATAGTATTTTTCTAAGCAGACAAGATACTCAGAAATATAATCAATCAACAACTTCTCTTGATGCCTTCCCCTTCCTTTTATAAGATGAAATCCTTTACAAACCCTAAACCACCTTGATGAGTTAGCTCCTTTCACATGAGGGGCCTCCTTCTAGAACCGTGTTGTCCCTTCATGAGATACATTGAACCTAGACAACGTTGTATATTTGGTCAAGGTTGACCCAGTCTCACAGCTCAAACCACTTTCACACCTGCAAGTGATTTATTTACATGGCCTTGATTTATCTTTGTTCACATGGGCATTGATTTATTTAGTCTTTTCAGGAGTTTTACATGTCCTCCTTTATTCATTTATTCATGCAACAGAAAGTAAAACAAAAATGAATATTCCTCTTAGCTTAGGCTAAGTAGGAATATTACAGTCCTCCCCTCCAAAATGTTTCTTGTCCTGAAGCAATTGATAGGGTAAGAGTTGTAGCACTTCTCCTCCTCCATTGATGGCATCATCAAGGATCAAGTCCTCATCATAACCTAAGTGCTCAACAAGCCAATACATCATGAATTGTTCCTTCAAGGTTAACATAATATGTGCATAGTCCATCCCACCAGGAGTGAAAAACTCAACAGAAATAAACATGGCTAAAGCAATGCTACATCTAAAACATGAAGTACAGGTAGAAGTTCTAAACCATGTGGTACATACAAATTTCCCATCATCTGTCCATACAACCCCATAAACAATACAACTATATCATCCAAGTATAAAATCAAGACTACATATATGCAAATTGAAATCTGAACTTGAGGAGGTGGGTCAGAATCCCACATGTGATGTCAGCGCAGTGCACCTCTTGTCTTCATTAGATCCAAGTGAGGCAAGTGGAATTCCCACCACACATTTTCTACATGAGTCAGCTTAACATGGCTGAATATGTTACATAATTTTGGTGCCTTTGGGAAGCACCCATCATGAAAAGGAATCTCCCTTCGCACAACAAGGGAGTGGCCAAGTTCAGAATTTCTATTGGCCCCCAAAAAGATATGAGATCCACATGATCTCTCACCCCCTTTAGGAATCATAGCCCTCAAAAACATGGTAAAATAATGTGACAAATCAGAAAATAAAACTTGCTTGGCATGCTCAATACTTTTACCATCATATTCCTTCATACACATGGAGTTGTGCATGAACATTTTCCTCCTTTCAAGCAGAGGAAGAGTTGGCTGAGATGACTCTTGTGAAGAGTCCATTGGCTACCTCAATCCTCCATAGCTAATGCACTCTTGAAAGTGCTGATGTAATTCCTCTCTCAAGATTTCCCAATAAAAAATCCTCATGATCAGGGTATAGATCTTCATTGAATACATATGGCTGAGGAATAATTCTTCATGTGATCCTTGTAGGATCTTCTGCTTGAGCTTGGAAGCTCTAGCCAAGAAGACCTTACCATGATAATAGATGACTCCCCCTTGGACTAAGTAGCCCTCCTCTTGCTGCATGCCATCTAATATCATACCTGTGTGGAGATCTTTGGAATATTCTACAAGCAGTTGAGATTTCCAATAAAGATCCACACTGCTCAACAATGACAGCACTGCTGATACATCCATGGAAGTGCTTGTCATGTTGTTGATCTCATTTTTGACATTACACATGCCAAAATTGTTTTTTGGAAGGCTGATCCTCCCATTAATCTTCTCCTCCCATAGTGAAGATTCAGAAAAGAGAGAGGGAGATAGTGATGCAGGAAGAATATCTCCCTCATACTTGGGCTATCCCAAGCCCTCCAACGTTGTGACTTGGTCTCTCATTGCTCCAATTCTTCCTTGATCTAGATTTGGAGAAAAAATTTGTGGAGCCTTCCCCACAAGATCTGAATCTGATGGCATTCCAGGTGGCTTGCCATTAGATAAGAATGTCCCTTGCAGCATCCTCATGAACATGAGAGAAGGGACTGTGAGATCCCTATTTCCACTGTGCAAATCCATCTCTATTGTTTGTGCGGAGGTGCTAGGTGAAGGATAAGTGTGCATGCCTTGAATCATTTGTGGTTTCCCACTCTTCAATTCTACCCACTCCATCTACAAAGCTTTCCAATCAGTGGTAACCTTCCCCAAGGTAATCAACCATTGAACACCCAAAATGATGTTGGTGTCTAGTATGTCAACTACAAAGAAGTGATCCACCAGAGTGTAGGATCCCATAGTGACAGAGAGTGATGGAACATATTGCATGCATTGCATGGTCCTATCTCCTAGGACCAAAACATAAAATCCTTCAAACATATCAATTGGGATTGCTCTCTTTTGCACAATATGAGCATCAATAAAGTTGTGGGTTGCCCCACTGTCAATCAGGACAAATACTTTATGATTCATGACTGAACCTTGTACTCTTAGGGTCAAGTACTTAGGCACTCCTCTCAAAAAGGCAAGAGTCCCACTTATTGGAGCAAAGGCTCCCTTCCCATCTCTGGATGGTGTTTGATATTTCTCATCATCATCAATGCTGTGACCCCTCCTAGGTTCATCATCTTCATCTTCCTCCTCAAAATTTGAGAAGAATTCTATATAGTTTGCTTTCCCCACAACACATTTATGTCCCGATGCCCATGACTCTTGGCAAGTGAAACACAGTTTCTTTTTCCTCAATTCCCTCCTGAGTTCAATATCAAGAGGCTTCATCAAGGAGCTCTCCTTGGGAGGAGCAAATTTTCCTTCCTTCCCCTTAGGAAAGTGAGGGGCCTTGCTCTGGAAAGTTGCATTTGCTTTTGGAAAAGCATCTTGGAGGTCTCTAGCCCTCTCAATGGCATCATGCAAAGTGATGGGCTTGGTAGATTTAACCAACCCATGCAAAAGTTCCTCCAGGCCATCGATGAACATGTAGACTCTCCTTGCTACAGATAGATCAGGGACCATGAATGATAATCTCAGAAACTCAGAGATATAAGTCTTTGCATCCCTTGATTGCTTCATCTTTGCAAGGCTTATGAGGGATGCTTCAGGATATTTCCTGTCAAACCTCTCCACCAGTCTTCTAGTAAACTCAGAATAAGTAGTCACATTGATATGTCCCAATGTAGACAACCCATGGAACCACCAATTGTGTGCTTCACCTTCAAAGTGCAGTGATGCAATCTTAATGGCTTCAAACTCAAGGACTTTGTTCAAGTGAAAGTAAATATCAAGCTTTTATACCCATGCCTTGGCAGAATTGGAGGATGATCCATCAAATCTGGGCAAAAATAATCTGCCCATAGAGTGGTGTCTATCTTGATTATGAAAGAACCCACCATCTCTATACTACTTCCTTGGTCTTCTTCTGTCTTTGAGGTAACAAAAATCTTGGAAACTCAAGTGATCCTTGAATCTTTGACTCCGAGAATCATACTATACAAAGTATTCTTCAAGGGAAGCTTGCTCTTGTGGTCCTTCATTCGCCACAGCCAAGAAGGTAGGCACAGTGGAGCGTTGTGAATCTTGTGGGACTTGTGGCTGGTTCACTAGTTGACCAGTCCCGTGATGAGACATGTTAGAGATTTCCCCTGGATGAAATATCCAAGGAGATTCCCTCATTCTTTCCATCCTCATCTCTTTGATTTTCTTGGAAATATCTTGCATGGCCATAAAAAGAGTTCTTGCAAACTCTTCTCCTTCTTTGTCACTTGCAGTCTCAGGTGCTTTACCCTTGTCTTGATCATTAGTAGTATAATCATACTTCTTATGAATTTTGTTTTGATACCTCTTCTCCCTCTCAGTAAGAGTTTCATATTCTTCTGAATGAAACATGGTTGTGATGCTCCAAGGAAAGCACAGGCTGTGCCAAGAAAGGAGCTCTGATACCACTATAATATTCCAAATCTACAACAGCACAGCAAACCTGCTGAAATAACGCACTCTTGGGAGGTTGATGCACATAAATGAGTTTAAAATCCTTGGATACCTTATATCAACATATCTAGGGACTAGATCCAAAAGGGGATAAAAAACAAATCAAACTAGGTGTGGTAAATAGATCTCCCACCACCTAGTCTAGCTGAAAAACACCCTACAAGAGGGGCTGCAGCTGTGCACAACAAACTGCTTCAGGAATAATGCAGTCTTGGAAAGTATGAGCAGGAGGCCATCAAATATTATTAACTTATGAGTATACAGCAGCAAATCAAAATTATAATGGAACTCTTTCAATATACAGTAGAATGCAGGAGACAATAGAACAAGAAATCTCCGGAAAAGAAGGCTACAACACATATATAACTGTAGAAATGGCTCAAAACGTTATTTTAAAGAGCTGCAACAGATGAATATTACAACTCATATCTAGGATAGATCTCTAGACAAAACATTAGATCCATTTTAGATCTAGAAACTAGATAGTCTTATTTACAAGATCCCCTTGGGGTTTTGACCAAATCATGCATAAACAAGAGTAGATCTGAGTTTTAAGTTGCAGATCTGTAAAATGCTGTATTAATTTCTGAATATGACTTTATATTACAATAGATCATATCAAAATAGAACATGGATCAGCAAGCTAATCCATGGATCACCAAAGTGAAAGGCAAAGCCCATCACCAGAGATCTCTTATCAAAATTGGGATCAAAACACCCTGAAGAATCTCATATGGAAATAATGCAGTTCCTTAATGAAAACTGCGCTGTAGCTTGAATAACATAGATGGCCAGCTTCCAAGATATAGATCTGAGGCACAAATAGGAGAGGCACTCTTCCAGGAGGATAAAAGACACACTCCACGAGAAGAGGCTCCCAAAACAAGATAGATCTCTGCAGATCTAGAATCCCACTTGCTGCAGCTTGCAAAAGTAGACAAACCCTCACTGGATCTGCGCTGTAATTGGAAGTAGAGCTTGGCCTAAATCCTGATAGTGGGTCAAATCAGAAAATACTCCTCCAATAATCCTCAAAGGAAGAGGTGAAATCCTTGCATAGGAACTCCAAGTGCTAAGTAGCACAATCCTCTACTAAACAAAAAATAATAGTATTTGTCTAAGCAGACAAGATACTCAGAAATATAATCAATAAACAACTTCTCTTGTTGCCTTCCCCTTCCTTTTATAAGATGCAAACCTTTACAAACCCTAAACCACCTTGATGAGTTAGCTCCTTTCACATGAGGGGCCTCCTTCTATAACTGCATTGTCCCTTCATGAGATACATTGAACCTAGACAGCATTGTATATTTGGTCAAGGTTGATCCAGTCTCATAGCTCAAACCCCTTTCACACCTGCAAGTGATTTATTTACATGGCCTTGATTTATCTTTGTTCACATGGGCATTGATTTATTCAGTCTTTTCAGGAGTTTTACATGTCCTCCTTTAATCATTTATTCATGCAACATAAAGTAAAATAAAAATGAATATTCCTCTTAGCTTAGGCTAAGTAGGAATATTACAGTCCTCCCCTCCAAAATGTTGCTTGTCCTGGAGCAACTGATAGGGTAAGAGTTGTAGCACTTCTCCTCCTCCATTGATGGCATCATCAAGGATAAATTCCTCATCATAAGCCAAGTGCTCAACAAGACAATACATCATGAATTGTTCCTCCAAGTTCAACATAATATGTGCATAGTCCATCCCACTAGGAGTGAAAAACTCAACAGAAATAAACATGGCTAAAGCAATGCTACATCTAAAACATGTATCATGAAGTACAGGTAGAAGTTCTAAACCATGTGGTACATACACACTACCCATCCTCTGTCCATACAACCCCATAAAAAATACAACTATATCATCCAAGTATGGAAGCAAGACTACATATATGCAAACTGAAATCTGAACTTGAGGAGGTGGGTCAGAATCCCACATGTGATGTCAGCGCAATGCACCTCTTGTCTTCATTAGATCCAGGTGTGGCAAGTGGCATTCCCACCACACATTTTCTACATGAGTCACCTTAACATGGCTGAAGATGTCACATAATTTTGGTGCCTTTGGGAAGCACCCATCATGAAAAGGAATCTCCCTTTGCACAACAAGAGAGTGGCCAAGTTCAGAATTTCTATTGGCCCCCAAAAAGCTATGAGATCCACATGATATTTCACCCCCTTTAGGATTCATAGCCTGCAAAAACATGGTAAAAGAATGTGACAAATCAGAAAATACAACTTTCTTGGCATGATCAGTCCTTTTACCATCATAGTCCTTCATACACATGAAGTTGTGCATGAAAATTTTCCTCCTTTCAAGCAAAGGAAGAGCTGGCTGAGATGACTCTTGAAAAGAGTCCATTGGCTGCCCCAATCCTCCATAGCTAATGCACTCTTGAAAGTGATGATGTAACTCCTTTCTCATGCTTTCCCAATCAAAAATCTTCATGATCAGGGTATAGATCTTCATTGAATACATATGGCTAAGGAAGAATTCTTCACGTGCTCCTTTTAGGATCTTCTGCTTGAGCTTGGAAGCTATAGCCAAGAAGACCTTACCATGATAATAGATGACTCCCCCTTGGACTAAGTAGCCCTCCTCTTTCTGCATGCCATCTAATATCATACCTGTATGGAGATCTTTGGAATATTCTACAAGCTGTTGATATTTCCAATAAAGATCCACACTGCTCAACAATGACAACGCTATTGATACATCCATGGAAGTTCTTGTCATGTTGTTGATCTCCTTTTTGACATTACACATGCCAAAAAAATTTTTTGGAAGGTTGATCCTCCCATTCTTCTCCTCCCACAGCGTAGATTCAGAAAAGAGAGAGGGAGATAGTGATGCAGGAAGAAGATCTCCCTCATACTTGGGATGTCCCAAGCCCTCCAACGCTGTGACTTGGTCTCTCATTGCTTCAATCCTTCCTTGATCTAGATTTGGAGCAGAAATTTGTTTAGCCTTCCCCACAAGATCTAAATCTGATGGCATTCCAGGTGGCTTGCCATTAGATAAGAATGTCCCTTGCAGCATCCTCATGAACATGAGAGAAGGGACTGTGAGATCCCTACTTCCACTGCGCAAATCCATCTCTGTTGTTTGTGTGGAAGTGCTAGGTGAAGGATAAGTGTGCATGCCTTCAATAATTTGTGGTTTCCCACTCTTCAATTCCACCCAACCCATCTGCAAAGCTTTCCAATCAGTGGTAACCTTCCCCAAGGTAATCAACCATTGGACACCCAAAATGATGATAGTGTCTGGTATGTCAACTATAAAGAATTGATCCACCAGAGTGTAGGATCCCATAGTGACAGAGAGTTATGGAACATATTGCACGTATTGCATGGTCCTATCTCCTAGGACCAAAATAGAAAATCCCTCAAATGTATCAATGGGTATTTATCTATTTTGCACAAGATGAGCATCAATAAATTTTTGGGTTGCCCCACTGTCAATCAGGACAGATACTTTATGATTCATAACTGAACCTTGTACTCCTAGGGTCAAGTACTTAGGCACTCCTCTCAAAAAGGCAAGAGTCCCACTTATTGGAGCAAAGGCTCCCTTCCCATCTCTGGATGGTATTTGATCTTCCTCATCATCATCAATGTTGTGACCCCTCATAGGTTCATCATCTTCATATTCCTCCTCAAAATTTGAGAAGACTTCTATGTAGTGTGCTTTCCCCACAACACATCTATGTCCTGATGCCCATGACTCTTGGCAAGTGAAACACAGTTTATTTTTCCTCAATTCCCTCCTGAGATCAATATCAAGAGGATTCTTCAAGGATCTCTCCTTGGGAGGAGAAGCTTTTCCTTCCTACCGCTTAGGAAAGTGATGGGCCTTGCTCTGGAAAGTTGCATTTGCTTTTGGCAAGGAATCTTGGAGGTCTCTAGCCCTCTCAATGGCATCATGAAAAGTGATGGGCTTGGTAGATTTAACCAACCCATGCAAAGGTTCCTCCAGGCCATCAATGAACATGTAGACTGTCCTTGCTATAGATGGATCAGGGACCATGAATGATAATCTCAGAAACTCAGAGATATAAGTCTATGCATCCCCTGATTGCTTCAGCTTTGCAAGGCTTATGAAGGGTGCTTCAGGATCTTTCCTGTCAAACCTCTCCACCAGTCTTATAGTAAAGTTAGAATAAGTAGTCACATTGATATGTCCCAATGTAGACAACCATGGAACCACCAATTGTGTGCTTCACCTTCAAAGTGCAACGCTGCAATCTTAATGGCTTCAAAATCACGGAATTTGTTCAACTAAAAGTAAATATCAAGCTTTTATACCCATGCCTTGGTAGAACTGGAGGATGATCCATCAAATTTGGGCAAAAATAATCTTCCCATAGAGTGGTGTCTATCCTGATTATGAAAAAAACCACCATCTCTATACTACTACCTTAGTCTTCTTCTATCTTTGAGGTGACAAAAATCTTGGAAACTCAAGTGATCCTTGAATCTCTAACTTTGAGAATCATACTCTACAAAGTATTCTTCAAGGGAAGCTTGCTCTTGTGGTCCTTCATTCGCCACAGCCAAGAAGGTAAGCATAGTGGAGCGTTGTGAAGCTTGTGGGACTTGTGGCTGGTTCACTGGTTGACCAGTCCCGTGATGAGACATGTCAGAGATTTTCCTCGGATGAAATATTCAAGGAGATTCCCTCATTCTTTCCATCCTCATCTCTTTTATCTCCTTGGCAAGATCTTACATGGCCACCAAAAGAGTTCTTGAAAACTCTTCTCCTTCTTTGTCACTTGCAGTCTCATGGGCTTTACCCTTGTCTTGATCATCAGTAGTATAATCATACTTCTTATGACTTCTGTTCTGATACCTCTTATCCATCTCAGTAAAAGGTTCATCTTCGGAATGCAACATGGCTGTGATGCTCCAAGGAAAGCACAGACTGTGCCAAGAAGGGAGCTCTGATACCACTATAATATTCCAAATCTAGAATAGCACGGCAAACCTGCTGAAATAACACACTCCTGGGAGGTTGATGCGCATAAATGATTTTACAACCCTTGTATCCCTTATATTAGCAGATCTAGGGACTAGATCCAAAAGGGGACCAAAAACAAATCAAACTAGGTGTGGTAAACAGATCTCCTACCACCTAGTCTAGCTGAAAAACACCCTACAAGAGGGGTTGCAGCTATGTACAACAAACTGCTTCAGGAATAACACAGTCTTGGACAGTATGAGTAGGAGGCCATAAAATATGATTAACTTATGAGTATACATTAGCAAATCAGAATTATAATGAAGCTCTTTCAATATACAGTAGAATTCAGGAGACAATAGAGAAAGAAATCTTCAAAAAGGAAGGCTACAACACATATATAACTGCAGAAATGGCTCAACAACGTTATTT
Organism: Pinus albicaulis; assembly: GCA_034641835.2. NCBI lineage: Eukaryota > Viridiplantae > Streptophyta > Pinopsida > Pinales > Pinaceae > Pinus > Pinus albicaulis. The sequence goes on from CM076572.1 coordinate 454,831,041, forward strand.
TAAAGAGCTGCAACATATGAATGTTACAACTCAGATCTAGGACAGATCTATAGACAAAACATTAGATCCATTTGAGATCTAGAAACTATATAGTATTATTTACAAGATCCCCTTAGGGTTTTGACCAAATCATGCATAAACAAGAGTAGATCTGAGTTTTAAGTTGTAGATCTATAAAGTGTTGTAGTAATTTTTGAATATTACTTTACATTACAATAGATCAGATCAAAACACAACATGGATGAGCAAGCTAATCCATGGATCACCAAATTGAAAGGCAAAGCCCATCACCAGATATCTCTTATCAAAATTGGGATCAAAACACCCTGAAGAATCTCAGATGGAAATAACGCAGTTCCTTAATGAAAACTGCATTGTAGCTTGAATAACATAGATTTCCAGCTGCCAAGATATAGATCTAAAGCAAAAACAAGAGAGGCACTCTTCCAGGAGTTTAAAATACACACTCCATGAGAAGAGGCTCCCAAAACAAGTTATATCTCTGCAGATCTAGAATCCCACTTGCTGCAGCTTGCAAAAGCAGAAAAACCCTCACTGGATCTGCACTGCAATTGGAAGTAGAGCTTGGACTCAAGCCTGATAGTGGATCAAATCAGCAAATACTCCTCTAAGAATCCTCAAACGAAGAGGTGAAATCCCTGCATAGGAACTCCAAGTGCTAAGCAGCACAATCCTCTACTAAACATGAGAGAATAATATTTGTATAAGCAAACAAGATACTCAGAAATATAATCAATCAACAACTTCTCTTGCTGCCTTCCCCTTCCTTTTATAAGATGAAAACCTTTGCAAACCCTAAACCACCTTGATGAGTTAGCTCTTTTCACATGAGGGGCCTCCTTCTAGAACTGCGTTGTCCCTTCATGAGATACATTGAACCTAGACAGTGTTGTAGATTTGGTCAAGGTTGACCAAGTCTCACATCTCAAACCCCTTTCACACCTGCAAGTGATTTATTTACATGGCCCTGATTTATCTTTGTTCACATGGGCATTGATTTATTCAGTATTTTCAGGAGTTTTACATGTCCTCCTTTATTCATTTATTCATGCAACAGAAAGTAAAACAAAAATTAATATTCCTCTTAGTTTAGGCTAAGTAGGAATATTACACTATTTATGCGTATATATGGTGGCATTCGTTGACTGCCACCCTTTCATATTTTGGTGAGGGTCTAAAACTGTCACCATAAGCTCATTGGTGATGGTCAAAAGAGCCTCCGTCACCAAAAAATAATCGCCTCCATTCCATATGAATATCAGGGCACGATGGATTCGAACCACCAACCTCCTCCTTGTAAAGAAAGTGCTCTTCCATTGAGCTAGCACCTTTTAAAGAATTAGACTTTTAAAAATTATATCTTGAAACTTTCTAGATTGTAAATTCTACAACTTTCAATAAATTAAAGTCTCGAAAATCTTTTACTAAACAAGAAAAACATCATCGACGTTGCAGGTCCCTACTTAATTGTTATAGAAGTTATGAAAAGTGGGTGGAGGGAAAAATAGTTACATATAAGAGACTCAATATGTTGAGGTGAATACTCAATTAGAAGTGAAACTCTTAATACATTTATAGCCTACAAATGACCTATAACTCGCAAACGCACCAAATATTGCAAAGGAAATGTCATAAGTGGATAACATATGGAAGAAGAGCATTGATGAAGAAAGATGCAATATGTTACAGGCTAAATGAAATAAAAATCTCAATGTTGTTGTTGTTGGGTGTCATTTTATAATTGGGAAATTTTTTTTTCCTTTATCACGTAAATATTAAAATTAAAATTATAAATTTTAGATATCTAAATTATATCTAAATTTTTGTGCAAATGTAACATGGATCTCCAAGGAACCATAGGGAAAAATTAAAAAAATAATATATATATCCCCTTCACATAAAGCGATATGTGATTTGGAATTTCACAATTCCACACTCAAAACATGACAACAACCAACAAATAAAAAAAATTGAAACTTGTCACAGTAAGAATATCTCTTTTCAGCAGTGGACACCAAATAATAACATGGTAATTAGTTCACTTTAAGACTCCAAAACATTAGAAAAAAACAACGTGTTCAATTATCTTCCAGTACAAAATGGACTTAATTCTAATGAAGCAAAAGAGTTTATACTAAATCACAAATAGTTAAGTATAAGATACTCAATATGTTCGATTGAATACTCAATTAAAAGTGAAACTTTGAAGACAATTACAACCTATAAATAGCCTATAATTATAAAACCTAAAATTTGCAATTACACTAAAGATTGATTTCTCACCTTGTGAATAATGTAAATATGTTGTGGTAGCATAAAAATCCACCTTTAAAAGGTTGGTTTGCATACACAAAAGTAAAAAACAATGAGTATATATGACACAGTTATGAATAATGTAAATGATGGTGATCTCATTCATAGGATTCATAAATAAGAAGACATTTTATATTTTTTAGCTTTGAAATATCAGCAATAAGTCTTCCAACTTGCCCGTCACTAATGATGGTCTCTTGCAACAAACCTTGTTTGAATTTGACAGAGTGCATTAAAAGAATGAATTACTCTATGAAGAAATTATTTCCAACTAAGAAATTTCTATAAATGCTCGACCTTATCCTACAAAACTTGAATTAAATTTGAGGAAGCAGAACCAGTATTGTATGCTCCCAGATAGTTGCAAGCGAAGAATTTCAGTTTTGGAGAGATATCCTTGGGCTGGAAGTCTTTATGATGGCCATTTGCAAAAATCTGCACTCATAATTTATCTTAGTTTTGAAGTATGATGGAATTTGTGTTGGGTTGCACACCAATCAATGTGGGGTGTGAAAAAGAACGCTAGACCTTGTGTGTGCACAAGGAATTGAGAATTCCAACACTATATTTTCATGCAGAGACAAAAGTTATGAGGATGGGTTTATTCCTATGACAAAGGATCGACCTTATCGTACAACACTTGAATTAAATTTGAGGCAATAGAACTAGTAATGTATGCTCCCAGATAGTTGCAAGGGAAGCATTTCATTTTTGTAGAGATATTCATGGGTTGGAAGTCTTTATGATGGCCATTTGCAAAAATGTGCACTCAAAAGTTATCTCAATTTTGAAGTATGATGGAATTTGTGTTGGGTTGCACACCCATCAATGTGGGGTGTGACAAAGATCTCTGGACCCTGTTCTTGCATAGGGAATTGAGGATGTCCTTAAATTGAGGATTCCAACAAAAATGTGCACTCGAAAGTTATCTCAGTTTTGAAGTATGATGGAATTTGTGTTGGGTTGCACACCCATCAATGTGGGGTGTGAGAAAGATCTTTGGACCTTCAACGTACACAAGTAATTGAGGATTCCACACCATGTTTTCATGCATAGACAAAATTTATGAGGATGATTTTCTTCCTATGACAAAGACTCGACCTTATCCTACAACACTTGAATTAAATTTGAGGTAGTAGAACTAGTATTGTATGCTCCCAAATAGTTGCAAGGAAAGCATTTTAGTTTTGGAGAGATATTCATGGGCTGGAAGGCTTTATGATGACCATTTGCAAAAAAATTCACTCAGAAGTTATCTCAGTTTTGAAGTATGATGGAATTTGTTCTGGGTTGGACACCCATCAATGTGGATTGTCACAAAGATCTTTGGGCCCTGCTTGTGCAAAGGGAATTGAAGATGTCCTTGAATTGAGGATTCCAGCACTATATTTTCATGCAGAGACAAAATTTATGAGGATGATTTCCTTCCTATGAAAAAGGCTCAACCTTATCCTACAACACTAGGATTAAATTTGAGGCAGTGGAACCAGTATTGTATGCTCCCAAATATTTGCAAGGGAAGCATTTTAGTTTTGGAAAGATATCCATAAATTGGCTGGAAGTCTTTATGATGGCCATTTGCAAAAATTTCCACTCATTGGGGATTCTATTCATAAGAACTTGGTTTCTTATATCTCTAAGCTGGGCACATTTAAGGAGATGTATGATAAGTTGGTTGGCATGTTCAGGGATAGCAATGCTAATCAAATTCTCTTTTTGAAGAACAAGTTGAAGAACATCAAGATGGACAAGGGAGAGTCCATCCAATCATATTTCATGAGGCTCACCGAAATCAAGAATGATATCTTACCTATTGGGGAGTTCATAGCTGAACGAGAGCTCAGACTCATTGCTCTTAGAGGACTTCCTCGACCATGGTATGTATTTAATACCACTATTCTCAATAATAATATAATTCTTTATTTTGATGAATTTTTGATGAGATGCACTCAAGAGGAGACAAGGATGATGGAGAGAGACCATCCCTCAAATGGGAATGGAAGTGACCCTACGGCCTTCATCGCTCATGCAAAGAAGAAGAATAATGTTGGTCCAAGAAATAAAAATCATGGAAGAGCGGGTCCCAAAGGAAGAAAGGGAAGATGTTACAATTGTAACAAGTTTTTTCACTATGTAGGAGAATGCCCCAATAAAAGGGACTCTCCCTGAGATGATGACTATAAAAAAAATAACAACTTCAGGGGGAATGGAAATCAAAGGAACAACATGTTCAAAGGAAAGAGGAAGGCTCCCTCTGATTGAAATGGAAATGGAAATGGTCAACCTTTCAAGAGGTCAAGGAACTCCAGGTACGATGAATACAATGTTGTGCACTATCAACACAAAATTCTCCTTACCTTACATCACATTCGATTTTGACTATTGTTTTCCCCCACCTATGAAAACCGACCCAACAACTTCTTCATTTCTTCACTCCACCCACAACTTTTCTAAATCTAGTTTATGTAAGATTATAGATAAGTTGTGTGAAAATTTACTAATGTATTACATTTCGACTGGTCTCACCACCCATCATCAGGGACACATATTCTTTTGGAAGCTATCAAATATTTATTCCTTCATAATCTTCATTCACAGTGACTCACATGCCCTCTGAGCTCCATAACTATTAACAGATGGTATTATGATGATGATTGTAAAGCTATATATAGAAGGCTCAAATATAATCTAGACCTTCATCCCAAGATAGCCACAACCACCCATAAGGAGTAATATAATTGACCTTACATATAAGAAACATAGGTTCTTGAATTTTCAAGAGAAGAGAGCTCCTTCCCCTCCTTTGCAGATCTCCCAATCCCTTTTGGCACATATACCTCCCTCAAAATAAATTACTATCAACTGACATTGAACCCTGCACTTGGTGGCCACACACTTCCTTCCTCTACAATATTCCTAGCCATCTTCCCACTTAGGTATCCTCTACCCCTTCCTATTGTCCCCTCTCCATTTGATGCACATAATGAATAGCAATCATATTTAAATCACTACTTATGGAAGGTCATGGTGATTTTGTGATAATCATGTCTCTTAGACACTCATGCACTATGCATCAAGAATCATTTGTCTATATAAGAAAAATACTGAGAAGATAATATCAAAAACATTTAATAAGATTTGAATGTAAATTTATCACAATCACCTATGACAAATTTCAAGAGTCTATCCTCCTAACCACATTTTTCAATATAACTCCTTGTTATGCACAATAGAAAATCAATTTTTTAATCAAAGAGTTATATTTTGGATCAAGGATACAACATCTTGCTTACTCAAGTAAGGCTCTAATCTTATTTTGAGGGTGAAGAAACACAGAAAATAGAGATGTTATAAAACTCCACATACAATATTATAACTATTATAATACATTAAATAATTAATATTTCTAATATGAAATATAAAAACCCTAATATCAAAACCACATAATAAAGGGCACATCCAAGGTTGGAAGGAGTGAGAGAGTGTTTGAGAGTGATATTGTAAGGAGCATAATTTTCCCAAATCCCCAGGTGTGTGTGTGTGTGTGTGTGTATAGAGAGAGAGAGAGAGAGAAATTATATTGCATTTGTATTCATAAAAAATATCTAGAATGCCAAATTGGTAGCAGAATATATGAAAACTTAAATACATGTACATCAATAAAGATAGAAATGGCATCCATAGTACATTAATGATTAATCGTACAAGCATCAACCTTCTAGAAACTACATTCTATGAATTACAAGCAAACATGCAAATTTTTAAGCCAAGTAATAGAAACTCGACCATAACTACAATGTGCAAGAGATGAATAGTGCATATGTGGAAGAGAATTCAAATGGAAAAAAAATGAGTAGTATGTGTCAACCTAGCATAGACTATGAGAAATTTCAATGAAAGGATGATAAAGTATCAAGAAGAGTAGAGCCATGTGAACAAATAATTGTTGTAGAGTTAGCTAGCAGAGATGCAAATGTCACTGAAGTGGAAAAATAAATGGTATGGAAGTAAATATTCCAAACGAATATGTAGAGGATCTAGAAAATCTTCTAATTCAACCTTCTCAAAATCATCAAAATGATCTTATAACATATGTAAGAGAAAAATATCCCAATGAGATAGTCTTCAAAGAAAGATTAAGGGAGCTAAATCACTTAGGCTCAATGATGAAAATAAAATTTCTATGTAAAGACTCAATCTTAATTTGTGAAGGTATAGTGGTCAGGTCTTTTTCAGTGTCTAACAATAGAGTGACTTTCCAAAAAAACAACCAAGTGTTGAAGTTGTTTTTCCAAGTGAAGCATAGATAGTATTCCAATGTTTTTCAAATCAAAGAAGAGTGTTGAGCAACCCCCTCTCTCCCCAACCCCGCCACCAAAAAAGCACATAGAAATAATAAAATTTAAAACAATGAAAAAATACAACCTCTTGTGCAAAGGGGATTCTTCATTTTCTTTTATTAGAATGAAGATGGAATGGAGTTATGGGCTAGACAAAAGTTATACACCTTGAGAAGGTGGATCCCTATGTGTGGAAAGTTTCACTTGGAAGTAGTTGTAGGCAAAGGAGACGGAGTCTGTGAAGGAATCAAAGCATGTTCAGTTAAGGCAACATTCCCTCATGCCTCCTAATCAAAGCCTCATATCATCTCTTGAGATCAATGGCTCAGATCTTGGCCAATAAAATTATTTATCTTCATAACTTTAGACTATGGTTCATTAAGTCAACAAAAGAATACAACACATCAAATGTACTTCTCCTAAGTTAAAAGTTAGGAAGCAGTTTATTAATTACTTACTCTAATTAAGTAAGCATTTACAAGGTTGATTAATATTATTCACAAGCTAAGGCACCAAGCTAGTGAAGAGTACCTCCAGAGCTACCATAGCTCAACAAAATAAATACTCTTATTTTGTGAAGGTAAAGTGGTCAAGCCTTTTTTAGTGTTGAACAAAAGAGTGATTTTCCTGAAGAATCACCAAGCGTTGAATATGTTTATCCAAGTGAATCATATATCAGGAGTCCATCGTTTTTCTAATAAAAGGAAAATGCTAAAACCCCCCAAAATGCAGAAGAAAATAAAAACAATATGCAAAGAAAATCCAATATGAAAAGAAAATCTTTTATGAAAAATGGACTCTTTTATTTTTTGTGATCAGGAAAAAATTGAGGTACAGAGTTGAGCTGAACAAAAGGTAGACACCTTGAGAAGGTGAAAAGTGTGTAGAAAGCTTCAGTTCAAAGTAGTTGTAATTGAAAGAGATAAATTTTGTGAAGGAAACAATGTATTGTGAGGGAAGAAGGCGAAATCCAACAACTTAAGGATTGTGTAGAGTACCCAGTCAAGGCAAGATAGAGTTTAAAAAAAAAATCCAAGTCCTCACTGTAATGCATGTTAGAAGCGCAATCCAAGTCCTCACTCTGATGCATGTTAGAAGCGAACTAAAAATACCCATTAGTTTACAACGTGCAAGAAAGAAATAGTGCAGATGTGGAAGAACATTCTGATGGAAACAATGATATAATATACGTATACAAAGGTCATGAAAATTCTAGAGAGCATGAGATAAAAAATAATTCCAATACTACTTTTATTTGGTCAATATCTACATATATATAGTTACCCAATACTCACAAGACAACTTAATCGTACCCTTCTTTACCACGTACACATTTTACCACCACCAATACCCAAGGCACATGATACATTTCGTGCCTAGCTGTATCATGAAATTTAACCCAATACGCAAAATGGGAAAATGTTTTTCAATCATTTTATGAAGATTCTTAGAAACCATGTATCACATAAAATTCCCTTACTTTTCCCTTTTATAAGACCTAAAAAGTTCGCTCACGAAAGCTAAGAACCAATTATATATCAACACGAGGATATGGGTCTCTAGCTTTCGTGATTGATAAAAGAGTCTGACTTGGTGATCGAGATGCAGTAGATCCAGCCATGAAACTATCAGTTCCAGTTCTGGTTTTTCTAGTCATATTTCTGATTTCTCTTATATATATGCTATAAAAGATGAAAAAATCGTTAACACTTACGTAAAATGAGCAAAGTGATAGCTCTAGTTGGATATAATTCGCAAGAAAACTAATTCCAAAACTATTACTATCTCTTATAAATTATTTAGATGTTTTAACATTTTTTGGGCACATGAAAATCTGGTAATCTTATTATATTACAAGATTTTTCAGGAGGTTTGCAAGTGTACTGATTTGAACTTCAATATAACTATAAGATGGAAATGACAAACGGCCAAGCCAACGTATTATCAGTTATTCAAGAGGGAGGATCCCACCTTATATTTACTTGGTGACATGGTGACAGTCATACATTTGTTTTTTGAGCTATCTAACAGATGAAGAGGATCAATCATTGTTTCTTTCAATGAAATAAACATTGCGGCATTTCCATGGAATGAAGAATTGGGGAAACCAGCTGACGGGTATAGAAACAAGGTAAGGAGGAAAATTGAGGAATGCAAGGAAAGTTTTGGCAACCTTATCTAGTGAATGAGTTTACACTGTTGACAATACTGTTATTTTCAATGTCATAGTAAATAAGTCCAACAAATTATGAAATTAGTACATTTAAAAACCAAGATGGTTCAAGCTGATCTCAAATAAATGTGGTAGAAGCAGATTTCTTCAGAGGCAATAGGTCTTATGCCTATAGCCTAACCATCTCCATGCTCATTGTCCTTCATGTTTCTAGAGTCAACTTTCTACATAAGAAAATATGAAAAACAAAGATTCAGTGTGAGCATACCTTGTCACATGCTTTTGTGATCAGGGTGAGAGTAATGAGAGCACCATGATGTTTTCGCCAGCTTCATTCATTAAAAAAAGTATAAAGGGTATTATCTAGGTGGGGCACATGTAGGTGAGTAAAACAGAAAAGTATGTGTCATTCCATCTATCTCCATGCCATGCCATGCTACGCCATTCCTCGGGGAGACCTTTTTTTATTTCTCTGGTTCATCTTCTCTAAATGTCTTCATGTATGAAGCTACGTGACCCCAAATATATACTTTCTATGGACCTCAGCATCCAAGCTCTTTCTTTCCTTGTTATAACCAGAAAAACACTTGTCGCGGTGAGGAATATCTAATCCTCCATCCAAAGCACCTTTCAAGGCTCGGAAGACTATGTTGCCAGTGGTGGTGCTCACAAGACCTACATCCAACAAAGCTCTAAATGGCCTCTTGGAATCATTTGGCTCAACACTGTAGTCCTCTCCAGTGACCTCCTCATTGCCAACATATTCCTCATCCATCTCCAGCTGTTTCAAAACACGACGTGCCAGCAGGAGACCAGTGCAGTATGCTGCAGCATAGTTTTGTAAGAAACTCTAGTGAATAGCAAGCTGACATAACGACATCTCCCGCAAGTTGGCAGCACATCCTTGTCGCTAAATCTAAAAAACAATCGGTATTTGGGTGTGTTCTACTTGTTTTTATCGGTTTCTGTTACTGAAAATTGCACAATGGACAGTGCCGATAGTGTGTGCACCAGAGAGCACAACCAGATCTTTCAAATTTAAACCTTTGCTCGCAAAAGACTACTTCAGCTGCTCCACGTTTGCAAAAGGCGAAGGAAGGTTTGCCAATGCTTCCTTCATGATCGATACAACACCATCCCTCCGTCCTGTGGGAACTCTCCACCGCGGCCCTTCCAGCTGCTATTTTTCATTTAACCATCATCATCATCAGAACATTAATATTTTTAGTAGTATTGCAGTGAATGAATTACCATATGAATTTAATCTCCGGTAACAAGACACCACGCCAGGACATTTATTTTCAAGCTCTCCCTTTGCAGTGTTAATAACTTGATAGCCCCTCAAAGTCCTACTTGGGATAACATCTTTCTCAGCAGGTTCATCTTTGTTTGTTGTATTCAATAGAATAGACGCATCACATCCCTACAACCATGGGCATCTTGATTAATAGAACTAGTGACTGCAATCCAAAAAGCTTGGAGCAATAGAACAGCAACTCCAAACGAGACATATGGTTCGAATTCAAAAGAATCTGTTGAAGCACATCGAATATGGACAGAAGCACATCTAGTGAAATTTATGAGAGTGTCACGTCTGAATGGTGGGTGGCCGAGGATATAGAACGCAAAATTGGGAAGTCCGAGGAGCATGGGGCAGCGTCATGCCATGAATTTAAGCATCGTGTGGCAAGAAGTGAAGCTACTTTTGAAGAGTGGGCTTTGTTTCTGCGTGATTTATACCGTAAATTTAACCAATTTATTAACATTCGGTTCAATCCGGTCATGCTATCTCAAGTTCTAAATCTCATATTTTTGGGGAGCTCTATATATGGTGAGGAGTGCCTTTGGCCTCTCCTAAGACACCTGGGAATCTCTGTGAACCTTCCTTGGGAATCGATCACCTCAAGAACCTGACCAGAAAACCAGTGGGGAGCATAGGTCTGATACTCTCTCCCGCTTTTTGGTGATAAGGTGATCGATCGAAGAATTATTAAAAACCGGGGAAAGGCGGCGGATGTAGTTGAGGAGGAATGGCGCTTACTGTGGCTGGGTTCTTGGCCTTAATCCATCGTGTTTGTGTATTTGGGGAGCCAGTCCTGGTCCACGGTCCACCAACACCCAACCTGCACCACTTAATTCTCCATGTAGATGAGCGCCCCGATAGCAATTTCTAAGCATTCCGCTCTCAAAATAAAATGTTGCTGCAGGTTAGTTAAAAATTGCACGCTTGAAGAATTCAGTTTGGTTACTGACATTGTGCAGATGATGTCGGCAATGACAGGCAATGTTTTCACTGGTTAATCTACGACAGGCCACACATATTTTCGAGTCTATATGCTTTTAAATTATGGTGCGCAGTATATGCCGGTTAGATTTAAACAAATTTAAATCTAACGATTAGCATACCCTGCCCACTAGCATTTAATAGCGTATAGACTGGAAAATAATGTTCACCTTAATATACTCCCCATGGAAATCGATAACCTCTCTTTTGTGGGCATTTGTTGATCATAATTGACTGGATGCATTCATTTCATTTCAAGATGGGGTTTCAGGGGAGGTTTATCTCTGCAATGTGGGTGGGTGCTCACACAAGACTTTATATATTTCATCAAACCCCTCTCCTTACATTCATCGGACTCGGCGAAAAGAATGAGATTGGTTCCAAGGATTGCTTTCACGACTAGTCTAAAATATCTCTATAAGAGACTAAGCAAATATGTGTGTTGGCTATGGGCTTAGAGGCGAGCAGGAAATCTTTCGTCTGGGCGATCAAACTCCCGCAGACTGAGCCCAACTCAAAGTAAATGAAGTGGGTTTGCCGGAAGGATTTTAAGAGAGAACCTAAGATAGAGAGCTAATCATATGGGGGTGGGCACCTCAGTTCTTATTCTCTCTCATCCTTCCATCGGTGCATTCTTCAATCACTGTAGATGGAACTCTATTCTGGAGAGCGTGAACATGGGAATCCCCATGATCATTTGGACCATGTTTGCAGATGAACCATATAACTCAAAGCTTCTGGAAGAACACATGGGGGTGGCCATACGAATATGTGATGGGATGAACAGTATGTTAGATGAAGAGGAAGTGAAAAGGGCAGTTACCATGCTTTTGGTGGAGGAAGAAGGAAAAACTGAGGAAAGCTCAAGAACTAAGGAAGCACGCTAAAATGGTTGTGAACATCCCTGAAACCATGTTCATTAATACGTATTTTTATGGTTGCAGGGATGTGATCACAACCTTATAATCTATAAAATAAGCAAAATCAGGTGGATCCTTGTCCTGTAATCGGTTTTTCCCTCTCTCCTACGCTTGAATTTGACTTGAAACCTCTTGAAGTAGGCCTTGGTTTTCTGAGATTTCACAAAAACCATGGTTGTGGATATCCTCTCTCTTGCTACGACCTCCTATTCCCCCTTCAGTCATCAAAGTTAAGTTCTGGATTGGGGTGCTACTATTGGGTTTGCTTGTACTAGACCGACTAAGTTACTGTGAAATCGATTGCATCCAAATACATAGGAAACAACTTAGATGTTGGTCCTCCAAAGACATCGTTGGTCATCTAAAGACACTATTGTTGAGCCTCCATCATGGAAGAGGGCCATCTTTGGCTTCTTTGTGATTGTCATGGTTACAATGGAATCTCTATCGGGTGGAGATAGAGGCTTTGTACAGGTGGCTTGGTTGGCATAGACCCTCAATGATGTACCATAAATTTTATGCCCTTTATGCGAAGATTAATCTCGGTTACTATTCTATTTCTTCAAACAATATTCTAACCACAATGTATAGTAGCAGAGAAAAAATGGGAAGAGTACATTGTTGACGGTGGTTTGTGTGGGTAGTGCCACTCCATGTGATCTACTTCCTGAGAAGCACAACCATTGTTGGCCTTTCCACTAAACGGGTGACCACTGGACATGAACGAGCTTCAGGGCCAAAGCATCCAGGAGCTTCTCCTTTCAGATATCTAACAACACCTCTTCCTAACCTCTTTGTCGCTCATGAAGTGCATTATTAGGGATAAAAAAACACATAAGATGGTTTTTATAAACCGCTTTGGCATACTTGAACCTTTGTTATGTTCCCGCCTAAAACTATGTTAACTTTTTATCCTAACCACTCGAAGATTCTTTTTGTTTTTCTTTGTTTTGGGTTGGGTATGGTTTTTTTTTCATAGTGCAAGCTTTATCATTATTTTCAATTTAAATTAAGGTTTTTTATATACAATGGATTAAAGTGGGGAGGGAAGATTATGGTATTGAACTAATTATTTTTAATTACAAATTACAAATTTTGTAGATAAAAATAAATTATTTTAAATAATTAGTGGTAATTTATGGTAAATAGGTACAAATTAAAAGGTAAACACAATAAGTTGATTTCCTAATAATTAAGATAAACAAAACTTATTGACTTCTACAATTTGTCATCTTGAGAAAGATGGCAATTTGGACCATGCCCAAATCACCAAGATTGTTCCCCGTTACACACATGGCCAATGTGAGCTACCAAACCATGGAAAAATTTATATTGATATCCCCTAAATAGGTCAAGCAAACTAGAGATTATACCCATCATGAGAAGCCCATATAAAAAGGTGGGGTGTGTGGGAAAGAGGCCCCACCTAGATGAGAAATAAATAACCATTGAAATGAACTAGAAAACTAGTAAGCTAATAACCATAAATGAAACAACAACATATCAAAACCTAGGCATGAAAGAAGTTTATCCCAAGGAGGAAAAACCTAGCATTAAGAAAATAATGAGACAACAATGGAGGAACACAAACAACCATGTCGAAATAGAAGTAAAATTGCAACCAAGAGAGTAGGGAGAATGTGGGAACCTAATTAGTAGAATTTTATAGGCGCCACTAGCTCCAAGTCAAATTAATGATATATTTCATAAAAGATTAGAACATACAGCGAACTTATGGCATACAAAAAGTAAAGAATCAAATTTGTTCCAAGATATTAATGACAACAATCTAATCAAAATGGAATATTGGAATCCCAATATTTCCCTCAAAGTAAAATGAAGTTCCCCTTGTAGATACATATGACATCCATGAATTTTCACTTACATTACGAATGCAAAACAAAAGCAAAAGTGACAATACTTACCAAAACCAACTAATTTTATCATCAACTTCAATGTATTCATGATACTCCATATGGTCTTTCCAATCCTATACACATAAATATTGACCCTTCCCATACAACATTAGATCCAGATATTCAAGTTATAAAGCTAGAATAATTTTTAGTGTTGAATTCCCAAGTAATATAAAAAACCCCTAGGAAAAGCATTTAACTTACTCTACAACTGGGGTCACAAAATGACATTTAATCAACATTTTAACATATTAATTTCAATTCATACTATTTAGTATTTACAACCAAGTCCCTACCTCCTTGACAAAGTTCTGTGACCTTTTGGGAACCCAGTTATTCGACTTTTGTACAAACATGAGTCCTAGTAGATCTGAGTCTAGAATATCTAAATCCATTTCCAATATTTCCTTGCAACTTGAATACAATTATGGATCAGCATATTATGCATCTTCCTAAGAGATATAGAGACCAACCAATTGTTTGAAGAAATTTTTGAGCTAGGACCATGTCAAATTTCACCCTATGTATCAATGACAAACCAATAACATGACCACAAATTTGAAATAGGATAGATGACCTAGATTCACTCTAGATTTTGTAGTTGGAAGGAACAAAATGATCATATATTTGACTGACCAGATAGTTTCAAACCCAAGATGTGTTGATAAGAGAGGTCAATATCTAGAGAAGAGCACATTTGTGAATAGTTTATTTGTATTTGACACACATTTTGGAACACTAATTTTGGATCACACACAATACTTTGTCAAATGACCTAACAAATTGCAAATTTATTCATTAATAAGGCAACATCAAAGAGTGGAACATATTTATCCAAAAAATATTATCAGACACAAGATGATAAAGAAACATTAAATGATAATAGAGGATAGCTTGTTAAAGGACATGAATTATTTCAAAACTATGCCCTAGACTAAAATTTACCAAGGTCAATATTTACCTAATAATTGAGGACAACTTGTTGAAGGATACCAATTATTTCAAAACCACACCTTGGATGTGAATGCCTTCATGGCTACATATTGCACTAAAATTCACTAATCTCAATATCTACCTAATGCTTTTACAAAGTCCATAAAATTGAAAGGGCACATTTACATCATATTTCAAACATCTTGTAGAACATTACATAGAAAAATTTAGTGGGTTAAATAAAAACATAATAATAAATTTCTGAATCACAAGGGTTGGGAAAAATTCTTCAATGATCATTTGGGGCCTAAGAAAATTCTTCGTAACTTGTTAAGTTGTATGAGTTTAAATTGAACATGAGTAGCCTAAGATGAGTTATAGTAAGCTCTTAGGTGAACAAGGCATAGTCTAGTTGTAGTAACTATAGCTTGGTCAAGTTTTTGTAGTCAAGGCAAGATTTGGTTAGGTTCCCATGTTGGAAAACAAGTAAGGGTAGTTGTGAGGGCATGATAGCTAATGAGTTCCAAGGTGTGCTAAGGAATGAAAAGTATTGCTAACACATGCTAGCTAGTGTGAATGCATATCAAGGAGTGTTGGGGAGTGTCAGGGCATTAAAAGGGAGAACTAGGTCAAAATTCATGGAAATGAATGAATAAGAGTGTGTGTCAGGGAGTGTCAGTGAATTCCAAGTGTCCAAAGGATGAACTGTGTTAGGAGAATTTTATAATAGGACTTGTAGGAGGCAAGCCTATGATTGTGATAAGGTGTTGGACAAAGCAGTCTCAAATTTTAGGTTAGGCACAACATTATTTTTTCAATGACTTGGTTGGTTTCCCAAGTCTCAGAAAATGTAAGGCTATCTATAAGTGCATAACAAGTATGGAGTGCCAACGTGTTCTAGGGAATGCCAAGAAATGCTAACACATGCTATACAGTTATGAGGCATGTTAGGCATTCCAATACATGCCAAGTGCTAAGGCATGACAAGATGTGCCAGGTGCTAGGGTGTGGTGCCAATGCATTCTAGGGAGTGTTAGGAAGTGCCAGGAAACACAAAAAAGAATTGGTTTCAATTTCATGGAAATGATGAATAAGAGTGTGTGATAGGGAGTGTTAACGAGTTCCAAGTGTGCTAAGGAGGGAGTCATAAGGTATGATAGGTAGTGCCAAGACATGATAGAGTGCTAAGGAAGCATTCCAAGATGTACCAAGTGCCAAGGTGTGCCAATGCATGTTAAGGAGTGTTAGTGAGTTCTAGGGAAACACAAGGGAGAACTAGGTCAAAATGCATGGAAATGAATAAATAAGAGTGTGTGACAGAGAGTGTCAACAAGTTCCAGGTGTGTTAAGGAGGGAGTGACATGGTATGTTAGGTAGTGCTAAGGCATGCTAGAGTGTCAGGGAAGCATGTGGCCAAGATGTGCCAGGTGCGAGGGTGTTCCAACACGTGATAGGAAGTGTTACAAAATGCCAGGGAAATAGAAGGGAGCACTAAGTCAAAATAATGCATGGAAATTAATGAATAAGAATTTGTGATAGGAAGTGCCAGTCAGTTCCAGGTGTGCTAAGGAGGAAGTGACACAATATTCTAGGCAGTGCTATGACATGTTAGATGTTAGGGAAATATGTCAAGAGGTGCTAGGTGCTAGGGTGTGCCAATGCATGCTATGGAGTGTTAGGGAGTTTTAGGTAAACACAAGGAAGCACTAGTTTCAAATGAATGGAAATGAATGAATAAGAGTGTGTGATAGGGAGTGCCAGTGAGTTCTAAGAGTGTTATGGAGGGATGACAAGGTATGCTAGGTAGTGCCAAGGAATGCTAGATTTCCAGGGTGACATGCAAATATGTGTTAGGTCTCAGGGTGTGTCAATGCATGCCAAGGAGTGTTAGGGAGTTCCATGAAAACACAAGGGGGAACTAGCTCAAAATGCACGGAAATGAAGGTCGAATAAGAGTGAATGATATGGAGTGTCATTGAGTTTGAGGTATTTTAAAGAGGGAGTGACAAGGTTATATGCTAGGCAATGTCAATAGTGTGTGCACCAGAGAGCACAACTTGATCTTTCAAATTTAAACCTTTACTCAAAAAAGACTACTTCAGCCACTCCAAGTTTCCAAAAGGCGGAGGAAGGTTTGTCAATTCTTCCTTCATGATTGATACAACAACATCCCTCCACCCTGTGGGAACTCTCCACCGTGGCCCATCTAGCTATTATTTTTCATTTAACCATCGTCATCATCAGTACATTAATATTTCTAGTAGTATTGCAGTGAAAAAATGACCATATGAATTGAATCTCTGGTAACAATACACCATGCCGAGACATTGATTTTTGAGCTCTGGCTTTGTAGTGACAATAACTTGATAGCCCCTCATAGTCCAATTTGGGATAGCATCTTTCTTAGTAGGTTCATATCTATTTTTTGTATTGAATAGAATAGACTCATCAAATCCCCGCAACCATTTTCATTAATAGATCACGACATTCTAGGGGGTGAAAAACATTCCAGTAAATGCAGTGGTTGTTAACACATGCCACATAGTGCTAAGGGAGTGTTAAACGTGCTAGGTGTTATGACATTTCAAGATGTAAACTATGTTGCTTAGTTTTTTTATGGCCACGGTTGGATGTGAGCCTTGACTTGGTAACTTGTTAATTGGGATGAGTTGAGATTAGAAATGAGTAGCTTAAGATGAGTTATAGGAGGTTATTAGGTGAAAAATTAATATTATAGCTATAGTAACTATAACTTGGTCAATATATTATAGTCAAGGAAGGACTTGGTTGGGTTCCCAAGTATAAAAAAAGGTAAGGGTAGTTGTGAGGGCATGATAGATAAGGAGTGCTAAGGCATGCCAAGGAATGAAAAGGTGTGATAACACATGTCAGAAAATGTCAATGCATGTTGAGGAGTGTTAGGGAGTTCCAGGGAAACGCAATGGAGAATTGTGTCAAAATTCTTGGAAATGAATAAATAAGAGTGTATACCAAGGAGCGTCAGTGAATTCCAGGTGTCCCAAGGATGAAGTGTTATAGGATAATTTCATAATAGGACTTCCAGGATGGAAGCCTATTGTTGTGATAAGGTGTGGAAAATTTGATATAAAATAAAGGGAGACTTTGGGTTGGGCATAACATTGTTTTGTTAATGACTTGGTTGGGTTCCCAAGTTGCAAAAAAAGTAAGGCTGTCTATGAGGGTATGACAACTATGAGTACCAAGGTGTTCTAGGGAATGTAAGATTCCCAAGTAAGGCTAGTTATGAAGGCATGAGTTCCAAGGCATTCTTTGGAATGATAACATGTGCCAGATAGTGTGAAGGCATGTCAAACATGCTAAGATGTTCCATGTGCTAAGGCATGCCAAGATGTGCAAGGGTGTGACAATGTGTGTTAGGGATGGTCAAGGAAACAAAAGGAAGAAACAAGTTATGCTACAAGGATATGAACACATAAGAGGGCTAATAAGTCATCAATTTACCTTTTTCATGAGGGGGATTCTAGGCATACCAACACTAGATGTGAATATGTGCAAATTTCCAAGTGCTAGTGCATTCTAAGTGCCAAATATTCCTCTATTGCTTCTCATCTACTTTCCAATAATTGATCTCAAATAAATTTAATATTAAACCATGACAAAGCATACCAAGTCATCTCAATGCATGTTAGGCATGCTAAGACTTGCCAAGTGCTAACATGTTCCAAGTTCCAATGTGTGTCATGGAGTGTTATGAATGTTATGAAGTGGCAGGGCATGTCGAAAAGTGCTAAGTAAAGTGTGCCAATGCATGCTGAGGAGTGTTGGGGATTACTAGGACAACACAAGGGAGAACTAGGTAAAAATGCATGGAAGTGAATTAATATGAGGGTGTTTCAGGGAGTGGAAATGATTGTTCCTAGTTGTCATGCCAAGGAGGGAGTGAGAAGGTATTCTAAACATTCACACACCATATTGACCACTTTAATGATCCTTTTTCAAGATTCTCAAGATTCTATTTCAGAGATGGACTACAAATGCATTTACTGGATATGTCACCCTTCAAAGAAATGGTGAGATCCAGAGGCTACCTGGCCAACTGTAGACTCTGTTTATAAAACTTGGAATAACCCCTTTTTAGGATTTTCAACAAGGTGTTCAAGGAAAATGCTGTATAAGGAAAACTGAGTAGAAATAACACAGATTAGGGCTGGTTTCCCCTCATTTATGTTGTATATGACTTATATGTGGAATATCATCAGAAACAAATTAGTTTAGGCACATTAAATAGATCTCCCAAAAAGTAGACTAGCTAAAAATCACCCAAAGGGGAAGGCTGCAGACAAATGCAAGCACTGCTTCAAGAATTGCGCAATTTTAGCTAATTTTCAGTGGATATCAGCAAGAGAACTGATCTCTCAGTATTACAGTAGCAAACAATCATTATAATATAGCCCTTTCATTATACAGTAGAAAGCATGAGCCAATACAACAATAAATCTTCAGAAAAGAGAGCAGGAGCATATATATAATTGCAGAAATTCTTAAACAACTTTAGTTTTCAGGAGGTTCAACAGATGTGAGTTACAACTTAGATCTAGAGTAGATCTATGGAAAAAATATTAGATCTATATCAGATTTGGAAACTCTATAGTTTTCTCTACAAGATCCACTTGGAATTTTAACAAAAGCATGCATGAGTAAGAGTAGATCTGAGAAACAAGTTGCAGATCTGGAAATTGTTGCAGTAAATTTTTGAATATGACATTTCATTACAATGGATCAGATCTGAATAGAACATATATCAACAAGCCAATCCATGGATCACCAAGTGGATGGCAAGCCTATCATAAGAGATCTTTGATCTAAACTATGAGAAAGACAACCTGCAAACCCTCATACATAAATAATGCAGTTTTCCCAGTGGGACAGTGCTGTAGCTCAAGAGACACAGAAAAATACTGAATAATTTCAGATCTAAACAAGAAATGGTACTCTCTTCCAAGAGTTCAAAGGACCCACTCCGTGGAGAGAGACTCTCAAAATACACTAGATCTCTGCAGATCTAGATTACCACTTGATGCATCTTGCAGAGACAACAAAACCCTCACTGGATCAGCGCTGCCAATGTAAGTAGGAGCTTGGCCTCAAGCCTGATAGTGGTTAAATTTAGAAAAATTTCCTCCTTGAATCATCAAATGAAAAGGTGAAACTCCTGCATAGGAATTATATATACAATCCTCCACTCAACAGCAAAGAATGGTATTTGTCTAAGCAGACAAATACTCAGAAATATGATATATCAACAACCTTCTTTTGTTGCTATCCTTTTCCTTTTATAAGATGATAAAGCTCTTGCAAACCCTAAACCACTTTGATGAGTTAGCCCTTTTCACATTAGAGGCTCCCTTCTATAACTGTGCTATCCCTTTTGGAGATGCAATGAACCTAGACAACGTTGTTGATTTGGTCAAGGTTGACCCAGTCTTTAGCTCAACCCTCTTTCACACCTGCAACTGATTATTTACATAGCCCTGATTTGTCTTTTTCACATGGGCATTGATTTATTCAGACTTTTTAGGAGTTTTACATGTCCTCCTTTATTCATTTATTCATAAAACATAAATTAAAACAAAATTGAATGCTCCTCTTAGCCAACGCTAAGTAGGAACATTAGAGTCCTCCCCTCCAAAATGTTACTTATCCTCAAGCAACTGACATGGTAAGAGCTATAGTTATTCTCCTTCTCCATTGATGGCACCATCAAGGATCAATATTCCATCATGGATCAAGTCCTCACCAAGCCAATACATCAGAAACTGCTCCTCCAATGCTAACATGATAGGGGCATAGTCTATCCCTTCAAGAGTGTAAAACTCAACAAAAATAAACATGGGTGAAGCAATGTCACATCTAAAACATGTATCATGAAGTACAGGATAAAGTTCCATCCCATGTGGTACATATACACTGCCTAATTTTTTTCCATACAAACCCATAAACAATACCAATATATCATCTATGTATGGAAGCAAAATCACATATAGGAAAACTGAAATTTGTACTTGAGGAGGTGGGTCACAATCCCACATAAGGTACCAGCGCAGTGTACTCCTTGTTTTGAGTAGATCCGAGTGTGGTAGGTGGTACTCCCACCACATCTTTGCTGCATGGGTCACTTTGACATGGCTGAAAGTGAAGCCCACATGAGGTGCCTTTGGGAAGCACCCATCATGATAGATAATCTCCATTTGCACCTCAAAGGAATGGCTAGCTTTGGAATTTTTATTGGCCTCATCAATGCCATGGGATCTACATGTAATATCACTCCTTGTAGGAGCCATGGCCTGCATACATATGGTAGGAGAATGTGTCAAATCAGAAAAATAAACATGCTCTATAAGATCAGATTCTTTACCATTCAAGTCTCCCACACACATAGAGTTAGGCATGGACTTTTCTCCTCTTTTAAGAGAAGGAAGATATGGCTGAAATGTCTTCTACATAGGATCCCTTGGCTGCCCCATCCCCTCATAACTACTGCACTCTTTTAAGTGCTGGTGTAGTTCCTCCCAATCATAGTGCTGATGTATTTCTTCCTTTATACCCTCCCAATCAAAACTCTTCAAGATTAGGGAGTATATCTTTGTTGACTACATATAGCTCGAAAGGAACTCTTTGTGTGCTCTTTGTAGTATCTCTTGCTTAAGCTTGGAGGCTTGAGACAAGAATACTTTACCAAGATGATACATGACCCCTTCATGGACCAAGTAGCCTCCTCCTTGCCTCATGCCATCTAATATCATCCTGGTGTGCAGATCTTTGGAGTAATCCACAAGAAGTTGAGACCTCCAATATGGATCTACACATCTCATCAAAGACAGCGCTGCTGATGCATCTATGGTGGTGCTTGTTGTGTTTCTTCTTGTTTCTTTGGCATTATGCATGCCAAGATGGTTTGTGGGAAGGCTAATCCTCCCCTTTTCTTCCTCCCACAATGTTGTGACTTTCTCTTCCATTATTCCAGCACTTGGTGAGGCTTCCCCCATAGAATCCAATGGAATTCCAAGTGGCTTGCCATGATGTAGGAATTTTCCTTGTAGCATTCTCATAAACATGAGAGAAGGAACTGTGAGGTCCTTGCCCCCACTGCGCAATTCCATCTTTGTTGTTTGGGTGGAAACATCAGGTGAAGGATAGGTGTGCATGCCTTGAATGATTTGTTATTTCCCACTCTTCAAATCCACCCATTTCATCTGCAATTCCTTCCAATCAGTGGTGACTTTTCCCAAGATAATCAACCACTGGACACCTAAGATGATGTTGGTGTCTGGTATGTCCACTACAAAGAAATGGTCCTCCAAGGTGTAGGTTCCCATAGTCACAGAAAGTGATGGAACATGCTGCATGCAGTGCATAATTCTATCTCCCGGAACCAAAATAGAGAACCCATAAAAAGTATCAGTAGGGATCCCTATCCTCTGCACAAGGTGAGCATCAATAAAGTTGTGGGTTTCCCCACTGTCAATCAGAATAGATACTCTATGGTTCATAACTGAACCTTGCACTCTAAGGGTCAAGTACTTGGGCACTTCTCTCAAAGAAGCAAGAGTCCCACTTGTTGGAGCAAAGGCTCCTTCTTCTTCTCGGGATGGTGATTGATCCTCCTCCTCATCATCACCAGTGCTATGACCTCTCCTAGGTCCATCATTTCCCTCTTCCTCCTCAAAATCAGAGAAGACTTCAATATAGTGTGCTCTTCCAGCAGCACATCTATGTCCCAGTACCCATGGATCTTGACAAGTGAAAAATAATTTCTTTTTCCTCAACTCCCTCCAGAGATCAATGTCAAGAGGTTTCTTCAGTGAGCTCTCCTTGGGTGGAGCAGCTTTCCCCTCTTTCCCCTTAGAAGAGTGAGTGGCTTTGCTTGGGAAGGTTTCCTTTGCCCTTGGCAAGGCATTTTGGAGATCTCTAGTTCTCTCAATGGCATCATGCAAACTGATGGGCTTGGTTGACTTAACCAACCATGCAAAGGTTCTTCCAGGCCATCAATGAACATGTAGACTCTCCTTGCTACTGATAGATCAGGGACCATTACAGAAAACCTCAGGAATTCAGAGATATAGGCCTCTGCATCTCCTGACTGTTTAAGATTTTCCAATCTTATGAAAGGGGCCTACGGATCTTTCCAATCGAATATCTCCACTAGTCTCCTAGTGAACTCAGCATATGTGGACACATTGATGTGCCCCAATGTAGATATTCCATGAAACCACCAGTTATGGGCTTCTCCCTCAATATGTAGCGCAACAATCTTGATAGCTTATTCTTCGGGCACTTTATTCAACTAGAAATATATGTCCAACTTCTCCACCCATGCTTTGGCAGAACAAGACGGTGATCCATCGAACTTAGGCAAGCAGAACCTTCCCATAGTGTGGTGTCTCCCATGAAGGAAACCTCCATCTCTGTACTGCTGCCATGGCCTCCCCCGGTCCTTGAGATGGAAGAAGTCTTGAAAGTTAAAGTTATCCCTGAACCTTTGACTTTGTGAGTCATATTATACAAATTAAACTTCCAAATAGGTTGGCTCTTGCAGCCCTTCATTCTCTACAACCAAGAAGGTAGGCATTGTAGAGCGTTGTGAGGTCTGTGGAACTTGTGGCAAGCTCACAGGTTGACCAGTCCCAAACTGAGACATATAAGAACTTTCTCCTTAATGGAATCTCCCAAGGGACTCCCTCATTCTATCTATCCTCATCTCCTTTATCTCCTTGGACAGATCTTGCAGAGCTTCCAAGAGAGTTTTTTCAAACTCCTCTGCCTCCTTATCTTTATCATTCACCGATTCAGGGGCTTTCCCCTTGTATTGGCCCTTGTCAAGGTCAACAGTAGTATATTCATACTTTATATGAATTCTATTATGATATCTCCTCTCCCTCTCAGAAAGAGGATCTTCATCTTCGGATTGTAGCATGATTGGTGCTCCAATGCTAGCACAGGTTGTGCCAAGAGTGGAGCTCCGATACCACTGTAATGATCCTTTTTTCAGGATTCTCAAGATTCTATTTCACAGATGGACTACAGACGAATTTAATGGATATGTCACTCTTCAAAGAAAGGGTGAGATCCAGAGGCTACCTATCCAACTATAGACTCTATCTATAGAATTTGGAATAACCCCTTTTCAGGACTTTCAATAAGGTGTTCAAGGAAAATGTTGTATAAGGAAAATTGAGCATAAATAATGCAGATCAGGGCTGATTTCCCCTCATTTATGTTGTATATGACTTATATGTAGAATACATCAGAAAAAAATCAGTTTAGGCACATTAAACAGATCTCCCAAAAAGTAGAATAGCTAAAAAGCACCCAAAGGGGAAGGCTGCAGACAAATGCAAGCACTGCTTCAGGAATTGCGCATTTTTAGCTAATTTTCAGTGGATATAAGCAAGAGAACTTATATCTCAGTATTACAGCAGCAAACAATCATTATAATACAACCCTTTCATTATACAGTAGAAAGCATGAGCCAATACAACAGTAAATCTTCAGAAAAGAGAGCAGGAGCATATATATAATTGCATAAATGCTTCGACAGTGTTATTTTTTAGGAGGTTCAAAAGATGTGAGTTACAACTTAGATCTAGAGCAGATATATGGAAAAAATATCAGATCTATATCAGATCTGGAAACTCTATAGTTTTCTCTACAAGATCCACTTGGAATTTTAACAAAAGCATGCATGAGTAAGAGTAGATTTGAGAAACAAGTTGCAGATCTGGAAATTTCTGCAGTAAATTTCTGAATACGACATTTCATTACAATGGATCAGATCTAAACAGAACATAGATAAGCAAGCCAATCCATGGATCACCAAGTGGAGGGCAAGCCTATCATAAGAGATCTCTGATCTAAACTATGAGCAAGACAACCTGCAAACCCTCATACATAAATAACACAGTTTTCCCAGTGGGACAATGTTGTAGCTCATGAGACATAGAAAAATACTGAATAATTGCATATCTAAAGTACAAGAAATGGTACTCTCTTCCAGGAGGTCAAATGACCCACTCCATGGAGAGAGACTCTCAAAATACACTAGATCTCTGCAGATCTAGATCACCACTTGCTGCAGCTTGAAGAGACAGCAAAACCCTCACTGGATTAGCGCTGCCAATGTAAGTAGGAGCTTGGCCTGAAGCCTGATAGTGGTTCAATTCAGCAAAATTTCCTCCTTGAATCATCAAAGGAAGAGGTGAAACTCCTACATAGGAATTCCAGATACAATCATCCACTCAACAGCAGAGAATGATATTTGTCTAAGAAGACGAATACTCAGAAATATGATCTATCAACAACCTTCCTTTGCTACTCTCCTTTTCCTTTTATAAGATGAGAAAGCTCTTGAAAACCCTAAACCACTTTGATGAGTTAGCCCTTTTCAAATTAGAGGCTCCCTTATAGAACTGCGTTGTCCCTTTTGGAGATGCAATGAACCTAGACAGCGTTGTTGATTTGGTCAAGGTTGACCCAGTCTTTAGCTCAACCCTCTTTCACACCTGCAAGTGATTATTTACATAGCCCTGATTTATCTTTGTTCACATGGGAATTGATTTATTCAGACTTTTTAGGAGTTTTACATGTACTCCTTTATTCATTTATTCATAAAACATAAATTAAAACAAAATTGAATTTTCCTCTTAGCCAAGGCTAAGTAGGAACATTACAACCACTCAATTCTTACCATTCCCACACCATAAAAAACCCCTAAAAATGTCATTCTTAAAATCTCTTTTGTAGTTCCCTAATGAAATTCAAGTAGAATCTCACAATTACTTATGTCAGTAATGGCGTGATCATTTTTTATTCTCTTAAAGGAAAACTTTATAGACATGCACCCCATCAAACATAAATCATCGAGTGAAAATGAATGGAAATGAATGAATAAGAGGGCGTGTTGGGGAGTGTCAGGTGTGCAAAGGGGGGAGTGACAAGACATGCTAGGGAATGTTATGGCATGTCAAGAAGTGTCACGGTGTGCTAACATGTGCGAGATAGTGCCAAGGCATGCCAATGCATTCCAAGCTTGCCAAGACATGCCATGTGTTAAAGCATGACGATATGTGCTAGGTGTTAGGGTAACTGAACGCGTCTCAAGGAGTGTCAGGCGAAAAAAGTGAACACCAAGTTAAAATGCAAATAAATGAACACATATGAGGGTTAAGAATTCAAGACCTTACCTTTGGGCATGCTAGGCATACCAACACTAGTGCCAATACATGCCAAGGGCCAAGTTTTAGTGTGTCTTAAGTGCCAAACATCCTCTATTACTTATCTCTTAATTGTGAATAATTGATCTCAGTAAACTTTATCTTAAACCATGCCAAGGAGTTCCAGGGCATCCAAACACATGCCAATAATTTTCAAGTGCCACCAAGTTCCAAGAGACAATATGTGCCAGGGAGTTATAGGGCATGCTATGGAGTTCCAAGTTTTCTAATGAGGGAGTGACAATATATGCTAGATAGTTCCAAGGCATGCTAGAGTGCTAGGGAAGCATACCAAGATGTGAAAAATGCCAATGTGTGTTGAGTGTTATCAAGTGCGATGGAAACACAAGGGAACACTATGTAAAAATGAATGAATAAGAGTGTGTGACAGGGAGTGTGAGCGAGTTGCATGTGTGATAAGGAGGGACTGACATGGTATGCTAGGAAGTGCTAAGTCATTCTAGTGTGCCAGATTGGCATGTGGCCAAGATGTGCCAGGTGCCAAGGTGTGCCAACATATGTTAGGAAGTGTTAGGGTGTCCTAGGGACACACAAGGGAGCACTAGATAAAAATAATGCATGAAAATAAATGATTAAGACTTTGTGGCATGAATTTTCAGTGAGTTCTAGGTGTGCTAAGGAGGGAGTGACAAGGTATGCTAGAGGTTAGGGAAACATGCCAAGATGTGCCAAGTGCTAGGGTGTGCCAATGCATGTCAGGGAGTGCTATGGAGTGCCAGGGAAAAGCACAGGAGCAATAGTTTAAAATGCATGAAAATTAATGAATAAGAGTGTGTGACAAGGATTGTTAGTGAATTCTAGGTGTGCTAAGGTGGGAGTGAAAATCTATTTTAGGTAGTGCGAAGGAATTCTAGAGTGCCAGGGCGACATGCCAAGATGTTCCAAGTGTCAAGGTGTGCCAATATGTGTCAGGGATTGTTAGGTAGTGCCACAGAAACATAAGGGAATTTGATGGTTTGTAGCACAGGTCTAGAAAAGGAACTAGTTCAAAATGCATGGAAATGAACGAATATAGAGTGTGTGATAGGGAGTGTCAGTGAGTTCCAACTGTGCTAAGGAGGGAATGACAAGGTTATATGCTAGGTAATTCCAAGGCATGCTAGAGTGCCAGGGAATGTCAGGGAATGGTAGGGTGTGTTAGGGAGTTTCAAAGCATGTCAAGGAATGCAGGGGATGCTAACATGTGCCACATAGTGCCAAGGGATTGTTAGACGTTCCAGGTGTTATGGAATGTCAAGATTTAAACTATGTTGCTTTTTTTTTTTATTGTCATGATTGGTCATGAGACTTGACTTGGTAAATTGTTAAGTGGGATGAGTTATTATTTTCCATGAGTATCCGAAGATAATTTATAAGCCATTCTTAGGTGAACAAGGCATAGTATAGTTGTAGTAAATGAAACTTGGTCAAGTTGTTGTAGTTGAGGTAGGACGTGTTTGGGTTCCCAAGTCTAATAAAAATAAGGGTAGTTATGAGGACATGATATTTAAGGAGTTTTAGGGCATCCAAATGAATTAAAATGTGTGATAACACATGCCAGTTAGTGTTAATGCATGACAAGGAGTGTTGGGGAGTGTCAGGGAATCATAAGGGAGAACTAGTTCAAAGTGCATGGAAATGAATGAATAAGAGTGTTTGCGCAGGAGTGTCAGTGAATTCTAGGTTTCCCATGGATGAAGTGTGTTAGGAGAATTTAATAATAATACTTGCAGGAGGCAATCCTATGATTGAAATAAGGGGATGGATGAAGCAATTTCAGGCAAAGGGAGACTTTGGGCTAGACACAACAATATTTTTTCAATGACTTGGTTCAATTCCCAAGTCATAAAAAAAGTAAGGTTATGTATGAGGGAATGAAAACTAGGGAGTGCCAAGGTGTCAAGGAAATATCATGAAGTTCTAACACAAGCTAGAAAGTTCCAAGGCATGTTATGCATTCCAATATGTTCTAGGTGCTAGAGAGTGCTAGGGAAACATAAGGGAGGACTATTTTCAATTTCATGGAAATGAATGAATAAGAGTGTGTGATAGGGAGTGTTAACAATTTCTAGGTGTGCTAATGAGCGAGTGACAAGGTATGCTAAGAAATTCCATGGCATGATAGAGTGCTAGGAAAGCATGCCAAGATGTGCCAATGTGTGCCAAGGAGTGTTAGGGAGTGGTAGAGAAACACAAGGGAGCACTATGTCATAATGCATGGAAATGAATGAGTAAGAGTGTGTGAAAAGGAGTGTCAACGAGTTCCAAGTGTGCTAAGGAGGAGTGACAAGGCATGCTTGGCAGTGCTAAGGAATTCTATAGTGCTAGGGAGGCATGTGGCCAAGATGTGCCAATGCGTGCAAGGAAGTGTTAACTGGGAGTGCCATGGAAACAAAAGGGAGGTGCACTACATAAAAATGCATCGAAATGAACAAATAAGAGTTTGTGGTTGGAAGTGTCAATGATTTCTAGGTGTGATAAGGAGGGAGTGACAAGGTATGCTAGGAAGTGTTAAGGCATGCTAGAGGCCAGGGCGACATGCCAAATTTATTACATTGCTTGATCGGATTGAATCCATTGATATAAATATTTTTTTACAATTTCTACATGGTATCAGAGCCCAAGAAATCACTATAGTGATGAAAAAATTGATTTTGCAACTTAGTATAATTCGAATTTGCAAAAGTATTCTTGGTGTGACAAGTGGATCAGGATCGAAATGGTTTTCAATGGCTTGATATTGGAGTATACACTCAAGGGAATCTCTAACTATATTGCGTGGAAAGAGAGGATGGAGGCAGTACTGGAGGACAATGGGTTGAAAGAATTCATTGATAATGACATTCCCAAACCCACTGCAACAGATGCCGCAAATATTGATGCCTGGAAAAAGAAGGTTTCAAGGCTGAGGAGGATCTTATTGGAGGGAGTACTAGACCACAGTTTCTCAAGTATCCATGGCAAAGCGACACCATATGCAATGTGGAAAGCTTTGACAGATTTGTTTTAGAGCATCAGTGATCATAGAAAATTGGCACTGAAGGACAAGCTCAGGAAAATCAAAATGGAGAAATACGACACTATTCTGAAATATTTAACCAATTTTGTCCAATGTTGAGATGAGCTTAGGAGCGTTGTAATTACTGTCGTGGGTGATGACTTGGTGAGCATATATCTTTTAGGACCTCCCAAGAGTTGGCATAGTTATCAAGACTCTATCAATGGGAGGGAGAAGTTGCCAGATTGGGAACAACTTTGGTCGGATTTGGTGCAAGAACAATTCAGGAAGAATACTAGGGATGGCTCTTCATCTAAGATAGATGATGAAGAAAATTGTGCCTTGGACAGTAAGGAAAATAAAGGGAAAGGAAAGAAATCCTATTCCAAATATGAGTCTAGTGAAGAAGGTAAGGAGAATGATATGTCCAGAGTGAAGTTTCTTTCACTGTCACAAGCATGGACATTATGCCACTAATTTTCCACAAAAGAAGAAGAACAAGAATTCTTCAGGATATGGAGCTGGTGAGGCTTTGGCCTCACAATTTCAGTTTGACTTCTTTCTCATCGCGTGCATGGTTTTAAGTGCGATGGGATTAGGGTGTTACTTGGATACTAGTGCATCTTTCCACATGACGGAAGACAAAGAACTTTTCAGTATCTTAGAGGAGAAGGACCTCCAGATGCATCTTGAAATGGGTGACGATGTATGGTATAGCACTACCGAGATCGGTATAGTTACTTTCCAGAGACATTCATGTAAACCATTCTTATTAAAAGATGTAATGCATATATCAGGCTTGAAAACAAATTTAGTTTCAGTCGCAATGTTGGAGGATAGAGGTTATGATGTGGTTTTCAGTGAAGGGAAATATTTCCTTCGATACAAAGCCATAGGACAAGCCAAGAAGATTGGGATTCATGTGAAGAATCTCGATAAACTTGATGCATATGTTTGCGCAACATTTATGGGTAAAGCAAACAAAGTGGTGAGCCGAGATGAGGGTGAGTTATGGCAAAAGAGATTGGGATATCTATACCACAGAGCTTTGAAGGTTATGCAACAGAATTCTATGGGGCTTCCATAGGGTACTCTTGTGCAGATAGGGATGTACCATGGGGAAGTGTGATAAAGCCATGTGATTGTCCCTTGAGAGGGAGCTTGATTTGCATGCAGATGAGGAACTCTTTGTTCCTAAAGATGAACCTCAAGATGTGGAGTAGCCACAAGATGAGGATCATGGAGTGGCATAAACCACTCATGTAGAGACCTCCAGGAGGGGGAAATTTCAAGCCGGATGGGTAGAGCGAGTACATGCAGCTATACCTCCAAGTGTGAGGTGGGGCGATGTGAAAAATTAATCCCAAGAAGAAATTTGGGCATGGTTCATTAAGATGGTGCATCTCACGGATCAAACCTGGCTACGAGGAGCCCACAATACATCAATAGCAGGATTAGTTAGATTGATGCAGCTAGATGTTAGAAGGACAACAATCAGAATGACAAGTGTCAGATATTGGAGCGCAGATCAGAGTTGGAAAGAGTGCAGAGTGCATGGATGCAGATGTTAACAACGCAGAGAGTCCAGTAGACATGTGCAGTAGCTATCACTAGTCAGAAGACTCTGATGACAGATGCATTATACTGATTCAGTTGTTTGGAGGCTATTCAGTTTCAAAAGTGTTGCATGAAAAAGTTTCATTTGTGAGAAACATTAGATAAGTGTTGCATGCAAGAGTTGCATGTGTGAGAAACACTAGAGAAGTGTTGCATGTCGCATGCAAGAGGTGCATGTGCGCATTCAATGACATTCCTTTCTTGTTGAGAGGGAGTGCAGAAATTTGCAACAAGAAACAATGAAATTGGCATCCAGAAACAACATGACAACACTTACACTAGTGTGGGAGCACAGGTTATGTAGTGATGGGTCCTAGCAGTACATTAGTGTACAATTCAATTTATTTAATAAATTGGAAATGTGTCTAATTTAATTATCCCTTAATTAAATTGGACAGTAGATTGTAATCTTATCTGATAAACACTTGTAATAGTTAACTGAGTGTGATAGACTCAATTAGCTCATGAATTTCGAGTTGAGGGTAGTTGGTGAGGAATGCAGAGTGATTCTATTAGTTTTTGAGTCCAAGTTGTAGTTATTGCAATAGTTTAAGGCATGAGAAATTAGTTAACTCAATTAAGTGAGTTAAAATTAATTTAACTAGTTGTAACTGATTGTTGCACTAGTAAGAGGTCAACTGAATTAAATCAGATTTAATTCACATGCATTGATTTGTCAAGTGACTGATGATTTACTATTAATATCTGCATGAATGTCAGTTCCAGTGGAGACCCAGTTGAGACAAAGGTTAAAGGGAAGTTGACTATCAGTTGTATTATTAGAAAATTGCCCAGATGTAGTTAAAACACCATAGGATTTCCCATGATAATTGCGCATTTGAGAAAGGCTGAAATTCCTAAGGAATAGGGATTTCATTCTTCATGAATTGCGTGAGCAAGGCATGCTGAAGACAGGCTAAGAATTAGCCAAGTGTTGGCTCAATTTTGTCTGAATCAGTGTGAAACGATTAGTAGATTGTAGGAGACTCTTGTGAAAAGAGTGCATTGTAATTGTTTCATGATTCCTTGGTGAATATACAATAGAAGATAGAGGGGTTTTTAGCAACAAGCTTTCCCTAGGAAACTATCTTTGTTGTGGTTTGATTTTCTTCTTTCTTTACTTGTTGTTATTAGCAATCGTGTTTGTTTTCCGCAATTGATTTGTAGAAGGATTTAGTATCTAGATTTAGTACATTTCTTGATCAGATTGAATCCATTGATATGCATATGTTTGTATAATTTCTACACTAGGTGTTATAAGGAGAGAGTGACAAGGTATGCTAGGTAGTGCCAAGGAATGCTAGAGTGCTAGGGTGGCATGCTAAGATGTGTCAAGTGTTAGGGTGTGCCAATGCATGGTAGGAGTGTTAGGGAGTGTCAGGTAAACACAAGGAAGCACTAGCTAAAAATGCATGGAAATGAAGGAATAAGAGTGTGTGATAGGGAGAGTCAATGAGTTCTAGGTGTGTTAATGAGGGAGTGACAAGGTTATATGCTAGCCAGTTCCAAGGTATTTTAAACTACCAAGGCGTGCCAGTAAATGCTAGGGTGTGTTAGGGAGTGTAAAATCATGTCAAGGAATATAGGGTATTCTAACACATGCCACATAGTGCCAAGGAATTTAAGACATGCTAGGAGTTATGGCATGTCAAGATGTAAATTGTGTTTCTTATTTTTTTTATGACCACAGTTGCATGTGACGAGCCTTTTCTTGGTAACTTGTTAAGTGGGATGAGTTGAGATTGGACATGAATAGTCTAAGATGAGTTACATGTAGTTCTCAGGTGAAAAACAAATATTTTGAATTTCAATGACACATGAGAATATGGTTTTGGTCTTAGAATCTTTGATGAAAACACACTCAAGTGCCACAACACATCTACTTTGCACAACGAAATCTACACACATCAGGGAATCAACTAGTGCACATGAAAATTTTTTAACTTTTTCAAACTGTTCTTCATTAAATTACAAACTATAATAGAATAGGCTAGAGCTCTCGTACCAAGGATCATGGGCCTTTATAATCACAATGATACAAGGAATACAACTAGGGCTTGGTATTAGTCCTTTGACAACCAATCTACCTTGAACAAGACAACAATTGTGTAATGTTCCCATTTTAGCACATGGCTAAATGGAACATTAGAATTTTGATTTTATAATACTGCAGCTAAATAAATGGGTAAGGAGGCCCATGATTATGAAAAACATCAATAAAATCCCTCATATTATAAAAAAGGAGCATCGTTGGAGCTTGTTTGCACACCACATGTGTGAAAATGGTTAATTGCAAAGAGGGCTAGGTCATGTTGACCAAGTCAAACTGTGCAATAGATGGAGGTGTGGCTTGCTTGGGAAGGCTACGAAAATTGAATGAGGAGGAGGAAACCCTAATGTGTGGGGTCCATGGCTAAGGGGCCTCCATTTGCATAAAAGGAGGGGAAAGCATCCATTTTGGAGTTAGCTTGGATATTTCGAATTTCTTTCCATAGTTGCACACTGTGATAGCTGTGCTGCTCAGAAAAAAATATTTCTTTTTCAAGAATTCCTTTCCTTCTTGAGAATATCTTGAAGGTTTGATCTTCATCTTCTCCAGATCTTGTCTCAAGGCCAAAGCTATTCCTTTTAGTGCAGTGATTCTTGCAGCAAGAGCCATTGTGTTGCTGGGGTTGCAGTGGAGGTTCTCACACCATCATTTCGGAGGGAAGATTTCAGAGGAGGAATATTTTATGCATCTAGGAGATCTCTAGGGGAGACATCAGCTCCATTTCTCATATCCTGGTAGGAGGCCAATCTCTTCCTATCACCTACAGCGCAGTTCCTTTCCTTGACTGCGCAGTTCCTGAGTGCAATTGCAGTGAGGGGTTGCACTGGCATTTTGGAGAGTGAGATCTTTGGTGAAAGGATCAGCCTTTCACTATAGATTTCCATTGGAGGAGGTATATACATTTTATGCAACATCATTCAGCCATCTCCTTCAGGTTCTCATTTTAGAGTAGTAGCTACTCCAACTACTCTGGAATTTCTGTAGATTTGCCATTTTGTATGTATTGCAGCCAATCCCTTTAGGGATTGTTTATTATAGTTTCTAGGGGTTGAGATTCATCTCGCCCTTTCTTATTTGAGCTTCACATTGTCATATCTTCATTGTATTATTGTTTTGCAGCAGTCCTCTTACATAGAATGCGCAGTCATAGTTGGGCATAATGTATATGTAGCAGGGTATTTCATGTTCATTGTATTTGTGTCTATGCTTCAGCTTGAGTGATCATTCCCTCAAGATCTTGTACACATTTCTACTACCATATTATCAATGGGAAAGCTATGAGGGTTTATTTCATTTTCTGAAGTTTCTACACTCACTGCTATTTTCCAGCTCATTTTTGTGTATTGTTGTAGCTCATCTCCTGTGAGCAAGATATTCCTGAAGGAAGAAATATTTGCATAGCTATAGGCAGAGTCTGAGTAAGGGTCAGGAAGCCTCTGATTCTCATCCTCTCTTTAGAGGTGAAATAACTAGTAAAATCCCTCTCAGCCCATCTCTGACATAGCCTTGTTAATATTTCCAACAAAGGAACATTTCAGTGGTGAAAAATTCTGCTGATTTCCATTTTGGAACATTACAGTGGTATCAGAGCATCGAACTTGGCACAGCCTGTGAAGGTCAAATTTCAGAAGCAGAGAGCCCAAGGATGAAGAAGATGAGTTTACTCTCATCTATTTTCAGATCCAAAAGAGACCTCTCCAAAGAGGTCAAGAAGAATGAAGGAGGAGAAGAGGAAGGACCATGCACTTCCTATCCTCACAGAGTAGCTGAGCAAAAGCATGGAAGACACTTGGAATTCGAAATTCTAAGTGAATACCTAGCTGAATACCAAGCAAACCCTAGAGTCTCCCAAGAGACTTTATCTTTTCCATAGTTTATTCAACAGAAAGAAGAAGAAAGACCCTACAGTCACGGGATGATGAGAGGAAATAGATTTCTATTGTCCACATTTGATGGATCACTCACATGTGCAGCATAGGTTTGGGAAAAGAAGCTAGAGGCCTTTTTTCTGCTACATCCTATAGTAGATAAAGAGGAAATAGAAGTTGCAGTGCTGCACTTTGAAGGTGAAGCAAGGAGTTGGTGGATCAGCCATCTGAGCCATACAAGGGTTTCTACTCTTGTTGAGTTTTCCCAAAGATTGATCAGCAGGTTTGGAAAAACGAGGGAGGAGCCCTCACCACCATTTGATGAGGCATGTACCCACGCTGTTGGGACCATGGAGGAGTAGCCTTCATCTTCAACAGTTTGGGAGGCCAACACTCATGAGGAAGCAACACTTGTAGCTTTGCAAGGAGCTTCCAAGTTTCACCAAGGTATGATTGGAGATCCATTTCTTGTCATTTCAGCAAACACCTTGGATGGGTCTACATCATTACATGCAGGTGACCTAGAGCAAAAGAATAATACTGTGCAGTACAAGAGCAGTGATGCAAAGGATATCTCACAGAGAGGTTTCCATGGAGGTGCACTCCCACACTTTTTAGAGTTCAAGGTTCTTCAACAGTTGGAGGAGGGTTTTTCCTTCTCACAGGAACAAATAGGAGATGGGGGACATCTTTGGATGGATAGCTTCTCTCATGACTGTGGTGGAAATTACTTGTGCCACACATATCATGGTGGGAGGTTTTTTCCTTCCAACTATTTGGATCCTCATAGGGTCAAATTGATCCTCAGGAAATATGTATTTCAAAATCCCATGAAATACATAGGTTTGATTTGGGATGAGGGTAGTCCTCAAAGGAGGAGTACCAGGATGAAGGAAGGAAGGATACATCCACACATAGCTGAGTGGATGTGGTGGAGAAGGAGCAAGGGGCTAGTGAGCCACTTGCAGCTTTATGATACCAGGCAGCAAGAGGCTTGGCTGCGCTGGTTACTCTTGAATGAGTTTGGCCATCACTTGGCATACTCTCTTTCTAGGAGTAGGAGGAGGCAACAAGGGGGTTTTTTACTTGGATGGTGTTGGAGAGAGCAAAGGCATATGTGCTCTCACATGATATACAATGTTGCAGGAGTAGGAGATGGCACTATAATGGTGCAAAGGGGATACTCCTTGTATTTTGATGTTCAGGAACTGCTTCCACCTTGGGAGAGATTCCATATTTGCAGCAGCATTGTTGGAGGGTTGCCCATTTATGTTGAGGGAGCTGAGGGCAATAGTGCAGTGCTATCGAGAGACTCTCTAGTGCCTTATGCAGAGGAAGGATGAGCTCTTGATCCAAGGAGAAGGACTCTTTCATCCTTGCAAGCAAGTCCCCAGGATCTCATGCATGGAGATCAAGGCATACATGTGCCATTGTTAAGGAAGTGTATCACCATCGAGACACAAGGAGGAAGTAGGGAGAAGACCCAGCATCTCGAGATGAGGAGTACACATCCCTACTCATTTTTGGAGGATGATGCATCTAAGAGGGTGATTGGATTGTGCAGTGCAAGCATGGATAGACTTGTTCATCCATCTATGCAGTCACCCCTTGAGGATGATGTCTCACTGCATGGAGACATTCTGCTAGGGAGACCACTAGATAACCAACTAATGGGAGATGCTTCACATGTTGGGGCACTACTCATTGTTTTCAGAAGAGTGGAGACCTTGGGAGACAACTTCACAGCGCTAAGGGCCTTGGGTAGACTCAAGGAGGAGGGGGCCATTCCCTCGGTATCATTTCCACCCACTCTCATTTCAGATTCTGCGTTGTGGCAGAAGAAGCAGGGGAAGGATAACAACCTTCTTCTTTGGCATGAGACATGTCAAAGGAGGAGAATACCATATGACAAATGCCCTTCATGAGGAATCATTAGCGCTATCACTATGGAGGATGGATCTATGTGGGAGCTCCGAGTTGTTGGTGGAGTATTCCCAGGATCATTTTTCTTACATGATATTGACAGATCAACATATGAGGAGATGCATAGATCATGTGCAGATGGAGGAGATACATAGCTCTTCGAAGGAGTCAGCACAGTCACCTCTTTTCTCTTTGAGGATGAGGGGAGATTAATTTTTGAGCCACTCCATTTCCATGAGTAGAAATTATGGTAAGGGTATTTTTTATTTGCATGGTGACTTATATATTCATCCCTTAACCATAAATGTACAAGATGTTGCTCCAAGAAGGGGCATTCTTCTTTCTGGACCCCATGGTATATTTGATGCCATGAGAACTACTCGTGACCACTCCCTAGGAGGACTTGGGGAGGAAATGTGTTTTGGAGGGCCTATTCACCTTGCACCATATATCATTCACTTCCTCCATACATTTGAGGAGAGTCGGGAAGCAAGCAAGTGGTTGAGAGGCCACACCTTTTGTCATACTCTTATGCAGTTGAGGGTCAAACTGCATTAGATACAGTTGAGGGACCATTGTATTTCTCCCTTACTACATATGACAGCAAGCATGGATTTCATTATGGTTCATTATATTGCTGATGTCTTTGTATTTGTTGAGAGAATGATTGGGAGAATGGCACATTGGTTGGATGTGTCCCTTGGGGGAGAGATCTCCCACATTATTTGCATTGCATGTTCTAATGGGAACATGAGAATACATGTGGCCACTATAGCAACACATTTTTTTCCATTTGAGGTGATCCATATGATTGATTGGATTCCATGTGATGGTGAATTCCAACTCACCATGTATGAGATGATTTGGGACAACATGTTCATAACGCTGGAGGAGAGATCCTTGGAGGTCTAGAATTCATCTTGCCTCTTGAAGGAAACATTGTGGTAGCCCAATATCAGCATATAATTTTCACTTATCCTAAATGGAGGGGAAGACAATGTGGGGTAGACTATTTTTTCTACCAAGATCAGATTCTCAGCCCACCTACATTGCGGGAGCCAAAGGTGGAAGATGATTGTCAGGAGTTTCCATGTTGGAGGGTAACTCATTTTGTGTGTATCATTGCTTGGGGGATGGAGGATATACATTGGGGGGGTGTTCCTCAACATATTTCAGACTCCATGCCTTGAGTGGAGGTTTTTGCCAATTCTATCCTTGCAGTTGCTTGAGGACAAGCAACATTTGGGAGGGGAGGACTGTAATGTTCCCATTTTAGCACATGGCTAAATGGAACATTAGAATTTTGATTTTATAATATTGCAGCTAAATAAATGGGTAAGGAGGCCCATGATTATGAAAAAAATCAATAAAATCCCTCACATTATAAAAAAGGAGCATCATTGGAGCTTGTTTGCACACCACATGTGTGAAAAGGGTTAATTGCAAAGAGGGCTAGGTCATGTTGACCAAGTCAAACTGCGCAATAGATGGAGGTGTGGCTTTCTTGGGAAGCCTATGAAAATTGCATGAGGAGGAGGAAACCCTAATGTGTGGGGTCCATGGCTAAGGGGCCTTCATTTGCATGAAAGGAGGGGAAAGCATCCATTTTGGAGTTAGCTTGGATATTTCGAATTGCTTTCCACAGTTGCACACTGTGATAGCTGTGCTGCTCAGCACAAGGGATTTCTTGTTCAAGAATTCCCTCCCTTCTTGAGAAGCTCTTGAAGGTTTGATATTCATCTTCTCCACATCTTGGCTCAAGGCCAAAGCTATTCCTTTCAGTGCAGTGATTCTTGCAGCAAGAGCCATTGTGTTGCTGGGGTTGCAGTGGAGGCTCTCACACCACCATTCTGGAGGGCAGATTTCAGAGGAGGAACCTTTATGCATCTAGGAGATATCTAGGGGAGAAATCAGCTCCATTTCTCATATCTTGGTAGGAGGCCAATCTCTTCCTATTACCTACAGCACAGTTCCTCTCCTTGACTGCACAGTTCCTGAGTGCAATTGCAGTGAGGGGTTGCACCAGCATTTTGGAGAGTGAGATCTTTGGTGAAAGGATTAGCCTTTCACTTTATATTTCCATTGGAGGAGGTATATACATTTTATGCAACATCATTTAGCCATCTCCTTCAGGTTCTCATTTTAGAGTAGCAGCTACTCCAGCTACTCCGACATTTCTGCAGATTTTCCATTTTGTATGTATTGCAGCCAATCCATTTAGGGATTGCTTATTATAGTTTCTAGGGGTTGATATTCATCTCCCCCTTTCTTATTTTAGCTTCACATTGTCATATCTTCATTGTATTATTGTTTTGCAGCAATCCTCTTACATAGACTATGCAGTCATAGTTGGGCATAATGTATATGTAGCAGGGTATTTCATGTTCATTGTATTTGTGTCTATGCTTCAGCTTGAGTGATCATTCCCTCAAGATCTTGTACACATTTCTGCTACCATATTATCAATTAGAAAGCTATGAGGGTTTATTGCATTTTCTAAAGTTTCTGCACTCACTGCTATTTTCCAGTTCATGCTTGTGTATTTTTGTAGCTCATCTCTTGTGAACAAGATCTTCCTGAAGGAAGAAATATTTGCATAGCTATAGGCAGAGTCTAAGTAAGGGCCAGGAAGCCTCCGGTTCTCATCCTCTCTTTAGAGGTGAAATAACTGGTAAAAGCCCTCTCAGTCTATCTCTGAAATAGCCTTGTTAATATTTCCAACAAAGGAACATTTCAGTGGTAAAAAATTCTGCTGATTTCCATTTTGGAACATTACAAATTGACCCAATTTTTCATGGTGGCCACACATATTCCTTTCAATCCACATGTCTTGAACACATCTGGTAGGTCCTCTTGCCTACCATTATGAAACTCCTCAATCTACATATATCAATGAACTCAACTCCTTTAGGTTATTGAGCTCATCTCAAAAAACTTTGTCGTCTATCTACCTCTTTTTTCCTTTAAGGTTTGCAACACTTAGGTTTTTCGATTATTTTTTCACAACTCCATTGTGAAAAAATCTTTGGTATGCCCATTTTTTCCATATTTCTACTCCAAGATGACAATTATAGGGTTATGTAGGTTTCCCTTCTTCTCAATGACTCAATCCTCTACAACACAGTGAACTAGGGCTAGTTTTCTAACCCACTTGACTGCTAATTTAGTCCTTCAAAGTCTGCACTTCCTTAGGCCCAATAAACCTACCCTTATACCAGTCTTGTTTCCCTTCATAAGTAAAGGACATAGAGCTCTTCTTTGATAGTTACCTAACAACCCTCCAATTGTACTTGTACTGCCATCAATTTTACCAACCACAGTCAATTATTTTACTAATCTAGTGCCCACAACACTGCCCTCATATATGGGTCTTTAAATATGCCACCTAATAGTGATTTGAGTCCTCTCAAAATCACTATTCTTGTGTACCAATTTATTTTTTGTCCAATATAGGAACAAATATGAACTATTCCACTTATCATCCTTCTAACAATTTGTAGATGACTGAACTAGGGTCACAAATCATCCACCAAAATTCCATTGACTAACTATTTATAGGATGCTTCATATATCTTCCCAAAACTATATGGACAGTCCACCAAATTCAAATACTCTTAATGTCAATCCATTCCTCATATGGCACATTTCTTCTGCTCCATGTTCTATTTAGTTCCACCTTCCTTTGGATTTTCTATCTCCGCACATAATTTTGCAAACCATCTTCCAAATATATAGTATATATTGCAGAGATAAACCTCTCTCTAAGGGTCACGACCCCTCTTTTTCTATGCAGATTTGTCATAGTCTTAAGGGCATACCTTATGGATTGAACATGCTAGGAAACCTCCCTAAATAGGGAATTAGAATTCTATTATAATTGCTTTATAACAAACCCTATCCACCCATAGAAAAAACGAAAACACTTTCCTCCATAAGAGAATTTCCCTAGCTCATATGGATCCATAGATTCTGGGCATTTATTTGGATGAACATTAACCTGAACTTTAGATCTCTACGATCCTCAAACTATGATTACCTCAGTCAATATTACCGTTGTGACTACTTCTTTTCTGGCCCTAAATTCTAGTGCAAACCCTCCTCTATTTGTGTTAGTCTTTATCACATACCTTGCAACCTACTAACCACCACAAGTTAGGGTCTCAACCCTCTTTACTATTTCAAAATTTGATGCGACCTTCACACAGAAACACCACTACAATCACATGCCCAAATTCTCATGAGCCACCTCTCTTGAGCTTTATCTTCCATTAGAGAACCAACAATATGCCATCCTACTTCCTATATTGAACCCATTAAGGTATGCGACATTCT
Source organism: Pinus albicaulis (assembly GCA_034641835.2). NCBI lineage: Eukaryota > Viridiplantae > Streptophyta > Pinopsida > Pinales > Pinaceae > Pinus > Pinus albicaulis. The sequence goes on from CM076572.1 coordinate 454,871,981, forward strand.
TGTGAACCATCACATGATGATCTTACACTTGGTGGATGATCATGGCCTCCCTTTAGCAACCCTTACTAAGCCCTCTAACTCGAACTACTTTAGGACTACATCTCTCCTGACATCCTTGATAAAATGAGCTCCTTCTCACTTGATGTTCTTACCTTCATAATAATACCTCCTCAAATATATTTTCCTAGCTAGGCCTCTTAAGAATGCTCTAGAACTTATGAGATTTATCCTCTTATACCTTAGGAAATATTATTTTTCCATTTTAATTTTCTTTTAGATTTTAAACCTCGTCTTGGGTCCAAAGCCCCTTCACTTGGATTATTTTTCCACAAATCCTTTTTTGACCAAAATCACACAATTCATCTCACTGGTCTTGTGGCATACCTCCCAAGGTACACAATTCAACAATATAGTCTAGTTTTAGTAATCGTAACTTGGTCAAGCTCTTGTAATCAAGTGAGGACTTGGTTGGGTTCCCAAGTTGAAAATTAAGGGTATTTGTGAGGGCATGATAGCTAGGGAGGGTTAGGGCATGCGAGGGAAAGAAAAGGTGTGCTAACACATGCTGGACAATGTCAATGCATGCTGAGGAGTGTTAAGGAGTGTCGAGGCATCACAAGGGAGAACTAGGTCAAAATGCATGGAAATGAACAAATAAGAGTGTGTGATAGGGAGTGTCAATGAATTCAAGTTTGCCAAGGATGAAGTTTGTTAGAAGAAGTTCAAAATAGGATTTGAAAGAGATAAGCCTACGATTGTGATAAGGGTCTCGACAAATAAGTTTTAGATAAGGGGAGACTTTGTATTGGGCACAACACTATTTTTCCTTTATCTATTATTTTTATATGACATGTGGCACACTTTGGCCGAATGATCATTTTTTAAACTATTATATACAATTTCATATTTTCATTGTTGTATATAAGTTTTGGGGCACTCGGCATGTGCCGAATTATATCTTTTGTGTCTTGTGTATCTTGTGTTTCTTGCAAACTCTCAGTTAATGTTATAATATTTATATGAACTGGACATACATGTGAAATATTGCATATGTAAGCTATGTTGCTTAGTTGTTTTATGGCCATGGCTAGATGTGATCCTTGTCTTGGTAAGTTCTTAAGTGGGACAAGTTCAGCTTGGACATGAGTGATCTAACACGAGGTATAGGCATTTCTTAGGTGAACAAGGCATAATATACTTGTAGTAGGTGCAATTGGTCAAGTTGTTATGGATAAAGCATACCAATGTCACATGAACTGCAATAGCTAAGGACTTGATTGGGTTCCCAAGTCGTGAAAAAATTTAAGGCTAGTTGTGACGGTATGAGTGCCAGGGCATGCTAGGGAATGATAACATGTGCCAGATAGTTCAAAGGCATGCCAAATATGATAAGATGTGTCAAGTGTTAAGGTATGCCAAGATGTGAAAGGGTGCGACAATAGGTGCCAGGGACTATCAAGGAAACAAAAAGGAGAAACACATTAAAATACAAGGAAATGAACACATCATAGGGTTAATAAGTCATCTATTTACATTTCCCAGAAGGGGCATGCTATGCACACCAACACTAGGTGGAAATAAGTGCCAAGTGCCAAGTGTTAGTGAATTCTAAGTGCCAAATCATCATCTGTTACTTCTCATCTACTTTGCAATAATTGATATCAAATAACTTTAATATTAAACCATGCCAAATCATACCTAGGCATCTTAATGAATGTTAGACATGCTAATACCTTCCAGGCACCAACATGTTCCAAGAGCCAATTTTTTTTAGGGAGTGATACACGTGTTATGAAGTGGAAGGGCATGTTGAAGAGTGCTAAGATGTGACAGAGTGTGCTAATGCATGCTGAGGAGTGTTAGGGAGTACTAGGGAAGCACAAGGGAGCACTAGGTCAAAATGTAGGGAAGTGAATTAATATGAGGTTGTGCCAGGGAGTGTCAATGAGTGCTAGATAGTGTGTCAAGGAGGGAGTGACAAGGTATGTTAATCACTAGTAAGGCATGCTAGGGAATATCAGGGCATTTAAAGAAGTGCCAGAGTGTGCTAGGGAGTTCTAGTGCGTGTTAAGATGTGCCAAATAGTGCCAAGACATGCAAGATGCTAAGGCATGCTAGGATGTGCAGGATGCTAGGGTATGTCAATATGTGCCAAGGAGTATCAAGGCAAAAAAAATAAGAACCAAGCTCAAATGAAAGGAAATGAACACATAAGAGGGCTAATAAGTCAATACTTTATCTTTTTCAAAAGAGGCATGCTAGGCACACTAATAATAGGTTCTGATACACGCCAAGTTCCATTGTGTGCCAAGTTCTCATGTATGTTAATGCATGCCAAAGTGTTCTAGGGCATGCTAGGGACTACAAGGCATGACAACACATGCTAGGAGAGTGTTACGCTAGGCTAAGGCTTGCCAACATGTTCTTGGGTGTCCTAGTCTTGGCAAGATGTTCTAGGTACAAAGATATTCTAAGATATGTGAGGTGTCAAGGAATGTTAATGTGTGCCAAAGCATGTTAAGATGTGACAAGAGTGTTGAGGAGTGATATATATCTCTCATTAATAGAATTTACAAAGCTTCATTATGTATTAAATAATATAATTTATACACACACAAGTGGAACTTTATCTAAAGGGAATTTGTTAGATAGTAAACCTAATAGAGATAAATCCTGTATTGACTCATAGGAAAACTATATTCTCATTACTTGAGGGAAATGATACACACTAATTACTTCTTAAAAAATTGACTGAATCTAACCACTATATGGCCTTGGACACATAATGAAAAAGACTCCACAACATTGGCCTTAAATTATTATATTTTGACAAAAAATATAGTAACATGCACATAGCATAACAAAAAACTCATTGGAATGATTAATGATGACGACAATTTTTCGACTGTCACCAAAAGTAACCAAAAGAGCATTGGTGAAGGTCAATAAAAGATCGTCACTAGAAGTGTTGCCAAAGAGAGAATTAGTGACGGGCCTTTAACAACCCTCACCAAAAGTGTCACTGAAAATGGCTTTGGTGACAAACCTTAAAGGACCGTCACTATATGCACTTACAACAACTTTTTTTAAGGATCGTCACCAAATGTAACATTGGTGACGGACCTTAAAGGTCCGTCACAAGCAAGACCCTCACCAATGTCCTTTTTTCTTGCAGTTTCAAGTAGACAAGCAAAGGTTCTAAAGACGCCAAGGGATGAAATCACTCAAACCTATGAGAAGGGTAAAAGGATGGTTTTTTCTCTTATGATCACTAAAGGTGTGCTTTCACCTAAAACTACAATTGAGAAAAGAGAAACCATGGAGCAGCCACCTATGCATGAGAGTGAGTCACCCTTGTAGCAGCATGAGGAGAAAGTGCCTATGGAGGTTCACATGGTAGAGAAGGTGGAAGAAAAATAATCTGAGGACATAATCATGGAAAAGGATGCAGAGATAGCAGAGCTCAAGGACAACCTCTCAAGGGAATTTTCATGATAACCGTCCTACAGAAAGATAATATGCAATTCAAGGTGAAACAATTTCTCCAAAGAAAACCAAAGGAAGATCTTAAGGTAGACAAAGGTAAGGGCAAAGCAGTGGTAGATGTTGATCAGTTGGAAGACATGGAGGCTAAAATAAAGCCAAGGGGGCCAAGAACAAGAGGATTTACCAGGAAAAAAGAACAATAAAAAGAGTCATCTCCTCCATTAGGTTAGCTTAGGTTTGATGAGTTGATCGTTGCTAATATTGAGCAAGAAAAAGAGCTCTGGCTTGATAGGGTGAATGAGCATCTTTAGAAGCTTTGGAAGAAGGCATAAAGGAACAATAACCTTTAGAGGCATATGGTAAGATAGTATTTCACCAGGAACCAAATCGCCAAAGTCAAGGTTAAGAATTTGAAGAAAAAGCTTAAATAACCCTAATTAAGCTAAAAGAGAAAGATAACTTGGATTTTATAGTTGAGGCATCCGCTATTCAAGGATGCCGTGAACCAAAATTCAACAAGTTTTGGGCATTTTCTGATATTTTCGGAAAATTATGTAAATTTCACCTTTGTAGAAGCATCGCACAGCTGCACGACGCTTTTCCTCAGAGGCTCCAAATGAGTTTTTCTCTACATGGTTGGATTCCTTTTGGAGTCTAAATTCTAAATATGGTCTTGTTTTTCGAGGACACCTCCCAGTTTTGAAGAAAAACTAAAAAAACACCCTATTTTTCATGCTTCTACCACTATTTTTCCCCTGTGCGTGGCGCTTCTGGAGTAAGCTTGGAAAAAGGGAGTTTTGAAGGTCTTACAGGTGGTTTTTTGTCAGTTTCAAGGTTTCTTTTGATAGATAACATACATGGCTACCTTTCCCAATCTTAATATCAACACAAATATGCCTAGAAGTTAGCTAAAAATTCCCTCAAAGTGGCGCGATGCTTCTGCTGAAAAACATGACGCTTCTATGTGCTACGTGACACTTCTGTATTGGATGCTTTTTGGATAGGTTTCAATGAAAAATGATCCAAATCTAAAGATTACAACTATTGTAAGAGTTGTTTTATGGATAAGAAAGAAACATTTTTCTCCTCATTGTTGAGGAATCATGTAATTACTCAAGGAGACAAAGACTCCTAGTTATTAGCTAAATTTGGGGGGACTGTTTCTAACTTCCATAAATTCTAGGTAATGATTCATTATGTTCATTTATGATTTATTTTGGATCAGGTTTCGACCCAAAAAGGTGGTATATTTTCTATTTTCTATATGTATTCCAACTCAAGTCATTTTATAGGTTGGATAGTTGATATTGCATTTGTGGAGCTTATGTACAATATTTTTCAATGAAATCAAAGACATGTTGTAGCTATAATTTTAGGACTCCATTGGTATGCTTATTAGCATTTTTTTTTCTCAGTAACACCATCAAGTTGAATGTTTATGTTTCCATGAAATAACATGTATGCTTCCCTATGATAAATCTTATGAGTCTATGAACATAATTCTTTCTTTTTGTGCTATGTTTTATAAGATTTTCATAAATTTGTTTTACCTCTTGTGATGAATGAACTCATGTAATATGCTCATTTTGACTCTCTCTCTCTTTTAAAACCCTATACCACAATGACAATTTAATTATGTTTCTATGTATACCTACATGGCCTCATCTTCATCTCTGTAGCTGTTCATTTGAAATTAGACCTAGTTCCTTTACTGACATTCCTATCTCCTAAAAATTCAAAACAAAACCCTAATTTACTGAGCTTATATATAACATAAGATCATTACATCTCCAGTCACCTCATTGACTGTAAAAATGACATTGAGAAAGCCCTCTCTGGTTTGGTAGGGCTAGATACCAAATCTAAATATTGGTTTGAGGTTACCTCTTTTAGTCTCCATTCTCAGCCTTGGGAAATAGAGGGAGTTATAACAAGATCAATTTATCACAATTTTCCTTTGTAAATTTGATGGCGATGACTACGAACATGTATGTGGCGAATTCGAAGATTTGTAAAGGTTTGAAAATGAATCTTTCATTGATTTTACCATTAGATTTCATTTAAATTGTTTAAGATTCAAATTTGAAGACAAAGCTTCAGAATTTGAATTAATAGATTGGTTTGAATATATTAATTCTCTTCCTTCCATTCCCATCCCATATGAAACAATTGCAAACTTTGATGTCTCTCTTTTAACTCCTAGTAATATTATCAAAAATTCTAATTTAGAGGTGCATATTAATCATGATGAAGTTTCCTCTACCATGTAAGATCAATTCCTTCATTTAGTGCACACATCATATAGTATTAATGATGACCCAAATGCACTCTCACATGTCAGTGAATCTCAATCACAAAGCTTGGAAAATTTGACTAATCAAATGCAAGAAGATACCAATAACAATCTTGGAGAAACAACTGCCTTGAAATCAGAAAATCAACATGAAATAAATTCATAAAATCATATTATAGATCAACAAGTACATGCATCAATTCAAGTTTTCAATAGAATACAATCTGCTGCAGAAATTTCCGAATTAGATCATGTTGATCAAAAGACAAATTCAATGCAACCAAAAAACGTTCTTCAAGAAAGCATTAATAGATAAATGAATTATCATAAATCTGAAATTTGCAATGAATAAAATGCACAAGAATCTATAAATAGAGAATATTTCAGATTCATTTCTTCAAATTCACAGTTTTCCCTTTATCCTGATATTTTTGTTGATAGCAATTTATCCCCTATTGATATTAATGTTATTCCAGAAAACGGAAATGCTGATATAAATGAATTTCCAATTAGTTTTCATAAAGATAGAGAACCAATCATTGATCATTATTTTGACATTAATGAACATGTGCTTCATATTCCTTCTTGTTTTGATACATTGGATGAGATTGAAGGGAATTCTAGAGAATGTTCCTGAAGTTATTTATGATAATTATTATGACATTGAGGATGTTTATTTGTCTTCTTCTCAAGAGAATCCTCATGAGTAAAATCACATGTGGGAATGAAGAACACTCTAAATCAGAAATTGTTCCAACCAATTCTCATTCTCAAGAAAAAAATTGTCTTCATGATTTCAACATTCAAGAATCAATCCCAGTTTATGATTCTTATCAAGATCAAGCTCTCATTCCTATTCATACTCACGATATTATCTCTAATTCACAAGTTGGTTTTGGAAATCATTCTAATCGTATTATTTTGGTCAATGCTTTTGGAAAGGAAATAATTTCAAATCAATCTCATTATGTTGTAACACTAGTTGTACCAATAATGTAAATTATGATTTAATTTTATTGTTGTTCCTTCACTTATTTTGTCTGATTTCATATTTGTTTTATGTTTTCATTTTTTAGTTTTTATATACCTTATGCTGGCATATTGAGAAGTTCAGTATTGAACACTCAATTGATGCATTGCCTGAATGGGAAAACGAAGATTCAAATTATAATCATGAACATCAAGAGTTATTTCTCTTCCAATTTCAATTGATGTTCATCTCTTATCAATTTATTCTTTCTTTGCAGAATCAATGTCAACAAGAGACTATATTTTCACAATATGACCATCACTCTAATTCAACTAATGATCTTCTATTGAATATAGAAGATTTCCATCCATTTTTCATTGACCCATTGAAAGATATTTAGAAATTTTTCCTTCACAGAAGATTATTAATAATTTAACATATGTACAAAATACTTACAATTACATGTAGGCCATTATATATAAAAATCCATTTCCACAATTTGGCATGTTATCCCCTCTTTTGAACATCTTCCAATCACTAATGAAAATCCATCCATATTTCTACGATCCGATTGAAATTCAGCTGAAAGAGACATTTCAAGAGAAGGTAATTGTAAACAGGTTGATTTTTGTAAGTAGGATAGAAATTAGTGTACATACTAGATTCAAATTTATTTGTATTCATTTAACTATATCCTTGTTACTAATGTTTGATCTATACATACATGTAGGACTTAAAATGAGAGAATGGTTACATTGGAAGTATGACTAAACGGTTTGCATTTATTTCATTATTTTAGATGTTTTAATAAGAAAGTAATGAATCCAAATTTTTGGCATTCCCCTTAATTTTATGACAAAGTGACTTAGAACATATCAGAAGCTTATGACTTGTTTGATTGTCTTTTTTTCGCAAATCTTCACCACATTAATCATGTATGAAGAAATTCCAAGGAATTCTTACGACTTGGTAATATTTGATTCATGAGTACTTCTGAAAATATCATTTTCACCACTTTCATCCTCTGATGTAAATTTGAGGTGGATGCAATTTAAAAATTCATCACTTAGAATTTTAGCCTGAACAAATAGATGGACTTGAACATATGAAAATTTCGAGAAATGCATGGGATAACTTGAAGATTCGTGAGGAAAATTTACAGTCAAAATTATTCGAGGCATACATTTACAGGTTCATCATTATCTATTGTTAGTTTTTATTTTTCATAGTTTATTCTTTATTTTTGTTATATTTCTTTTGCAGATCTCCATTGGCTTGATTTTGGAGAATTGAAGCAAGCAGGCAACATTTTTTAAATCTCCAACATTTTCACGGAAGTATTTATTGTTTCGTCAGAATTTGAGGATTCTTTAATTTTGCTTATATTCATTAAAACACTAATATACCTTCAATACATCATCAAAATATTCATAACGGATCATTAAAATATCGTAACTCTCCTCATAAGAAAGTTTCGCTAGCATATTTCTTTGATCGAATATTTCCAATAGTTAATTAAATTATTAAAGGGGTTTTTGTAAAAAGGCTAAATTGAGTTGTGCGCTTTCTTTTGAATTAAATACTTTAAGAGTTGTCGGCCCCACAAAAATGCCACGTCGCATATTGTAGTTCGCATATCAGAAGTTTTCAATTAAGAATAATTCAAACATCTCCAATCTCTGATATTTCTAGCTCTCTTACCTCTGATAAACCTTTCCTCCCGATATCGCATCATCCATATCACAAACCTATGTATCGCAACATTTTACCGGAAATAGCTCTTAAAAATTCCCGATAGGAAACCTCCGATACAAGACCTCTAATATCCCTTCCTACTCATTCTATGATACATGACTTCGCTAATATTGTGATGTCCATACAACCCCCGAACCTAATATGAAATTTACATCTAATTTTAAGAGATATCACGTCCATTCATAAATCTAAATTTTGGTTTAGGCATATGTTTAAAAGTTTTGAATGCCTCAGATCCGATATGAAATTAAATCCACATGATAAACCTATCGGGTATGTTCCATATCAATAATTTTACATCCCGTACTCATTTAAAATCTTCTGATCGCCAATATTTGATAATTCCAAGCCTCCGATCCCCAATAAACTTCTCACTACTCATATCCGAACTTTCATATCGCAACTTCCAATCAGTTGTTATCCTTTCACATTACCGATATCAAAACTCGATACAGGACCTCCGATATTCATGTATGCTTATATTTTTAATCAAGGCCTATCGGAAGGTAAGCATATCGTGTGTTTCAAAAACACAACCATAATATTTCTACGATATTTTTCTCCGATAATTCTTATTTGTGAAGAAACTTAGGAATTTGTGTTTTTCATTTAGAAATATGAGTAAATAGTCATATTCTACCTCTCATAAATGAAAATGAAATGAATGCTTACACTTTATTTCTCATATTTTCTATAAACAGAGGAAAATTCACATGAAACGCTTGCAGCGAATGATCTTTTCAGTGATTTTATCTATACTTGTTTAGAATCTTACAATTTTTCAAGTTGAGATAAATCATTGCATCACACTTGCCAATTTGTTCCCTTTAGTGATATTTGTTTCTTCCAAAGGGCCTAAAAACCTCTAAATTAATGAAATTTGGAATCTCAATCCTCTGCTTTTCATTTTTCGAGATTTTCCTCAGAATTTCAAAGTTTCTTGCTTATTTGATTCTTGGGTTTGTATTATATCGGAAGCATTCAAAGAAAATTCTGACATTTACCTCTCTAATATCCACATTGCCTTTTCCTTTACTATTATGTCTATTATATTTAGCAAAGGAAATGACCCCTATTTCACCATATTCACTAGAATTATGTGGTCTTGGATTTTCGTAAGTTGATTTCGGCTTCAGAAAAGGTTTTTGAGATGTTTAAAACTTGAATTATTCTCATATTTATTAAATCTTAAAATCATTTCCTTGGAAGCTTATTTTACATCTAAATGTAAGTGCTTTTGTAGTCATTTTTTACAAAACTTCAAATTATTTCATTATAGGAAGGTAATCATATCACGTGTTTCAAAAACACAACCATAATATTTATATGATATTTTTCTCCGATAATGCTTATTTGTGCAGAAACTAGGGGATTTGTGTTTTTCATTTAGCAATATGAGTAAATAATCATATTCTACCTCGCATAAATGCAACTGAAATTAAATACTTACAGTTTATTGTTCATATTTTCTATAAATGGAGGAAAATTCACACGAAACGCTTGCAGTGAATGATATTTTTTGTGATTTTATCTATACCTGTTTAAAATATTACAATTTTTCAAGTTGAGATAAACCATTGCATCATACTCACCAATTTTTTTCCCTTTAGCGATATTCCTTTCTTCCAAAGGGTCTGAGAACCTTTATATTAATGAAATTTGGAATCTCAATCCTCTGCTTTTCATTTTTCGAGATTTTTCTTAGAATTTCAAAGTTTCTCGCTTATTGGATTCTTTGGTTTGTATTATATCGGAAGCATTCAAAGAAAATTCTGACATTTACCTCTCTAATATCCACATTGAATTTTCCTTTACCATTATTTCCATTATATTTAGCAAATGAAATGACCCCTATTTCACCATATTCACTGGAATTATGTGGTCTTGGGGTTTTGTAAGTTGATTTTGGCTTCAGAATTTTTTTTTGAGATGTTTAGCACTTGAATTATTCTCATATTTATTAAATCTCAAGCTCCTTTCCTTGGAAGCTTATTTTACATGTAAATTTAAGTGCTTTTGTAGTCATTTTTTACAAAACTTTAAATTATTTCATTATCGGAATGAAAGCCATACAAAATAATTTATACACTCTTATGAATTTTTTACCCCCGATACATGAATGTTTGATGTAATAGAAAGACAATGTTCCCACATTATAAATATAACAAGCATTAATTCTCGGGCATGATCAATATCGTAAGTTTTGTTTGTAAAAGTTACACAAAAAATTTTGTTCCAAGATCTTGATTCCCTTAAATATTTTAAATACCTGGACTTCTTGTATCAGAGGTGAAATTTAATTAAACTTCCCAAAAAAAAAATGTTGCCAGAACATTATGAGGCAAGGTTTGTATTTATCAAAGTTTTTCCCATTAAGATTTTTGAAAACTTGAGCTCTTTCCTTTCACTTTGATTCTCTAAGAAACTCAAAGCTTCAGAATATCAAATTAAGAATCTTTGTAGGTCTCTCATCAATTCATTTTGATTTTTCACTATGTTCACATGAAATCTTATTTGATTATATTTGTATATATATGTTAATTTCATGTTATCATGTTGATTGAGAACTTGGATGTATGTTAGTCAGAATTTCGTCAAATCCAAGTATTCATTCATCGGAATGACTTTGTGACTATAGGGATATTCATTCTTCATGGTGTATGCACATCGAAATTTTTGTTACTCTTCTTGGCAATCTGCTTGGCTAATGAAAAATTTCATCACCTGTGGTCCGTTTATGTTTTTGCCTTTGATTCATTATTGGATGCACATTTTATTATCTCATTCATCTTTTAGTGAGCATCTTCATTTACTACGAAGGCACTCTTAAGCAACCACCTTGGTAATGCAACAAATGATAATTAATTTGGAATAAGTAATGATATTGTAACATGGTTAAATCATTTTTTATTTCTCTTATATTTGAGTTTCGATATATCACTCTATATTTTGCATATAAAATTTCAAGACCTCTCAATCTACACATATGTATTACATTGTTTTGGATTTGGTATTGATTCTGGACAATTTATGAAAATCATGGAGTAGATATGAAACAAAGAGAATAATCATTGTTGCAATTCATAAAGAAGCGTCATTTCATTCTCATTTCTAATGGATTTGTTTTATTTTCATACTCCTTGAACATGAAACATTATTTCTTCTAGTTTAATGCTTGCTTTAGTACATATTTAATAAATGATGGTTTTGGGTCAATAAAATTTAAGGTAATTCAAATTCTTCATGCTTTTAATTCTAATTAGAGGAAGAAGTTATATTTTTTTGGAGAAAATGATATCTCTCAGGTAAAACTAAATGAAATTCTCCAATGGTAAGTTTCATATGCCCACTTTCATTCATTTTCATTTCTTTTCTTTTGATTTCAGTTTTGTTTTTAGTTTTGTTGATCTTAAACTCTATTTTTGCAGGTCTTCATGAACCTTTCACACCTCCACCATATCAAATTTGAAGTTCATTCTCCTTTTCTTGGTTTGCTTTCAAGTTTTTTTTAAGAAAAAATAATGATCCTCATCGAATCAGCTAAACAGGGAAGTTTATGAACCTTTAGTATGTTTCTTTAAGCATTGATTTTATTAAAAATGGTTAATATTTTTTTCGCAGGTTTTTGCTTTGAAACAAGAAATTTACAGCGAACATAATATTTTTCATTTAGGCCGAATTTTATCGTCATTGCTATCAAAATCATAAACTCTTATAACTCTATGAGATAAAATTTATCTAAACCTCAACATAAGAAATAAAATTCACATGATTATCTTCTTTTACTTCTTTTGTTGAGAAAATTGTATAAACAGTCTTGTTGGGGTTTATCTTTTAAATTTATATTTTAGGTTTTTCTTTCAACTTTTGTTTTCATCATTTTTACATTTTTTAAATTCGTTGATTTATTTTTTTAAATTTTTTTTTTATTTTAGTTTTGATTTGATTGTGGTGACTCTGCCATGATTTATATGGAAGACCTTTTACTCACCCAATAGTGGTTGGAATACATGGGAAACCTTTTATCTCTCTCTATTTCAGTTAATTTCATTTATCATTAAATACATATCCTTATGGAACCATAAAACCCTCTTGCTTTAATTTTTTTCATGGAGGAACACACATCCTTTGTAATTGATTGAGTTTACCTTTTCAAGGAAAAAAATGATTTGATTTTAACACAATGAATCCCTCTCACCCCTCCACTTTAAAAAGCCTCTGATTGATATTCTCGGGGAAAGAACTTGGAATCAACATTATGAAAGTATTATGTCAATTAAACATAAGTCTCTATTACCATCCCACCTCTTTCACTCAAGTACATCATAAACTAAAATCTTGCAAATGTGTTTATCAAAAGGGTGATTAAAGAGGAAACATGAGAAATATGAGTAAACCCGTCGGGGCTATGGACCCTTGCTAGTAGCAGGGCTAGGCTTGTATGGAATAAAATAAAACTTTTCCAGGGTACTATTCAGGCTCGCTGGCAGCGAAGCGATGTCAGAGACCATTCATAACAATGAATATATGATTTTATCAAAAAACTCATATCTGTACCTTCCTCTATTTCTCATACGAGGTAACTCTAAAATCATTTTTTCCCAAAATTTGGATTCGTGACTTTTAATCTAAGTCTGTTTTAAGTACTTATCTTTACAAACTCATATTACTTAATCTCTTTATGTGGAACCCATGGAAATGTTTTACTATTAGACGAGTTTGTGATCTCCATTAATTTTAACCTTTGGGTAAATTAAAGTTCATTACCTTTAGCCAGAGATAATTGGTTCTTCCCAGTGTGTCGCCATTGTTGTATGGAAAACCCAACACCCCCCATTCCTGACTCATTTACTTTAAATAATGGGGACCCTTTCTATTAATTTCTGGCTAAACACCTTTTATGATTTTCATTTAGTTAATTGTCCTACAATTTTTCCATTTTTTCATTTTCGTCGGATTTCTATTTTGATTGTTTCATTTAATTCTACTTTTAGCAAGATTTCGATTGATACTTGTTTCGCCTCATTTGGTCAACCTATTTGATAAATGACACTCCTTTGAAGTTTAAATGTTTTATTGCCAGGGTTAAAAAATATTAAAAAATGTACATTATTTTAATTTTTGCAATTAAAATAGTCTTTCATTGCAAATATTAATCCTTAGTTAATTTTTATCAATTTTTTCATTTTTCACTAATAATCCTACAAAATGACCGATCCAAATTGTAGAACAGTTAAAAAACATGTTTTCGGGATCTCGGTAATTTATTCCAATTTCTTATTTTAAAACAAATTTCCAAACCCGAAATTTCAAAATTGCAAAGTGGATGTAGTTCATTTTGTAGAATTTTTAATTCCACGTGGGCCCCACTCCACATCACCTATTTCCTTCCAAAATCCCAATAAAAAAAAAATGTTGAAATAAAATTGCAATGTCGAAATAAAAATTGTGATGCGATATTGCGATATCGCATATTTGTCGAGTTTGTGTTATATTCTTTCCACAACTAGTCACACGCGGGGGGGTGTCACAAGGGGGGAGTTAGCCCCCCGTGTACATTGCATCAGGCACAGCAGGGGGGTCATAGGGGGCGGTAGCCACCCCTATTCAGGGTTTTGGGGCAGCACCCTAGGAAAAAAAATTTGGACCTTATTTTTCGGTGGGCGGACCCGCCCATGGTTTCTTGCATGGGTTTGCACATGGTTTTGGTGCATGATGGTTTTCAGCCCCTGGTATTCTGTAGATTTGGTAAAGGGAACTGTGGTTATGTTCTAATCTAGTTTTAATGGATTAGGGTTTATGTATGCTTCGGCATGTATATAGATGTGTTGTAACACTAAAAGGAATATATTGAAAAATCAAGCTGGTCGTCCCGATTTGGGATCCAAGGGAAAACCTTGGTGTTTATCTGTTTTATGTTTTATGCTCTCGTTATTGTTTATTTTATGCTTTTAAGATTTTTTTGCAGATAATTTTTGTACAGGGTTAAAACCTACATTTGGTATCAGAGCTGTTTCGGCTTCAAGGGGACGCATTTGCTGCTGAGGGGTTTTTTGCTCGGGCCTGAGGTAGACCCTATTCAGTGGGAGATCTGCAGGATTGATTCTTGCAGTGAAAGAAGGTGGTGAGAGGCAAGAAGATAGAGATAGCAAAATTTAATGGTCAGAGTTTTGAGTTGTGGAAGCTCAAGATGGAGAATCTGCTGGTGGATAAGGATCAATGGATCGCAGCAGATTTGGGTACTAAACCAACGAAAATGTCAGATGAAGACTAGAAGAAGCTGGATCATAAGGCAAAAAGCACAATACGGTTGTGTATCTTAGATTCAGTATTTTTGAATGTATCTGGGGAAGCTACGACAAAGACCTTGTGGGACAAACTTGGGACTTTATACCAATCTAAGTCTCTGGTGAATAAATTGTTCCAATAGAAAAAGTTGTATAACCTAAGGATGAAGGATGAAGACTTGGTGATAGAGCATATGAATGCCTTCAATAGTGTGGTAAGTCAGTTGTCATCTGTTGATATTAAAATCTCAGATGAAGATAAGTGCATCAGTTTGTTTTGTTCTCTACTAGACTCGTGGGACAGTCTGGTTATTTCAATAGGTAGCAATACAACTACCTTGAATTTTGATGATATTGTCTCAGCCTTGCTGTCGAAGGAAATGAGACGAATAAATATGGAGGGCTAGAATGGAGATGCCTTATCTATACGAGGAATGTCCCAAAACAAAAACAAGAATAAGGTTTCGGGTGGGAGATCTAAATATCCTGGAAATTTTGTAAAGGTGTGTTGGAAATGGGGAAAGGAAGGGCACTACAAAAAGGACTATAGATCTAAAGCTCCTGAGAAAGGAAAGGGATCTGATGATGCTCCTTCTGCAGAGGAAAAAACCACCTCGGATGAAGGTGGGGATGTGTATTTGGATTCTTCTTCAAATACACATGTAGATCATGAGTCATGGTCGATTTACTCAGGTGCATCCTTTCACTTCACTCCCCATAAGGAGTGGTTCTGCGAGTATGAGAAATATGATGGCGGTGATGTCTTCCTAGGGGATGATAGGAAGGCCAGAATTGTTAGACATGGAAAATTCAAGTTGAAGCTACAAGGTGGAAGGATTAGAACACTTCCTGGTGTTCTGCACATTCCTACATTGCCTAGAAATCTGATTTCTGTAAGAAAGATGGATGATGCAGGTGTAAAAATAGTGTTCGAGAAAGATACCTGTAAGATGGTTCAGGGAGCACTGGTATTAATGCAGGGAGTTTGGATTGGAACTCTATACAAGCTTCAGGGAAACACTGTTATTGATAGGTGAAACAGTTCTGTAGTTCCCGAAAGTGGAGTGGAAAGCCTAGCAGTCTCTGGAGAAAAGACCATGCTATGGCATCAAAGGCTTGGACATATTGGAGAGAAGGGCCTTCGGATACTGCATGGAAATGGTATGGTAGAAGGTATGTCTAATAGCTCTCTGGATTTCAATTTTTGTGAAAATTGTGTATGTGGGAAGTAGAATCTGTTATGTATATTTTATTAATTATTAGTTAGATATAGTTATCTTAGGTTTTATTAAGTGAAAGGGCATGATCAAAGATCATGCCTCTTCACCAAGAGACACCATGAGGCTATATTTAAAGCCTCGGTGATTCCCCATTGTAATCATATCTCATATCTCATCTTTCATCTTTATCAATAATAATATATAATTATCAAGTTTACCAGATTTTTTTCACTCCATTGGTATCGGAGCCATCGCCCTTCTGGATCTGTGTGATCATCAGGTTAAATAATTTCGAAGGAAATTTCAGAATTTTTTTTTAACCAAGTGCAGAATTGCACACAATTTCCCCTTTCACACTCATAAACTCCCTCACATCCATACGGCCTCCCCCCTCCTCCATCTCACACACCGCCAACCTACAACTACTCTACCCCCACAACCTTCCTCTTTTCCCTCACTACACCCCCAGTGCCATCGTCAACGCCGCGTTCTGATGAGTAAGAAGCGTGTAACAATATAGTCCATCCAAGGTTCGACTGCATCTACAGCTATGGTTGCGTCTGCGACGGTTGGACTCATTATTAAAACCGCCACTCCACTCACATCCGCCGTCCATTCTGCTTCCCGCACTGTCGGGCTCCCCCATCTTCCATCCTGCCGCCACCCACACTACCACAAAATTTTCACTATCCGTCCATTGTCCATTCTTCCGCTGGCCATATCTGCACCTCATCCGCTAATTACGAGTCGTTGTATCATTGTGATGTCCGCGTCCAATCTAGTCCAATCAACGGTGCCGCTGTGCCGCAATACCACCAACGTCTAATCCATGGGTGCCATCCATGTCCGGGCTTCTGAAAAATTGGATAGCGTGGATTCATAACGAAGGGTTAGAATAAATCGTGACCCTTGCCCGAACCAACGTGGTCAACGGACTCAACGTTACGTTATACGATAACAACATTTAATTGATACAGCGTTTTTAAAATACAAGATTTTTTTTTTATTCGATTGATAGTTATATAATATATATATATATATTATTAATTTAATTAATTAATTAATTAAAAAAAAAAGGAAAACTGGCAGAAAAATATTCCCCACCTCATACACGTTCAATGTATTCATCAATGTCGATGGCCAAATTCTAGAAGAAATTGGTGGATCTTGAGAAACAAATCAATAATAATTACGAAGAATTCGAAAAAAGATTAGTCGATCTTGAAGGTACAGTTGCAGGACATTCCAACGACATCAAAAAGGTTCATGATACAACAAATCGAATAGAAAGACAAATGTGGCTAAATCATCACAAGGCCACAGAAAAGCAGAGCGAAGCAATGAACAATATGATAGAACTCTTCAATAAGCTAAATGATAAGATAGATAAGTTAAGTCAGACACAATCCCCAATATCTCCTAACATGGAACAAAATCAACAAAACAATTCCGCAGGTTCAGGGAACTCAGAGGAGCATCAGGAAAAAATTGATTCCCCACATCATCAAGAAGATAGTAATGCAGATTTTCAAAATAAGCAGCTCTGGAATGCATTTGCTAATCAATATCCCCTTCTTGTTCCACCATTAGCATATCAACGAAAAGCCAAAATCGAGCTACCCAAATTTGATGGTAATGAAAAAAATAGTGTTGCATGGCTTAATAAAGCGGAAGAATATTTTGAGATTTATGACATTACTAGTGATGACGAAAAAATTAAGCATGCTTCCATGAAAATGGAAGGAGAAGCATATAATTGGTATATGTGGTGGAAAAAAACGACGTTTGCTATCAGTTGGAGGAAATTTAAGGATGCATTCTTCAAAAGGTTTCAAGGCATAAAAGAAGAAAAGTTTTTTTCAACGTTTATCAAATTACGCCAAAAAGGAGATGTGGATGAGTACACTCGAGAATGGGAAACCTTGGCAACACGAGTACCAGGATTGTCGGAATCTCGTCTAATCCAGTCTTACATCTCAGGACTTAAAATCCACATACAAGAAGAGCTCGAACTACATGAAATTACGTCCGTAGAAGTAGCAAGGCAAAAAACAAAAGCTGCTGAAAAGAAATTTGAAAGATTATCAAAACCAGAAAAAGTATATTCGAGACAAAGATTTACTCAATCTAAAAATATAGATGACACAAAATATGTCCCACTCCATATTCGTGAAGAAGAAAAATCTAGTGTGGAAAAACAAAGAATGAGAGAGGGCAAGTGCAAGCGTTGCAGTGAAAAATGGGACCCTAAGAAAAGATGTGCTAAGGGAAAAGTGAAAAATCTATACAGTTGTGAAGCAACTAATGACGCTAACAATAATGATTCATATATAGAAGGATTAGAAGACAACTTAGAGTTCTCTCCATAATTGGATGGCGAAACTATTCCGCAAGTCTCATTATCAGCTATGACAGGCATATCACAACCTCAAACCCTAATATTAAGAGGACATATCAAGAACAACAATGTAATGGTTCTCATCGACACTGGCAGTACCCACAATTTTCTAGATTCAACCATGGCAAAAATACTTAACATATTTACCTTCCCCATGCCTAATATGAAGGTAATGGTGGCCGATGGTAAGAAGATTGAGAAAGTAGGGAAATGCCATAAGGTCAAACTACAGATAAAAAACTTTCATTTAGAATCTCCATTCTACACCGTTCCATTACGAGGAGTAGATGTGGTCTTAGGAATTCAATGGCTACAAACTTTAGGTAGTTATTCTGCCAACCATCAGAAGCAATTTATAAGTTTTAAGTGGAAAGGGCAGAAACACAGGTTGTATGGATTCCAAGCCCTAGAAGATCAAGTCGTATCTTCCTCTCTGATGACGAAGATGATTCAAATAGGAGCGCCAACATCTACAGTACAATGTCATCAGTTAGAAATGTTATCTTCAAAAGGGAGCCACGAAGAGCCACCAGAAGAACAAGGACTAGTTCGGACACACGAAAAAGTATTCCAGGATCTACCCATAAAAGTGCCTCCAGATAGGAAAATCAAACATCCAATAGAAGTAAAGATAGGACCCTGTCGATATCAAATATTTTCACTATCCAGATCAACAAAAGATTGAACTCAAGAATATGCTCCACGATCTTTTTAAAATGTGGGAAGCAAGAGCCCACCGCTCAAGAAACCTAGCCGTTCATCAACATTGTCCATCGTTACGTATGCTTTGAGGACAAAGCATCTTTAAGAGAGGGGAAATGTTATGTATATTTTATTAATTATTAGTTAGATATAGTTATCTTAGGTTTTATTAAGTGAAAGGGCATGATCAAGGATCATGCCTCTTCACCAAGGGACACCATGAGGCTATATTTAAAGCCTCGGTGATTCCCCATTGTAATCATATCTCATATCTCATATTTCATCTTTATCAATAATAATATATAATTATCAAGTTTACCAGAGTTTTTTCACTCCAGAATCATGTGAGTTTTCCTTCTGGTGCTAAGAGGGCAAACAAGATATTAGAGCTTGTGCACAGTGATGTGTTTGGACCTGTGTCGGTTCCATCACTAGGTAAGTCTATGTACTATGTTTCATTCATAGATGACTTCTCAAGGAATACATGGATATATTTCTTGAGGAATAAATCTGAAGTCTTTGACAAATTTAAAGAATTTATGGCTCTGGTGGAAAACCAGACAGAGAAGAAGATAAAGGTGCTAAGGACAGATAATGGTGTGGAGTTCTGCAAGAAGGAATTTGAAGAGTTCTGTAAGAAGTGTGGTATAGCACAGCAGAAGACTACTTCATACACACCTCAGAAAAATGGAGTTGCAGAAAGAATGAACAGAACTTTGATGGAAAAGGAAAGAAGCATGCTCAGTGGTACCGGGTTAGCACAAGAATTCTAGGCAAAGGCAGTGGAGACTGCATGTTACTTGGTTAACAGATCACCTTCATCAACGTTGGAGGATAAGACTCCACATGAGGTATGGACGGGTAAGAAACCCTCTCTTTCACATCTGAGGGTATTTGGATGTGATGCATATGTACATGTTCCAAAGGAGAAAAAGAGCAAGTTGGATAATAAATCTGAAAGGTGCATCTTTATTGGGTATAAGGATGGTTTAAAGGGTTACAAGCTTTAGAACCTGGAAATAAGGAAGGTTGTGTACAACTGAGATGTGGTGTTTAGAGAGGTGAAAGATGTTGTTAAACATGAAATCCTACCAAAGGAGCCTGAGAAGATATAGTTTAAGCTAAAGGAGGATGAATCATACTGTACAACAGAAGAAGACTTAGAAGAGGAAGATCCACAAACTCCAGCTGTGAGAAGATCAGTTCAGGAAAGAAGACAACCAGTAAGGTATATTCCATCTGCTTTCTGTTCAAATTTTTCTTTAACTATAACTGATGATGATCCCAGAACTGTCAGGGAGGCAGTAGATTCAGAGGATGGAAAATTCTGGAAGGAAGCCATGGTTGATGAAATGGAATCCTTGCACAAAAATGAGGCATGAGATCTGGTGGAGTTTCTGGTTGGAAGGAAGCCCATCGGGAGAAAATGGGTGTTTAAGAAGAAGATGAATGTAGAAGGTAAGGTGGAGAAATGAAAAGCTCAGTTGGTAGAAAAAGGTTATTCCCAGGTGCCGGGAATTGATTTTGGTGATATTTTTTCTCCTGTTGCCAAAGTTACTTCTATTAGATTACTTTTATCTGTTGTTGCTGCATTTGATTTTGAGGTAGAACAGATGGATGTGAAGTCAACATTTCTTCATGGAGATTTGGAAGAGGAGATCTACATGAAACAACCTGAAGGCTTTATGGTGAAGGGGAAGAAAGAACTGGTATGCAGGTTCAAGAAGTCTCTGCATGGGTTAAAACAGTCGCTAAGGATGTGGTATAAAAAATTTGATACCTATATACGGGGACTTGGCTTCACCAGAAGCAAGGAGGATCACTGTGTTTATTTTAGATTAATTGGTGACCATGTCATTTATTTTGTCTTGTATGTGGATGATATGTTGTTGATTGGAAATGACAAAGAAATTATCCAAGATTTGAAGACCCAACTGTTCTCCAAATTTGACATGAAGGATATTGGTGCTACAAACTATATTTTGGGCATGGAAATTAAGAGATATGAGGTAAAAAGGAAGCTCTAGTTAAACCAGAGGAAGTATGTTGAGACTATATTTCAGAGGTTCAATATGAAGGATAGTAAACCGGTGAATGTTCTGATTCCTGTAGGTGTAAAGTTTTCTACTGAATAGTGTCCCAAGACACAAGAAGAAGAGGAGGATATGTCCCTTGTTCCTTATGCAAGTGCAGTGGGTAGCCTGATGTATGCAATGGTATGTACTAGACCAGACATTGCACATGCAGTGGGAGTATTGAGGAGGTTTATGTCAAACCCAGGGAAGGAGCATTAGACAACAGTGAAGTGGGCTTTGAGATATTTGTGTGGCACTAGTGATTATGGCTTGTGCTACCAGGGAAGACTAGGATTGGAAAGAGTGTTGTACATTCGTGGTTTTGTCAATGCACACTGGGATGGAGATTTGAACCAAAGAATATCTACAAGTGGCTATGTGATTAGCCTATTTGGAGGTGCGGTCAGTTGGATGAGTAAAGGACAGTATATAGTGGCTCTTTCAACTAGAGAGGCAGAATACATGGCAGCCACGCATGCAAGAAAGGACGCAGTTTGGTTGCAGAGATTGTGTTCAAGTATGGGGTTGGTGCAGCAAGCTATAAGGATAGACTGTGATAGCCAAAGTGCAATTTTCTTGGCTAATAACCCTCCTTATCATTCAAAGACAAAGCACATTGATGTCCAATATCACTTTGTGAGATATATGGTTAAGGCTAAAAGGGTGTTTCTAGTAAAGGTGGACACTTTGAAGAATGTTGCAGATGCATTGCTGAAGTCTGTGAGCATTCAGAAGTTCTCTTGGTGTAGAGGAACAATGGGTGTTGCAAATTTGGGCTAATGACTCAGCTCTCTTATGGTCCCCTGTGGAAAGAAAACAACAAGTGGGATTTTTGTGCATGGGTTTGCACATGGTTTTGGGGCATGATGATTTTCAGCCCCTGGTATTTTGTAGATCCGATCAAGGGAAATGTGGTTATGTTCTAATCCAGGGTTACTAAATTGGGGTTTATGTATGCTTCGGCATGTATATATGTGTTGTAACACTAAAAGGAATATAATGGAAAATCAAGTTGGTCGTCCCAATTTAGGATCCGGGGAAAAAACTTTGTGTTTATCTATTTTATGTTTTATGCTCTCGCTATTGTTTATTTTTTTCTTTTACGATTCGTTTGCAAATAATTTATGTACAAGGTTTAAACCTACAATATTGCATATCACAAAATTTGTGTGTGTGCTCATAAAAAAATTCGTGATGAGATAATTTTTTATGCGATCGAATATTTTGGTTTAACATATGGTTTTTGATCAACCACTTATAACTCTTGCTTTAGCTTATCCCTCCACCTCACATTCATCTCTTCCCTCCATTAACTCTCATATCACATAACCTTATTTTGGTATTGAGTTTGACTTGAAATATTAAGTTTGGTTTTTAAGTGTGATTCCATATCGTTTGGTTGGAGGTTTTAAAATATATTATGGATCACAAAAAATCCTAATGATGTGATTAATCCGAAAGACATTTATCTACATCATGGATCACAAAAGTCTTAGATATAACATATATTATATTATATTTTTATTATAATGTGTTATATGATTATTATAATTTTAATATAATTAAATTATAATATTAATATAATATAATTATATTTTAATTAATTTTTGAATCATTTTTTAATTAATTTAATTATGTTTAATTTTTTTAATTAATTAATTTAAGTTTATAATTACAATTAAATTAATATTAATTAATTAATAATTACAATTTAATTTAGGATTAGAGTTTAATTTAAAAATTCTATTTTTAACCTAGGCAACAATTTTTTAGGATTATGATAGTTTTAACTTCTCAACTTAGAAGCTCATAAGTTGAGTTTTCCTCGGCCAAATGAGACCCAAGACGACTCGTTGGATAGATAAAATCATGGAGAACATTTCTGAAGTGGTTTCATTACGATATTTAATCATTTAATGGGTTTGAATTCAAAAAAAAAATCAAGCTCTAAATTTTTTAACAAAACTAATTTTCTGCATTTTTATTCGTTCACTGCTTCTACTGAGTGCAGATCCATTTGTCTATGTTATCCCTGACAAAATATATCTTCACATGCATCGATAGAAATCTCAGATTTATTTTCATTTAATTATTTAATTAAGTTTGATTGGATATGTTTTAATTCCAGATTTGGTATTTTGATTTTATTTTTCATTTTAATTTAATTTGTATTGCTTTTTGCATGGAACAACTGAAGAGATGAGGAGAAAAAAATCTCAATCAATGAGAATGCTCCAACAATAGAAGAATAATAATTTGGGCCAATGAAAATTAATTGAGCAGAACTACTCTTCAACAACTTTCCTATTGAGATTTTTTTTTGTAAAATTATAAATAATAGATTTTAGAATGTATTAAGGGTTTCTTTTCTCTACAATTCTAGATTTCTAAAAATCATTATTGTAACGAAAGATTTAGAGTTATAGGTGAGAGGAGAGAAAATCTCAGATCTAGGGGATTATTGAGGATTTTTATTTTGCAATTATCAATTATGTATGAGGGTAGACCTTGCACTATTGTAGTTCTTGTTTTAATAGTAGAAGTTCAAAGCATTCTAAAGATTTGTTGGAGAATAGAGCCAAAGAAACAAATTCAATAAATTGGTATTTATAATACTATTGTTTTAATTACTGGTTTCATTTTGTGATGGCATAAATATGTCATATTATTCATATTTGTGCACTATCGTAAATATGAGTAATTTGCCTCAATACTATGTTATTATTTATCTCTACTCTTGTGGATTGAACTCTTGTTTCTGAGTAACTATTTGCTCATAAATCAGTCTTTTAATTCAATTTAACAAATAATAATATTCTATGAAATGTTTCCTTATATTATTGTTTAATCATTTGAAGTAGTGATTTAAAAATCAATATCATTTTGTGAACTACTTCATATATGTGGTTGATTGATTATCTCAGTTAAGAGGTCTCTAAACAGAATGTGTTTTGGCATTCATGATGTCAATTAATTGAACTACTTCGTTAGCTTGATATTCATTATAATCTAGATATATTTAAGTCCCAATCGTTTAAATATTTTTTCTCTCGGTTGTGTTAGATCTATATCTGCCTAATTGAAATTGGATTAGCATACCCAGGGATAATTTTAAGGATGGAAAATTATCTTGAAGTTTAAAAAATTGGCGAATCTCACTGGTCCCTAATATGCAAACTATAAAATGTTTATTGATGTATTTGTAGAATTATTAAAATTTATAATGATATTATATATATTGTCTATATAATGTTGGCGATTTTTAACGTAAAATAATTTTATACTGTAAAATTTGGGCGAATCATTTTTATAAAAAAATGGAAATTAGCGAATCTTTTTTTGGGAAAAACCATGGAAAATTAGCCCACATGCAAATATTAGCCCTAAAATTTTCCATGAGCATACCTTTCCTTTTGTTTATATTCTAGGGAAAATTTTGCATTATATTTAATTATACATTCCTAATAGTTATCTTATCAAAGAGACAAAACTTAGTTGTCACTTGGTTGAGCCCCATATCAGCTTAAGGTCCATACTCTTGCCTCATTAGCAAGAAGAATCGATCTGATATCCCCTCCTATTGGTAACTAAAGACACATCTTAAACCAATAGAAATAGGGAAAATGTAACTAGACCTAGTTTAACTAGTTGGAACCACCATTCCAAACGGAAAATGAGCGACTTTAAGGTCTGGACTGGGTGGTCTCCCTTATAATGTTGTACTAAGTGATTTTCAAGCCTTCAACATAATCATATAAGTGAAAGTACACCAATCTACCTTCCATCAAAGGAGATACTCTCCTCAATATTGTAGCATGGTCTCCTCTCTCAATAGAGCAGAGCTCTCACGCTATAGTTTGGACACTTGATCTTACCCCCTTTCCTCTTGGTGAGATTATAAAGGCTCATTCCTGTTAGTCATCAGTAATTTTCACCTATTTTAGATGACTAAATTCTTTGTCCAAGAATTCTAGAAAACAAAATTCAAGAATCATGTGAGTTCTAGAAATCTCCTCAAAGAGAGATTTTTACTATCCACCTCCTTGTCAAAGCATAGTCAATCTATCATCCAGATAAAACCCCATCCTGGACTAATGTCCCTCACTCGATCCATGATTTCTACCTCTGTCTACAACACTCTACCTCTGTTACCCAAGCCTTCTAATTTCACAATTTGTTTCGCCAAGTAAACCAAGCTTTCTCTCCTACTCACCAAATGCCTCAAACATTGGTGGTGTCAAATTTATTTATAAAAATCCCTCTAAAGTAAAAGAATATTTCTAGCTGTCTAGGATGGTGGTGCATAAGTAATGTGTCAAACCCTGTCTCTTCATTCAAAACCATTCAATCTTTCAGTCAAAAATCTATTCTAAGACCTTACAAATGAGTCAATTAGGTTTTCACTAGGTCATGCACTATCATGATTCTCATTCCATTATATCCACGGGAATTTAAAGGTGAATTCAAGAGAGCACAAAGTTAAGGTTTATCATTGTTTAAAGAGAACCAAAGAAACTCTAAAGATGTCCTCCTGATCCATCACTAGGTCTGCAAAAGAATAATCTATCATATCCAAGCATTTCTGCAGGAATGCCTTGTAATTTGGTCTACAACAGAAAAAGGGCAAGGAAGGACACCTAAAGGATTTCATAAAGGCATTTGCAGTTGATAAAAGGTACAACAAGCTTAAATATACTAGAAAGATCATGATATCATAATAAGTATATTAAATTATTGTCCATCAAAAGGTCTATGCAAATCTCAAAAATTTAGTGGCACATAAGCATCATTGCTCAAACAGTCAAAGAGATCATTGAAAGGATTTTTGGCCTCAAGCATGAAGCTAGTATAGGGAAAGTTTCCCTTTGCCTACATCCCTGCAAAAGAGACCAACAAGCTATCAAATAAGAACCTAAGGTGAGATGAGGTAAAAAGGAGGATCAAGACAAGAAGCCCATTCATAACAATAAGAAAAGCAGCAGGTATGTTTTTGATCAAGGATCAAAATGTGTGACTATTTTTACCAAGCAGTGGAAAAATACTTCATTTACAAAGGTTAAAGAACTCCTCCAAACCTCCAAATGATCATTGGAGACTTTTTAGGCATAAGTAAAGAGTTTAAATTAATGTTTTCTTTGAGGACTTTGAAGGCAAGCTTGTTTTCTTGTCTGAACATCCCTAAAGGCTCAGAATTTTGGAAACTGAACAAAATGGTCATAATAAGAGGCAAAGAAACCTTCTTCATCAACAGCAGATGGTTTCAACAGTTTTCCAACTATCTTCTAAGTTTGGAAAAAAAGCGTCAATCCCATTTAATCAAAGGGTAAGATCATAGTCCTTAAAAAGATCTGAGATAGATATAGGGAACTGAATGCCACTTTACTCAAGGAGACAAAGCATCAACTAAATAATATGTTTTCTAACAAAGCAACATGTCAAAGGAATGTTGAAAATGTCTAAAGAAGGCAAAACATGATTTAAAACCTCTCTAACACATGATTTTGACAAGCAGGGATCATTTTGGATATAACCAACTATCCAAGTGCAAAAAGAGACTGTGGTTAAAAAAGGGATGTAAAGGACATTCAGAATTAGCTCCAAAAGGCATTGGCAAAATGGAAAGGTGCAAAAAAGAAAAAAGGGTCCAAAGGGAACCTTAGAGATTTGGGTTTTTATCTTAATTCTTTCAAAAAGGAGGTATAAAACACTACAACACACCAAATCCCCACTCATTTTCTCATTTGAAAGACGCAATGTGGGTTTTTCGTTTTCTGCTGGAGTCCTTGGGCAAAAATTTCTTGGTTCTGTGCTCCTGTAGCTGCTTCCAATGTAATTTTCTTCTGAGTGCTGTGCGCCTGTAGGTGGGCGTTGGGCTCTTTTAGGCTTTCCTAGCGTGCAGAGTAACATCTTGAACTGCATGCAGCTTTTCCCACAGGCGTTGCACTCCTGCCATATGTTTTTCCGCCTGATGCTGCGTGCAAAGCTACCCATGATGCTGCGCTCCGACCATTATCCAAACACTGCACGACTTTGCGTTTAGTGACCCGAGCTTCCTGGGCACCCAGACGCTGCACTCCTGCCATGGGCTTCACCCCTTAGCCCAGACGCTGTGCTCCTACCACAGGTTCCACCCATCTGCCCAAATGTTGCACTCCTATCAAAAAAGCGCAGCACTGCACAAAAAGACAGTCATTATCACCCGACTCGCCCAGAAGCTTTGAAAAATCATTTTCTTTAATGTGAAGGACATTTTAAAAAAAAAAATTGACTGTTATCCCCTCTTCATGATTTTATAAAGGTTAAGGGCCCCAAGAAAATTCAAAACTTATGTCAAGGGAAGCATGAAGAAAACTTGTAAAGAAAACCTAACCTACTCTCTGGTAGTCTCCTAACCTTGTTACAAAACTCAACATCTCCTTAACCCTCTTTACACATTATTTCACTAGAAAATATCATTTCTATTTTAAGATTTTGAGGAAGGGGTGAAGAAAGACACAATGTCCGAAGAAGGGAGTGTTAACCTAAATGAGGCAAATCAAAGACCAAGAAAGCCACAGAATAAGGGAGGGAAGCCAAATAGGTTTGAACCTATAAGCACTGAAGAACTGATAGCCTCCCCTTCTATTCTTTCCTGTTTCCAAGAGTTAGGGTGCTATGAGTCCTGTAACAAAGTGCAAGAGATCAAAAGCCACCCTCAGTTGACCAAGTTATTTTCCTTAATAATTCACAGGCATAAAGTACATCTAGCAGGGGTAATATTTGAGTTGACCACCAGTGCCATCTCTAAGGCCACTGGAATGCCTTGCATAAGAGAAAGGTGGTTTAAACAGAAGCATCTTGACTCAAGCCATTATCATACATTCTTAAAACCTAGTTGTCAAGATGACTATAAACCATTTTCTCTTTTTCTCATCTATTGGACAGATATTCCCTCCTCCTGAAGATTATCATGAAGTACTTCACCTGTGAGGGTAGGTTCTCCAGATTCTACTCCTATCATGTAATACTCCTCATGCATTTCACCAAAACCAAGCTACTACAAATGCCCTACTACCTTTTCAAAAGTATTGAGAAAATGTCTTCCATCAAGCAAAAGAGGCCTCCATCCCAACAAATGTCAAGCCTCTTTCATCATTCCCTCATCAAGGTAATTGTCTCATAAGAACTAGAACAACAAGGCGTTCCCTGGGAGGTTTTTATCACCCATGATGATTTCACAACTCCACAGCCCATCCCTCCACAAATTATGCCATCATCTTCTCAAAATCATCCTCACACACCTCAATCACCCTCCCCTAACCTTGGTTCATCTTCTTCACATGAATCATTCCCTCAAACAGACCCTCCTCATTTTCTTTCCCTTCAGAAATTTGAACATGAAGAAAGCAGTGATGATCATGAAGAAAGAAGTGGTGAACATGAAGAAATCAGTGATGATCATGAAGAAAGCAGTGGTGATCATGAAGAAAACAGTGATGGAAAGAATGATGAAGATGAAGAAAGAAGTGAAGAAGAAGAAGATGTCAAAAAGGGAGATGGCTAAGAAGAGAACAGTGAAGGAAATGACAAGGATGATTATGTGGATGAAGTAGAAAACAGAAGTAAAAACAGTGATGAAAGTGATGAGAAAATGATTCAATAAAGTGGGTCCCATGGTGAAAAGGATGACTTTAAAGACACACAATCAGAGGCAGCTTTTCAAGAAGAAGACAGTGAGAAAGAAAACAGAGTTCAAACCATTGAGTCCCATGATGAGCTAAAAAGCCAAAAAAGTGGGTCTGAAAGTGAAGAAAATGACACTGAGGTGTTGGAAATGTTGTCGTTGATGGAAAAGGAGATGGCAAAGGAGGAGCACCTGAAACAGCAACAAGGCAAAGAGATAAGCAAAGTAGCAGAAAGGCAGAGGCAGAAAATAGGTAGGAGAGAGGCAGCAGAGAAAGAAGCAGATAAGGAAAAGACGCAAACTAGGAAGCAGATGAAACAAAAGGATTGGTTTCAGTGTTATATGGATAGTATTCTATGTGAAAGAGCTGTGATATGAAACTATCTGTGCATTGATGACTTAATTGCATATGTGAATTGATCCAGGTTTAAATATACTCTGTGTATCCTTGTATTTTTCTGAGTTTATGAATTTGGGATTTGTATAATGCTGTCCCATACACAGTACTTAGAAGAGGGGTTTAGTTATAAACTCTGATGTGCATAACTAGCGAAATGAGATCGAGGTTGAGGAATGTTTGGGGGTGTTGTAACGAAACAATTCGAATAATTTTTCGAGGTAAAAATCCAAAGGGAGGCCGTAGGGAGATACTCTGTTAAAGTTCTGAAAAGGAAAGGCCTAGCATTGATCCGGTTCCTTGGTTGATGGAGATCGATTGAATCAAACGATTTTTTGTAGGTTCGAACAATAGAGGGGTTGTAGTATTGTATACAAAACTGAACTCATCTGCACACATGACCTCTATCCATAAGTTACCTGTATGTTAATCTCATATGGAGGATTCGATTGAAGTCGAATATGTTTTGATCTCTCCTATTATAGAACGCATGCAATATCACGACCTTTGGTATTGAACGAAAGTGAATGGTTGGAGAACTCTGTTGGAATTGAAAGCAGCCTCCAGTAAAGGAACTAGAGTGAAAAAGTAGTTGTGAAAGAATAACAATAACGAGGGTGGGGTCTCATTACAATAAGGCGCAAAAGTGATCCAAAAGAATTGGAATGGAACCTTGAATCGACGGGCAGGTGGAACCATGAAAAGGGTGAACAGTAACAGCGGTTTGGAAAATCAAAACTAGTGGTCTCACGCTTTTTAAAAGTGGTTAGTAGATTTGTGAAAAATGACGCGATACAAGTTTCTGTTTGACACGTGTCCATAAGCAGTTTTTAAAACCCACTCACATAGCGCAACTTTCAGGTGTTAAACCTCGATTCGAGAGAAAACGCGATTTCCATTGTGGTCATTCGATCTGGATCAGAGAAGATCCAAGGGCAATCACATTGTGAGTTGTGGGGGTGTTAAATATGGACAAGGAACATTAAAGGGTGCACGATTTGATCGTGCGATTATCGTCGGATTTGTCAGCGAAGGCGTGACAAGACTGCAGCCGTTGGATGATTGAGTTGTTGAATACGTGGAGGGGTCCACACGTCATGTGATTCGGGTTCAAAGGATATGAAAAGGTAAACCATGTATATTGTGGCCTGAACAGATATTCCAATTAAGTTTTAATGTTGAGTGAAATGCACGGCGAATAAATATTAAGGTGTATGGTTCAATATGTTTGATTCACATTTTGTAAAGCGGGTCTTGGAATATTAAATATTTCTTAAAAATTGGATTGGCGGCATAATGTATGTTGAGGTAAATACATATAATGTTTAGGATAAAGCGGAACCTTACATATGAATGAGGTTGTGTGCGGAGGCCTTATTATGATCGGTACGAAAGGTGGCTTGAGCATATAATATATAGGTAAGTTGTGGGTCTGAGGACGTTTATATACATTGGGAATTACTGTAGGTCAACATTACATATGTTATTTTTAAGCCAAGGTCGAAGATGAAGAATTGCGAGTTGGTTTATGAACGCGCTATAATGATTGGATTATGGGATATATATATATATATATATATATATCTGTTATGTTGAAGAACGCATATGAATATTGTCCAATACGAATTTTTAAACTGTGGGCCAGATATATCACAATGTTGGATGGAGTTGGCAAGTAATGAAGATGTGAACGCATGGTAAGCTACATATATTGTGGGCCAGACATCTTTGTGCATCGGATTATATAATTACTTTTGGTTTAATGATGCCAACCAATGAAAGTATGATTGCTGTGGGACCCAACCAAAATTTAATATTTACCGGGGTATTAATAAAGTCCAAAGCTTACTTGTTTCATAACAATTGATTTGGGGATGGTGATATATTTTATATAGGAATGGTATGATTGAAATGTAGCGGCGGATGTGATTTATGTTTATTTGTTTACAAAGGATATGGTAGTGTATTGAGAAATGAATACAACGCCAAGAATTAATTAACTCAAAGGGTCTGTGGTAAACCTATTAAAAAGGTTCATCTCATTTTGAAATAAATTAAGGGTGAAGACTTTGGAATATGTGGGTC
The DNA here is from genome assembly GCA_034641835.2 of Pinus albicaulis. Classification (NCBI taxonomy): domain Eukaryota; kingdom Viridiplantae; phylum Streptophyta; class Pinopsida; order Pinales; family Pinaceae; genus Pinus; species Pinus albicaulis. The sequence continues at coordinate 454,903,312 of CM076572.1, forward strand.
CCGATATATATGGTTCTATAACCTTTACTTTTATAAAGCTTTCGCATAGTTATATATTTGCTAGAATGTGAGACTCAAATTTGAAATTTGGGGAATGTGGTTTTGATAACCATCAGATGTGAAAAGAAAAACCTCCGCATACATTGATTTAATTTCCTGCACAGGGAAAATGAATGGAGAGGAATTTTAATTTTCACAAGACTTTGAGATTTATTTGGGACAAAACTTAGAAAAGAAGTTATATATACAGCAGATAGACAATTGCAGTAAACAAGTGAATATGCACAAGAATGAAAATGTGGGCTTGATAGGTGTACATGCACAGGTGTACAGAGTTGTAGTAAACAGAGGTATGCAAGATAGTTACATGACAACAGCAGAAAAGACAAAATCACAGCAAGCCAAGGGCTAAAAAAAGGGCTGAGTGAAATTGTTTCATGTAACTGAAAATGTGAATGTAAATGTTTTAATTGATTTTATATTGTTTGTGATGCATTGGCAAGTCTCCGGTAGGAAAACAAAAATTCCACTGTAATATTGAAATTAGTACATATTTTTATATTTTTTTGAATGAGCTGGTAAAATAAATGAGAAGGAAGAAGGCAAAGAGGCATGGCTATCCATTTCAAATTCCCTAAGGAATGCTAACAGTCATAAGGAAATTTCTATAAATAATATCTCATAGATATGCATAGAGAGGTTAGAGAGGTTATAGAATGCAGAAATGAAGCAGTGAGGCAGAGAAGAAGGAGGAGCTGATAGAGAATCTGAGAAGATGCAGACATGATACAAGGCAGATATGAGGACTGATGGACAGCAGAAAATAAGGAACAGAACAGAGTTGATATCCAAGTTAAATCAGCAATTGTTTTCTTTTGAAAGAGTAAGGAAGTTGGAGCTTCCCTATCAATTTGTAACTTGATAGATGTCTGTTTTAGCTGACTGAGGTTGGAGCCTCCTGTAGGTTGGTGCCTGCAAAAATATATGGGATTTGGTGGTTCCACATCAAGTTGTATCTTGATAGAAGTCGATTGTAGCTGGCTGGTAGCTGAGTGAGGTTGAAGCCTCTTGTAGGTTGTTAACTTGCAAAAAATTTATGGGAATTGGAGCTTCCTTGCAAGTTGTAGCTTGTAGAATTGAGGTAGGAGCCTCCTGTGGGTTGGAGCCTAGAAAATCGGTGAGGAGTTGGAGCTTGCCTTTGCATCACGATAATAATAAGATGTGGTTTTATCCCTTTATGGGTTTCCACTTATATCTGGTGTCTCTGTGCATGATGTTTATGTGTTGATATGGTTTATCTAATCTGCTTAATACTTGTTGATCTCATATTAAGTCTTCTGTTACATTATCTTAATACTTGCCGCTCACATTCTAAGATTACTCACATATTAAGTTGAACATGAAATGAAGGTGTAAATAATTTTTAATGGAAAATTTTTAAAAGACCATGAATGTGTTAAATTGATTCACCCCCCCTTCTCAGTTTAACTAAGGGTTCAACATGAGGGTACAATGTAGACAGTGGAGAGGAGACATATAAAAGCAATGGAGAAATCAATAATTACAGTGACAAGAATGGCACAGGCACCCAAGAAACAGGGTTTAAAGTTGTTTTCAATAGGCAAGGAAATGATGACAAAGGGCCAAGTAATGAAGAAAATAAGCAGGGCAGTGAAGAAGAAATCAGTCAAAGGAACTCATTTAATGAAGAAAGAAATGACTCCCATAGTGATGGGAAGACCAATGAAGGTGCCCAAAGCAGTGACCCTACAAAAATTGCTAACAGTGATATAAAGAATGATATTGATAGTGAGGAAAGTGGACCAAAATATCAAAAGGAGGACAGTCATGAAAGTATAGAAATGACCAACATAGGTGCCTCTAACAGTGCAAAAACAGAGCATGGTAGTCTTGAAGGTCTTGGCAGCAAGGAAAGCTTGAAAGAGGTTGAGGATGCTTATCAAAAGGACAACCAAGAACAAGGCAAGAAGGACACTCACACAGAAATCATCCAGGAAGAAAAAAACAGTCTCAAGGTCATTAGTGACCAAAATTTGCAAGTGAAACTTATGACACCTTTCACCATCACTTATAAATAAGGAAGGAGGCATGTGTTTGTTGCCTCCAAAAGGTAAGGGGCCATGCACTCCATCTCAAAACCAGTGAAGGAAAAAGGTAAACAACCATTAAAGGGAAAATTCAAAAAACCATTGAAGGACAAAGGTAAACAACCAATGAAGGGTAAAGTAAAAAAACCATTGAAGGACAAAGGTAAAAAACAACTAAAGAAGGAGGAAGACAATCATGAGGAAGAAAGAGAATTTGAAAGCATTCACATAGATAGTGATGAGGAAAATGAAATAAGGATAGTGAATTCCCTTCTACAAGACCGGAATGCATAGATTAAGGACTTGGAGGCTGAGCTAGAGAGAAAAAATCTCATTCACTTCCTACAAATGCAGAACAAACAAATGAGTGACCAACTAACCATCTATGAAGCAAGGGTGCTCAAATATAGGAAATAAGCTCAAACGTCACAAGTGCAGTTGTAGGAATACATGGGTGCCTATGAGGAAGATGATGAGGAAGAGGGGCAAGCTAGAAAGAGACCGAAGACTATGGGTCTTAGGAAAGCATTGGCAATGAAAAGAGAGGAAGAATTAGCCCAAGCACAAAAATTTCCCCTCATCGAAATCCTTGCCATGGAAATTGAGCATAATATGGAAGCATGGCTTGAGAGAGCCAATATACATTTAAAGGCCAAACTAGAGAAGGCCAACAAAGACTTGAGCTTACAATGAGGATGACTGAGCACTACAAACGGAGAAATCACTTTGCAAGGAAAAAGCTCAAAACTGCCTTAAATGAGGGCCCGACACCAAATGATGAAAAATCCCCAGCTAGGATTGGTATTTTAACCCATGTTTCTCTTCAGGTCTCTAAGGACCCTTGAGGCACCTACCTACCAAATTTGAGGAAAATTGAACAAGTTTTTGTTTTCTGCAAAATTTCAAGCCTAAGAACGCATCACCCCCTGTGCTGTGGTTTTTCCTAGGGAATTTTTAGATGGATAAACTTACATTTTTGGATTCCCCATCATGAGAGGAGTATTCTCACCAAATTTCATCTCAATTGGAGTTGTTTTGGTCCCCCAAAAGGGTCAAAACACTCAATTTTTCACCTTTCTGCCCTCTTTTTTGAGCAGGTGTTGCGCTCCTAGAAGCTTTGCATTTTTCCACTTTTTGGGAAACTTCAAAAGATTATATTGAAGAAACAAAGGTATATTTGGAAATTGTACATCCACATCTTTCCAACGGGCCATCACGGAGCCTTTTGCGACATCAGGAAGGCCTCCAAAACTCTGTTGCAAAAAGACATTTTTTGGTGTTGTGCTCCTGAAAAATTTTCAAGTTTTTGAGACAGTAAACTGCGTTCCTATGTGTAACTGAGAAAATGTGCATTAGGCAAGTTTCATCATGTATGTGAGAGCCTAAAAGTCAATATTTTTTTTATTTTAGTCTGGAAAATATATTTTGTGACTTGGACCTTGTAGGGCCTCAAGGACAAGTTAGGATATTTGCTTTTGGCCAATAGGCTTCTAGATGCTCTAGTGAGCTCTCTTACTCCTTGATTGTTATATAAGCCATGAGGATTCATTGTAAACTGTTGGAACTTGATGAGTTATAGAGAAATACATGGTTTATGAGCTTGGAGAAGATATTTGGTTTTATGAAGTGAATGAATGGCTTGTGTGGCTTGATGTTGGAGAGGTTTGCTTGTAGGATTCCATAGCTTGGTGAATGGTGATGTTTTTCTAACTTGTTACTATTTTCTTATCCTCATTGTGTTTCAGTCTGCTTATTTCCTATAGATCAGAAAAGTATAGGTTGAGATATGCTCATGGAAGCACCTCAAACCTCTTTTTTTCTATAGTTTTGATGTTTTCTTCTTTTAGTCATCTTAAGGAATTCTTGATTGCTCCTTAGGCCCACTAAAACTTGTTCTTTGTTTCATGAATGATTAGTATGTTAGCTTATGTTGAAAATGGCAACAAGAAACAGTGAAGGAGGCCTCCTGAAACATCTTTCCTGATCCTAGTTGGAAAGTGATCACCTAAACTAGGTGGGGACCACACATGTGATTTTTGTAGAAAAGTCTATTTTTAGACTATGGATCATAGTCTGTGAGTTGCGAGGATGCTATTTATGGATGATTGGTCGAGTTGGAAAAAATATATAGACCTTTATTTTTAGACATTGGGCGGTTTCTATTTTTAGGCTATGGGGCTAAAAATAGAATAATTGATATTAATAACCCTTAATAATATTTGGACTATAAACATTATCTTTTCCTCTTGGAGCACTTCGGTTCGAGCTACAGATGTGGCACATGCAGCTGGCAGAAGGAAATTCGAATTTCCTATGGGTTAGTTGAGCTATTGCATGGTTGACTTCAGTTAGAACTCATGTGGCAGAGTTTGGTGGAGTTGATGAGACAGTTGGTGGAGTTGTGTTCGGTTTAACTTAGTTGAACTAGTTGTATTTAGTTTAACTGGCTAATACACTAGAGATGAGCGGTGTGAATTAATTATTAATTAATTCAATAATTATTAACTCATTATTCAACTAAAGAACACATCAGTTAACTGCAATGCATGGACAGTTCAGTGGAGACCAGTGTTAGAGGTGGGTGAAAGGGTGGAGTCTACTATCAATTGTGACTATAGTGTGCATGAGATTTGCACAATCATTGGAGGAGATTTCCAATGAGGATTGCGCAGTTGAATCCAAGGGAATTTGAATTGGGATCTCATTCATTCTCTCATCTTGGATTGCGCAGTAGAGGCAGGCAAATAGTGGAGGAGTTTTGAACCCATGACTTGTTCAAAACTGAGCTAGTTTGTGTGTAACTTTTGGAGACAGTACTGAGTACTTGTGAGGAGTATTGTACTGAGATTTTTACATGATTATTCTTCATTATAATATACATACGGAAGGGTTTTTCAGCTGTAAGCTTTCCCAGTATACATACTGTGTTACATGTGTTGAATTTCTATGTGCGCATGTGAATGTTTTCAATAACGCTTGTTGTTTTTATTTCCGCATGTGATGATTAATGCGTAGAAGAGATTATGTGTTATATATGAAGCTCAAATAGTATGTGACCAGGATAATCTCGGTTGAATAAGTGATTTATTCAAGGGAATTTCTACATGGTATCAGAGCGATATTGATCATCAGATCTATTATTCAGAAAGTGATTGCATTTTATTTCTTCAGGCAGAGTCTGCAATCGGGCCAGGTAGCATCCGGATTCATCCTTCTTTGAAGGTGAAAGGTCTAGTAAATGCCCATGCAGTCGATCTCTGATTTGGAAATAATTTTTTCTCACGAATTTTAGATCGGAAGCGATGGAGTTTGGAGCTGTTGGAATTCGAATTGCAGAATTGTTTTTCTTGGTGTCAAAAGAAAAGATGTCTTTCGTCAGATTACGATTGGATTATGCCTTGGAAGGCAGCTCGAATTATATTGCATGGAAAGATAGGATGGAGGCAGTGTTAGATGACAATGGGCTGTTGGAATTCATAGAGAAATAAATTCCAAAGCCTACTTCTACAGATGCTGCTGTGATTGAAGCTTGGCAAAAGAAGACAGCAAGGTGTTGAAGGATTTTGTTGGAGGGCGTGAAGGATCACATAGTATCCAGCCGGCATGGTAAAGCTTCTCCATTCTTGATGTGGAAAGCTTTGAAAGAATTTTTCCAGAGCAAGAGTGACCAAAGGAAGTTGGCACTCAAGGATAAACTCAGGAAAATAAATATGGAGAAGAATGACACTATTCCGGTATACTTGACAAAGTTTGTCCATTGCAGGGATGAACTTGGGAGTGTAGGAATTAGTTTGGAGGATGAGGAACTGGTGAGCTTGGCTCTCCTCGGGCTTCCGAAAAGTTGGCATGCATATCAGGACAGTGTCAATGGTCGGGAGAAATTGCCAGGATGGGAAAGACTGTGGTCTGATCTTGTGCAAGAGGAGATAAGACAGAGTACCAGGGATGGATCTTCATCAAAGGCATCTAATGAAGAAGATTGCGCTTTGGCTGCTAAAGCAAGGAAGGGGAAGGGCAAGAAGAATGCTTCTAAATCCGGTGTGGATGGTAAAGAGCGTGACATGTCCAAAGTGAAGTGTTTTCACTGTCACGATCATGGACATTATGCCACAAATTGTCTGAAGAAGAAGAAAAATAAGCAAGCTGCTGGATCTGCAGCTGGTGAGGCTCTTGCCTCGCAATTTGAGCTGGACTTCTCATTGATCGCATGCATGGTGTCTAGTGCATTGGGATCAGGGTGGTATTTTGATAGTGGCACTTCCTTTCACATGACAGGAGATGCAAATCTGTTTAGTGACTTGGTGGAGAAAGGTCTCCAGATGCATGTTGAGTTGGGCAATGGTGGACGATACAATGCGACCGGCATTGGTACCATAACCTTTAAGAGGGAGTCAGGTAAACTCATTCTTTTACAAGATGTATTGCATGTACCAGGTATAACAAAGAATTTAATCTCGGTCGCAATGTTAGAGGATAAAGGGTATGAAGTTGTCTTCAGAGAAGGAAAAGTTTTCCTTCGGCACAAGGCAACGAGACAAGTCAAGAGGGTTTGGATTCAAGCAAAGAATCTCTATAGACTTGAAGTAGATGGGATGTCTACGAAGCTTCCTACTGTTGGGAAGCAGGAGAAAGACATGCAACTGATGCTTGAGAGGGAGCAAGTTTTGCATGCAAGTGATAGTGAACCTCGGGATGTGGAGCAGCCACAAGAGGAATATGGAGTGGAAGAAACCACTCATGCAGAGAAATTTCATGCCAGATGGGCAGAGGGAGTGCATGCAGCTATACCACCAGGTGAGAGGTGGGGTGACATGCATGATTAATCCCAAGAGGAGATTTCTGGGTAGGATTCATTGAGATGGTGTGGATCTCATGAGTTGAACCTGGCTACGAGGTGCCCACAGCGTAGCAGTAGCAGATCAGTTGGATTGATGCAGGCAGATCAAAGTGACAGTGTCGGATACTAGAGCGCGGATCAGATTTGACAGCAAGTGCAGAGTGCATGGGTGCAAGAGTTCAACAGCGCAGTGGTTCCTAATGACATGTGTAGTTGGTACCAGCAGAAGTCGAAGACTTTGATGATAGATGCATCAGACTGATTGAGTTGTTTGGAGCCTATTCAGTTTCAGAGATGTTGCATGCAAAGGGTGCATGATGCATGCATGGATTTTCATGGTGCATGCATGAGTTTGCATGGCGCATGCAAACGGTGCATGGCGAATGCATGGAGTTGCATGTCGCATGCATGGAGTTGCATGGCGCTTGTGAAGGTTGCAGGGCGAATGCATGGAGTTGCATGTCGCATGCAAAGATAGTCCTTTCTTGTTGAGAGGGAGGGTTGAAAATGGCAACAAGAAACAGTGAAGGAAACCTCCTGAAACATCTTTCCTGATCCTAGTTGGAAAGTGATCACCTAAACTAGGTGGGGACCACACATGTGATTTTTGTCGAAAAGTCTATTTTTAGACTATGTCTATTTTTAGACATATGGATCATGGTCTATGAGTTGCAGGATGCTATTTATGGATGATTGGTTGAGTTGGTAAAAATATACGGACCTCTATTTTTAGACATTGGGCGGTTTCTATTTTTAGACCGTCGGGCTAAAAATAGAACAGTCAAATATTATTAACCCTTAATAATATTTGGACTATAAACATTATCTTATCCTCTTGGAGCACTTTAGTTCGAGCTACAGATGTGGCACATGCAGCTGGCAGAAGGAAATTCAAATTTCCTATGGGTTAGTTGAGATATTGCATGGTTGACTTCAGTTAGAACTCATGTGGCAGATTTTGGTGGAGTTGATGAGACAGTTGGTGGAGTTGTGTTCGATTTAACTTAGTTGAACTAGTTGTATTTAGTTTAACTAGATAATACACTAGAGATGAGTGGTGTGAATTAATTATTAATTAATTCACTAATTATTAACTCATTATTCAACTAAAGAACACATCAGTTAACTGCAATGAATGGACAGTTCAGTGGAGACCAGTGTTAGAGGTGGGTGAAAGGGTGGAGTCTACTATCAATTGTGACTATAGTGTGCATGAGATTTGCACAATCATTGGAGGAGATTTCCAATGAGGATTGCATAGTTAAAGCCAAGGGAATTCGAATTTGGATCTCATTCATTCTCTCATCTTGGATTGCGCAGTAGAGGCAGGCAAACAGTGGAGGAGTTTTGAACCCGTGACTTGTTCAAAACTGAGCTAGTTTGTGTGTAAATTTTGGAGATAGTACTGAGTACTTGTGAGGAGTATTGTACTGAGATTGTTACATGATTCTTCTTCATTATAATATACAGACAGTAGGGGGTTTTCAGTTGTAAGCTTTCCCCGGTATACATATTGTGTTATATGTGTTGAATTTCTATGTGCGCATGTGAATGTTTTCAATACCGCTTGTTGTTTTTATTTCCGCATGTGATGATTAATGCGTAGAAGAGATTATGTGTTATGTATGAAGCTCAAATAGTATGTGACCAGGATAATCTCGGTGAATAATTCAGCAAATTATTCAAATTTCTACAGCTTATAAATATTATTCATGGAATGCCCTGCTTATTTAAAGTTTTCAAAAACTTATTATGAAGCTTTTCTATGGAATACTGATTGATTAGGTTAATACAAGGAGGTCTTGTTTCGATCTTGCCCTTTTCCCATGCTCATCAACTTTTTTTAGAGTTCTCGATAGTTTGATATATGCTATTTAGGAGTTCCCTCTCCATATATTGAATTCTTTTTTTATCTTATGTGTTTTCTCAAAAAGCTGAAGGTTAATTTCTAAATTTAGGAGTTCTAATGCTTCTATGTATCACCAGAATGTTCATCTTACATGTTTATCAGTTTGAGTATTGTTCATAGAGATTAATGGTTTGCCCTACCTCATGAGTTATTTCTTCAAATTATATATGTATAAGACCTATTAGTCTTTTCACAAAACTTAATGTTCACCTGATGCATCACCTAAAGGATCCATTAACCTTGCTAAATCGGCCTTGCAATACACTCTACTTCATCATTTAGAAACCCTAGACTTCATCTAACCCCATAGCCCTATTTATTTGATATTCTCTCATTCCACCTATCCTACTTGATCATCTTACCCCAACCCAAAACAAACAAACAAACCTAGACTTAAACAACTAGCCTAAAAAAAATCATCAAAGTGAACAAGCTCACATCCTTCACACAATAGAGAGAGACCTCTCTGAGTCCAAGAAGGCTAGGACCTAGGACTCTAAAGACTGGTCCGATGTTACCCTATCATTTGGTTAGCCAATCTGCAAAATCATGGGACACTAACATAATTCCAATCATGGTGGGACTTTGAGTCAAAAACATCCTAGGTATCCCTTAGGAAATCTCAAATCTCATTCAAATCATAGAAAACATAACTGATAGCCTAAGAGTAGAATCTAGCTTTTTCACCATCCTAGAAAAATGATGACTCGGTTATAGGACACTCTTACAAGCCTTAGGCTTACATATAGAAACTCAAAAAACCCCCAAAACATTTATAGATTGGATTTTTGTCAGTATTGGTGGTGGACCATAGACACTTATCTTTAAAAAAACAAAAAATATCCACATGGCAACTCCACTAGCCTCCAGTAGGCCTTCTAAATTTTGCTAAAGTATCTATAGACTCCTGTAGGACTACATCAAAACAACCTTAGGAAATCTAAAACCTTAGTCACACACGGTGTGAGTTTGATAGCACCTAGAGAGGTCAGCCTTTCGAAAGTAGTCATAAACTTTCAGCCTATCTAAATTTTGAATTTGAAAACTGGCTCTGCAAAGAATCAATACCAGATCTCATCTGGACCCAAACCCTCCTACTATAGATGACCTAGAAAGGATTTTGTGGCAAAATTCTGAAACTAGAAACTTAACTACTTATAGAACCATTCATAGAGCAAGCTCTGTACCTGGACATCTTACAGCATTGCAAGACCCAAAGTTTGAATTGCACCATACTAGAAACCTTTTCAAAACCAAGTCACAAATTAAAATCGACCACACCGATCTTGAGCCCATAGACTTGCAGCAGAGTCCTAGCAGAGAAGCTTCTCCTTCCACACCACCTGATCTACAACTTCTCCATCACTTCGGCTCTTTTCACCCCAATTTTGCTCAAAATCAGTTTACTGGTCTGAGAACTTCCACTACACCCATTCACACCACCACTGTGCAAACCACTCCATCTCATAGCACAAATCCTCTGCTTGTAAATCCACCATTAGCTCCCACCATGGCAGCATGGTATGCGCCCCTTGTATTATCGCAACCTTTGGTACCTTTTCCAAATGATTACCAATCCAGAATCCCACACTTCACCGGGGTTGAATCCACTACTGCCCAACAGCATGTAGACAGAATGAATGATGCTTTTGTTACATGGAATTAGAAGAGGAAACCATGAAAATGAGAATGTTCACCCAAAGCCTAGGAGGAGAAGCTAAGAAATGGTTCAAAATCCTAACTCCCAACAGTATACATGATCTCCCTTCCCTTTACCAAACTTTCATAAACAAATGGGAAATCAAGAAAAACCCTCTTCAAATCCTCTCAGAATATAGCAACCTCAAAAGAAACACGGGGGAAAGTGTCCAAGACTATTGTACTGGGTTCTATAGTGTTTACAACGCACTACCACCGAATATGAAACCCCCATTAGGCCTAGCCTTAGTTAAATTCCCGGAGGGTTTTGACCCTGACATGGCCTATCAACTAAGAGAAAGAGAGCCCCTAACTCTATAAGACATGCAAAAAGGAGCTATAAGTGTAGAGGCCAACTTAATTGAAAAAAGAGCTAGGCTGAGATTATAAAATACGATAACATACAAAGATGACACCATGCCCTCCACCTCCTCATCTAATTCCAAGATGGACAAACTTCTTAGGACCATGGAAAGAATAAGCATAAACAAAAGAACACCCCCTAGGGACAACCAAAAAAATCCCCAAAACAGAAACCAGAATCAAAACTTTAGAAGAGACCCACCCCAAAACAGACCAAGGAAAAATGATCATCAAATCAGGCCACCCTTCCAAGATAACTATGTTGACGAAGGGGAAAGAGACATTGAACAACCAAATGAGAATCATTTAAACTTAATAGGCTCTGATAGTGAGGGTGAAGTTTTTCTCATAGAAGAAGAATACGATTTTTTCTCCTCAAACCAAGATGAAACAAGCTATGAAGATTCCGAAGATCACGAATTGGGATTAGAAAATGCCATAATGGAAGTCCATAGGCAATATGATCTTAGGAGTAAGAAAAACAAAGACAACTCCAGGAAAAACAACTCAGACACTGCTGTTAAGAAAACTCCCAAAAACATTCTTAAAAGAATAGCAGACAATAAAAATACCATGGCTAAGAAAGTTGATCCTGACACAGATAAAATCAACAAATCAAGTATTGGCACAAGCTGTCCTAGCACCTTTGCTAGTGGCCCTAAGAAAACTATAATTACCAAAGCCCCGAACCAAAGTCAGAAAATTAAAAATGTGGAGAAATTTATGGCTGATAAAACTATTGTAAATAAGTCTAAAACCCAAGTACCTTTCAGTTTTGAAGGAGAGATCACTAAAATCAAAATAACCATCCCTCCCACTGAACTGGTAACTCAGGATTTGTACCGCTCCCAGGTCTTGAAAGTATTGAATATAGGAAATGATACCAACACTCTGAATTTGACAGATGATAAACCAGAGTTGTTTTTCGGACCCGAAGTAGATGGAAAATACCAGGAAGGAGCCATTCCCCCATTCTATGTTAGCCTAAATATACGCGACAAAATTCTACGTAATGCCATGCTAGACTCTAGTGCCTCTCACAACCTCATGCCGAAGGTAGTGATGGAAAGATTGGGCCTAGAAATAACCAGTCCCTACAAAGATCTGTATTCCTTCGATTCAAGCAGAGTTAAATGCTTGGGCCTGATCAAGGACTTATGTGTCAATCTGGCACAAATCCCTGCTAAGAGCCTGGTCATGGATATAGTTGTGGCTGACATTCCCCCCAAATATGGCATGCTCTTGTCCCGATCTTGGGGAGCTAAACTTCTGGGAAACCACCAACTTGACATGTCTTATGCTACCATCCCGATTTTTAACCAAATAAGAAGACTCTACCGGGAATCTCACATGAAGTATATGGTAAGTAGCCTAGATAGACCCAATAACACCCCTATCTATTCCATTCATTCAGACTTGGACTCATTCATCTTGTATAATGAAAATGACCTTGATGAACACGTAAATGAAGATTATGAATATATAGGCACATTACAACAAACATATCACTTCCTCTATGATGAGTTCGATAGTCAAAACTATCACAATCCTGAAACACCACAGGACAATAAAACTGAAATTGATTTCCTACAAACTGCAAATGAAATGTCAGAAACAAAAATCAATTTATAAAAGGGAACATGTTTCTCAAAAGAAAAAAAAAATCACAAGAACACAACCTCTTCCTTTTGTTCATCCGAAAAAAATGAAACACCCCCACAAAACACAAATCCTTGGGAATCTGGAACAAGATAGTCTAATGTTTCTACCTTACCTAGATGCTTCATCATCCAAGAAATTTTCCCTTTTAGAAAAATTACCAATTTTCACAAATATTGCTAGAAATCCCAAAGAAATTTTGCTGAAGCTGATATAGAGGAGGATATCATGGATAAACTTAAGGAGCCTGAAATAATTAAGTTGTATAAAATTTTATCACTACACACAAAACAAAGCAATACAAGATTGTGCAAAAAATTTCAGAATACTTATGTGTGTAGGCAGGCTAGTCTGAAACCTTGTAACACAGCTATTGGTCTAAAAATCCTTCCTTTCAAAAAGAATCAGAAAAAATTTGAGCAGTTAAGTTCACTAAGAAAGAAGGCAAAAAGACATAGGTTTTGTATAGATTTTAGGTACCAGGAGCAACCCTTCCAAAAGAACAAATATCTTCTTACCAAAAAATATCATACTTCTCAAAGGATAGGGATTTCTAATCAAATCTCATTGCATGATAGTTTTTCAAGTTACCATCAGATGATACCACTTCAGATCAATCATCTCAAATATTTTTTCAAATTTCCATGGGATAGTTGCATACTTAAGCCAATACCTCCCGGGCTAAAAGACACACGAGACACCTTCTGAAGAACTCTGTTTCTAGTTTTCAATTTCTTCAGTATGGTATACATTGATGACATCATCATTTGTTTTTAAAATGATAAAGAGTACCTTTTTTACCTAAATAAAATATGTAACAAAAATAGGTATGGGAAGCAAGAGTCAAAGGAGAAGCATCAAGGATAACATGAGTTGTTTGAAAAATCTTGGAAAAATCCTTACACCATTTTTGCAAATGAAGATAACTATCATCTTTACTCCAAAAAACTAAATGGACAAAAAGTGTTAGGAGATCCTTTTGAAGATAGGATGCTCAAGTACCATTGCTGCAAAGATTCCTAGCTTTAATTTTTACCCATTGTACATACCATGATTTGAAGAAAAAGTCAAAAAGAAAGAAAACACAAAACCATAGAAAAAACAGAAACGAGGGAAGATTCTAAAAGAAAGGGTACAGCCCCATACCTAAAAAATAGTGATCCTGAAAGTGTGCAAGTCTAAATGCCACTACTAGTGCAAAATGATTTCTTATTCAGCTATCTAGCCTAATCATGGCTGAACATGTTTTAAATTTATTTTTGATAAGTTAGTAAAAATAATGCTGGTCAAATTATTGAAGCTTGACTTATCGAAGAAAGTAGATTAGGAAAAGAAAGATACTGGTTCCACATGCTCAAAACATAACCAAAGAGGAAAATAGGGATGAATAGCAAACTATGTATCCTAGCCTTGATTTTTCTAAATCTTATTTTCTACAAAAATAACATGTGTGTGCAGCTTGTTATTATGCCACAAACTCATGATAAATCAGACTGTCTGATCCTGATTTATTCATGTTTTCAATTTCATGTCTTTAGCCTAGTGAATGAATCTTGTCAAACATTTTAACCTTGACAGTTGAATAGTATAGGTAGATAATCAAAGGAGTTCATTTGCCTAATATGAACTCCCAAAAGAGATAAGTGTAGAAGTAGATAGTTTGGTTTCACTTTCAATATAAAATGTCGACGGGTTTGCCAGTTCAAGTGCACCCAAGGAAGAAAAAATGTTAGGAAAATTAGGTTGGGTAGGTAAAGGTGAAGTTGAGCAAATCATGCTTTCAGGTTTTCAAATCACCTTTTCAGGGAAAGCAGCAAAAGAAAAGGAGAAAATTCACCCAATGGATGAGGCACTGGTCTTCATAAGCCAGAGATCTACAATTCTGGACACCTCCTAAAAAGGAGCTGCCCTCCCCAAGTGGAGCCACTGTTAGTCATCAGTAATTCTCACCTGTCGTAGATGACTAAATGCTTTGTCCAAGATTTCTCGAAAAGAGAATTCAAGAATCATGTGAGTTCTAGAAATCTCCTCAAAGAGAGATTTTCATTATCCACCTCCTTGTCAAAGCATAACCAATATATCATCTAGATAAAACCCCATCCTAGACTAATGTCCCTCACTCTATCCATGATTGATACCTCTGTCTAAAACACTCTACCTCTTTTACCCAAGCCTTCTAATTTCACAATTTGTTTCACCGAGTAAACCAAGCTTTCTCTCCTACTCACCAAATGCCTCAAGCAATGGTGGTGTCAAATTTATTTCTAGAAAGCCCTCCAAAGTAAAATATTATTTCTAGTTGTCTAGGATGGTGGTGCATAAGTAGAGTGTCAAAACCCTGATTCAAGCTTTCAGTCAAAAACCTATTCTAAGACCTTACAAATGAGTCAATTATGTTTTCACTAGGTCATGCACTATCATGATTCTCATTCCATTATATCCACAAGAATTAAAATTTGAATTCAAGGGAGCACAAAGTTAAGGTTTATCATTGTCTAAAGAGCACTAAAGGAACTCTAAAGATATCCTCCTGATCCAGCACTAGTTCTGCAAAAGAATAATCTATCATATCCAAGCATTTTTGTAGGAATGCCTTGTAATTTGGTCTACAACAGAAAAAGGGCAAGGAAGGACACCTAAAGGAGTTCATAAAGGCATTTTCAGTTGATAAAAGGTACAAAAAGCTGAAATCTACAAGAAAGATCATGATCTCATAATAAGTATAGTAAAGTACTGTCCATCAAAAGGTCTATGCAAATCTCAAAAAGTTAGTGGCACATAAGAATCATTGCTCAAATAGTCAAAGAGATCATTGAAAGGATTTTTGGCCTCAAGCATGAAGCTGGTATAGGGACAACTGCCCTTTGCCTACATCCCTGCAAAAGATACCAACAAGCTATCAAATAAGAACCTAAGGTGAGATGAGGTAAAAAGGAGGATCAACACAAGAAACCCATTCATAACAATAAGAAAAGCAGCAGGTCTGTTTTTTATTAGGGATCAAAATGTGTGACTGTTTTTACCAAGCAGTGGAAAAATACTTGGTTTACAAAGGTTAAAGAACTGTTGTGGAGGTGAATCCCCTCTGCGGACAGAGGCGATCCCTACTAGCCCAGACTGGGTCTAGCAACAATCGTTCATGCTATATTGCAGGTTCCTAATTGCAAATAAACCAACTAGCGATGAAGGCTTACCTGGAATCCAATTTTGTTGCTTGTAGAAGAGGTAGTGCTCCCGTTCCTTAGCTCTGGCAGATCACGATCCCCACGATCTCCATGACAGGACACCTGCACATGCAAGAAACAAAACAAACGCAAGCGTGAAATCCAGTAGATGCAACTATATGTCAATCAGAAAGGACATAACTCATCATCATAAACAATAACAAGAGTGGAACCATAACCAATAGTCATTTATTATTAATTAATCAAAGGAAAATACAACCATAGTTCTGACGTTGAATTCTCCTTCGGAGGGTCGCCAGCAGAACACTTCTCGAAGAAGCCTGTCGGGGATGGGACAAACCTCTCTCTTCGGATGTCTCAACAATAGTCTCCTTGCTTGGATTTGGCCTTAAGGGAATGAATCAAATCTCTTGCAGCATTAGGCTCTTGGGAACTTGGAGACTCAACCATTCAGCCATTCAGCTATTCAGCCATTCAACCCCTTCATCAATGGATGAAGGCTATATTTATAGAGGAGAGGAGGAGGTTGGGATCTGTTACACTAAACATTGTCACCTTGACATTTTGCTAACTATATGAGCTCATTAACACTCATACTTACCTCCTCTGCAAGTATTACAACCTTTGTTCCTCATTCCAAGCCCTAAAAATGGAGGAAAAACCCTTAAAACTCAACAAAAGCCTTGGGTACGCAGGTAACATGAAGCCTACCTGCGTTCTTGGCTAGGGTACGCAGGTAATGTGAAGAGGAACTGCGTTCTAGAATGCAATTTTCTAGTGTTATGCCTGTGGACTTCCTGTAAAGTAAAAAAAGCGAGAAATCAAAGTGAAAAAGTTGATTTTTGGTCAATTTTGGAAGGTTCTAGATGAGATTTTTTGGGGATGAGTACGCTTTAATAAGGTGCATGTATCCCTCACCTTAAGGAACTAATCCCTTGATGTGAGGAATCTATCCCTTTGAAGGAGGATTCTATCCCTACAAAGGTGGAATCCTAACCTTCTCATCTGCTCTATAAAAGGAGGCATTGGGTAATCTCAAATGGTTAAGATTTTGGGTTAAGTTAAGAAGATTTTTGAAGTGAAGATTTTTGGGTGAAGTTTTGTTAAGATTTAGACTTCTTTCTACTGAGTTTTTGAGAGGAAAGATCACATATCTCTTTTTGCTCCTGAAGGAAGAGTGCAAGACTTATCAAAGTAGAGGAGATTCCTGCTTCGGACCCCAGGAAGGCCTTTCGAACATCAAGGCTAAGGTTGTAAGGTTCTTCTGTATATTTTAAGATTAATACAATCAAGTTCTTTTTTTCTCAATAAATTGTCGTTCGATTGTTTATTTCAATAAGCTGTTGTTTGATCATTTATTTCATAGATTCCTTGATCACTATGATAGGTATGTTTTATGATTATTTGTTATACAGGTGCTATTTAATATTTTCTTGTTTTTGATTGCAGGTCGACAAAAGACAACACTTTCTTGCGACGAAAGGATTCTTGTTGCGATGGAAGCTTTACGACCACAAATAAGCATTTGGATCTAAGGTAGGTTCGACACCTTCATAGCATTTATTTGTAAAATGAATATATCTAGAGAAAGAAAAGCTTAGTTGTTTGTTTGTTGCTAGATTGTCTTCTGACACTAGGGAGATCGGTCTTGTCTGCAAGAATGATTTATCCGTCCAACAAATTGGCGACTCCGCTGGGGAAAGAACTTGTTGTTTTTGGTTCTCTTTTGTTTTGATTTGAGGAAAAGTTTTTCCTGGTTTTTGATTGATGGATATCTGCCTGGGTAGCTTAGGTTTTCTTTGTTTTTGAAAATTTTGAAATCTTTTATGTTTTTCTTGAACTTTTCTGGGGACCGCACTTTGTTATTTTGCACAGTGCGGGCAGTTTCGCACTTTCCTTAAGTAAACAGTGCGGGACCACACCTATTACTTCTGGAGCCTGCAGACCCTGTTAAATTTTTTGAAAAAATTTAGATTTCTTTTTTCTAGTTTATTTTAGATTTAATTTAGGATTCTTAGCAACTACCCGGATCTGTATTTCTCTGTAAAAAATCTCTTGTTTCTGAATTTCTTTCAGCAATTCTTCATCTCATCAATCTCCATTAAGTTTATTGGGTGTTTTGAGTCTCTTTTTTGAGAAATTCTTAATTTGATTTCCTTTGGTCATTACTCAGAGGTTTGTATGAGTGTTAATCGCCTTTGAGTGTTTTTTGATCTTTGGAACTCTCACCCGGTTTTCTTGACTTCCACTTGATTGGTTCTTAGATTACATTAGAATCATCTTGTGTTTGAGAATTCTCTTGCATAGATCACATTTGCATAATTAGAATTCTCATTTTCAGAATATGAATGAAAAATGTGCATAGATTATGTTTGCATACTTTTCATGTGAATTGTGCATAGATTACAATTGCATAGTTTAAATTCTGAAAAATCAATTGTAGATTTAGATCAATTTTGTTTGATTTGAATTTAGATGTTTTTATGCTTGTTTTAAAAACACAAAAATAATTTTTTTTTTTGGAATTGATTTGCATTAGTTTTCTTGATAAAATTAGTGCATTAGAGAATTTGTTATATTTTCTCTTAGTGATCAATTTTTTGCATTGTTGGAAATGATGGAAACTCTCTCCTTTCTTTAGTTAGGATTCATCGAATTGAAAAGATTACATTATCATATTCGATTGCATTCAGTTTTGGGTTGGGTCATAACACCATTGGTTTCATATCCATTTACCCTTTTGAGTAATAACAGCCTTAATAACACAGTGCTTAAATAAAATTCATCTAGTAATTTTTACATTTTTAGGGCTCTTTCCACCAATATAGCTCAGGATTAGTGCTTTGGAATAGGTTGTAGTTAACCTTCCAAAGCAACAAAAACAAACAAGTAGATAAATCTTGCGGTAAGAAATAAATCCAATTGTAATTGGTACAATCTAGGAAGCTTCTCTTAAAGAAGTCAATCACGAGATCATGTCTGAACCTTTGAGACAATCAATTATGTTTCATTGGGGAAGATAGAAGATTTTGCGCGCATTACAAACGGTAAACCTCGGATTAACCATTGTCGAGGAGCCTGGGGTCACTTGTCGGTAAACCTCGGATTATGTCGAGGAGCCTTCAAGGGGATTGAGCTTTGTTACTCTGCCCTTGCGCGTGAGATCAGATCGTAGACTGTTCCCCCAATTGTATTTGTTACTGTTGGTAACCTTATTGTCCATAAAATTAAGATTATTTCCTAAGGTGACGGTGAAGGAAAGATCTCACTGTACCTGGAGCAGACGTCGACTAGACTCACTTGGACTCTCTGGGGGGTTCTCTTCACTCGAGATGGTTTTGTGAGGAAACTTGTGCCAGTCTGTTTCATTAAGCAGGTTGTTGGGGTAACTGTTCCAACCGCCCTTTCTGTATTAAATTCTACGATGTTGGATTTCATCACCAACTAGTGTTTTTAGTATGGGAAGTTACTATTTGTGTGTGGTTTGACTCCTAGATTTGATAGCGCGTGTTAATTTGTTTGTTTTTACTTTTAGAGACCATAGGTGTGAATTGTGAATTTTAATTGTTAGGTGTGAATTTTTAATTGTTAATTTTAGTTTTAAATTTTTAATAAAATTCACTGAAGTTGAATATAATGGCAATTGTTCCGGAATTTACCAACCAAGGAACCCCTCTTAACGAGAATCCTAGTACTTTTCCTTGCTTTGGAAATGTTGGTCCTCCTTATATGGCTACTTTTTCATTACCTGGATTTACAATAGGTTTACCGATATGGTTATTTTCAACTTCGTTGGCCCCTAATACTCCAATTGTTCCACCTCAACCGGATGCTTCACCTCAACAGAGTTCACCATCTCAACATCACCAACCTTCTGTTGACCCTTTACCTTCTTCATCTAATATTTCTTCCTCCATTTCTTCCTCTTCGCTTGGTAAAAGCCTTGACGCTAGTAACCAGGTGGCTAAGAAGAAGAAGAAAGGGAAGAAGAAGAAGAAGAAGAAGCAAGATTAGAAAGAAGTCAACCAACCAACCATGGTTGTAAGTGTTAGTTGTGTTGAGGAAACCTCCAACATGCATCGTAAACCCAAATACCCTTGCAGGCTTTGTAAGGGTGACCACTTCCTTATCAATTGTCCTGGTATTCCAAAGGTCTTGGAAGTATGGTCAGAAACATCTCATCAAATTTATGTTGATCCATTAACTAGTGATAGTCAGGTTCCTGGGAAAAAGGGTAAACTTAGGTTTCCTTGTAAGTTATGCAAAGGGAGTCATCAAACTCACATTTTCCCTCACATGGATGAAGCCTCAAAATTGTTGGAAAACCTTACTGTTCCACAGCAAGAATTTCCAACTGGTTACCGTAAAATTTCTCCCAACCTACCGTCAACTGATGGAGTGATTGATCTAATTTTAGGTACAGTCGATCCCACTCTTCCATTGGAGAGTGAAACTCATATCACCCAGGTTGATGATCCATTAGTTGATCAAGTGGTCGATTCGATTTCACATTCGATCAATCCCATTCTCCCTATAGAGAGTGAACTTCATACTGCTCAGGTTCTTCTTGTTACATAATATTCTTCTATGCCGGGGGCATTTCACCTGTTTCTATAGAACCCCCTCCAAGTACTGAGGTCTTTTCCTTTGATTGGAAGAGACTGACAGAGCCTCGTCTTCCTTCCTCTATCCCTTTCCAAATCATTGTGAAGTTTGGTGGTAGGGACATACACCGCACACAGGTAGATGAAGGTGCTTCTGTTAGTATTTTATCCTCAACTGCTTGGAAAGCTTTGGGTTCCCCTCAGCTTGTGCCTATTACGCAGAATCTGAAAGCTTTTAACAGAACCATTAGCGAACCTTTAGGGATCCTTCCTAAGTTTTCTATTACTTTGGAAGGTATAACTGTCTGTATTGATCTTATGGTAGTTTGAGGTCCCTTGGATTTCAATTTACTCCTTGGGCGAGACTATGTTTATGCAATGAAAGTTGTCGTATCGACACTCTTTCGCGTGATGTCTTTCCCGCACAATGGAAACATTGTGACTGTAGACCAGATTTCATTCCCTAGTCTTGTTTAGACTACCAATAATATGACATCCCTAAATGTTCATGTTTCTAAAGTGGTGTCTACCCCGCCATGAGTTAATTATGTGGCAACTAGTCCCATGTTTTCAGTTACCGATGGAAGTGAGCCTCTCACTATTTTCTTGACTTCCTATGACTTAGACCTGGTAATTGACATGGAAAACTCTATGGGATTATTTGAACGCGATGTTCTTATCCCTTTTGAGTCCCTTGACATGTGTTCCTTCCAAAGAATTGTTCTTCCTTTTGGTGAAGACCTCTTGAAAGCCATGATCGAGGTGCGTCCCTCGACATGTGTTTCTTCTATTTGGAAGCCATGATCAAGTAGCACAAGGAAAGTTCCTTTTACTGTGTCAACCTCGTTAAAAAATGAATCAGTGCGTCTGAGGAGAGTTTCTTTTATTGTGTCAACCTCGTTAAAAAATGAATCAGTGGCGTGTGAGGAGAATTCCTTTTACTGTGTCAACCTCGTTAAAAAATGAATCAGTGAGTTATGAGGATAGTTCCTTTTACTGTGTCAACCTCATTAAAAAATGAATCAGTTAGTCGAGAGCATAGTTCCTTCTCTTGTATCAAGCTCGTTTAAAAAATGAAACATGTCTCTGAGGATAGTTCCTTTTACTGTGTCAACCTCGTTAAAAAATGAATCAGTCGGCGATGAGGACAGTTCTTTTCCTATGTCAACCTCATTAAAAAATGAATTAGTAGGTAGTTTGTAGAGAGTAGATTAATAGATTAGGAATAAGTAAGTTTTTGAGGATGGTTCCTGTTACTGAGTCAACCTCGTAAAAAAATGAATTGGGTATGAGGAAAGTTCCTTTTACTGTGTCAACCTCGTTAAAAAATGAATCAATTGGTCAGAAGATACTTCCTGCTACTGAGTCAACCTCATTGAAAAATGAATCAAGTATGAGGAAAGTTCTTTTCCTGTGTCAACCTCATTAAAAAATGAATCAGTCAATTATATAGGTAGATTGTAGAAAGTAGATACGAGGATAGTTCTTTTCCTATGTCAACCTCGTTAAAAAATGAAACATGTAGAAGAGGAAAGTTCATTTTACTGTGTCAACCTCGTTAAAAAATGAAACATGTTGCCATGAGCATATTTCTTTTCCTATGTCAAGCTCGTTAAAAAATGAAACAAATCATCCCCTAATTGAGTCGAGTCTTTGACTAGATCTCGTAGATGTTAAGTCATATATTTAGGATACTTTTTGCATAATTTTCTTACAATTTTAGGTCAGGTATTTCATATGATCTCGTAAATGAACCTTCATTCCATCCAGCTATTAATTACCAGCAGTATACTTAGTTGAATGAAATGAAGTTGGGGGGGCATGCGCTCTAGCAGTTATGCTTAGGGGGCATCAAGCACAGTTTTCTCTTTGTTTCAAGCTTGTGTAAAAATGAAACCACTTTGAAGCATAGTTTTTCTCTGTTTCAAGCTTTTGTAAAAATGAAACCTATCTTGAGTCAATTTTGGTTATTTTCAAGACTCATTAAACTCATTAAAATCCCGATATTATTTTGCTATCTTTCATTCTCGTAAAAAACATGAAAATGCCGAGTTCTTTCCGTCTTTTCCTACTCGTAAATTAAATTGAAAGTCGGCCATATGAGTACATTTTTATCCCTTTTTCAAACTCGTTAAAACTTGAGAAAAATTGAAAACCATGAGTACATTTTTATCCCTTTTTCGAACTCGTTAAAATTTACAGAAAAAGCGAAACTACTGAGTATACTTTTATCACTTTTTCGGACTCTTGAAAATTACGAAAAAGAGAAACCTTTGAGTTCTCTTTTAAGCCCTTTTAAGACTCTCTAAACATGAAAATATTGCCAAGTACTTGATTATTCGAACTCGTTAAATTAAATGAATGATCGTCCCTTCAATATAAGTTTACCCCTTTTACGGACTGAAATGGACTATTTACGAAAAAGGTATACGTTGACCAATTACGGTCAATAGAGTTCTCTCCCGCATTATTTTATCCTTTTTTGGGCTCGAGAGACTAAATTTACGAAAAATTACACCCATGGAGTTTTCTTAAGTTTTTTCTTCTGACTCCCTAAAATTGAAAAACATCGAGTTTCTCCTATACTGGACTCGTTAAAATTTAACAGTAAAGGACTTGTTCAATTTTTAAACAGGAACAAACCACTCCTTCTTAGGGTTAGAATCTTAAACTAAGTTGGACTCATCTGAAGGATGAGCTTATAAAAAAGCAAATGTTATCCTCCTCAAGCTTGTCAAAAATAAAGAGGTACTTGCCAGAAATGGTGGGGGAAAAGAGAGGAAAATGAACCTGTTTGTTACATTTTGATTATTCGGAAAACCAGCTTAACCACTTCAACATGACATCTTTTTTCCACCCAAGTTGGGAAAATCCTTTGCCTAGCAGTTAATCAAACCACATTGAAAGTCTTCAGCCGGTTTCTGGGTATTAGCTTTGGGTCAATTGTCACCAAACCATCTGCAATGTCGTTATGTGTTCAAGAGGACAGTTCAAATAAACCATTCATCTGCAAAATATCATTCATCCATTTTGACCATCCCTGAGTCAGTCCTTGCCAATATATTTTCAAAACTTGATCTATGATTTTATGTTGTGGGCTTTCCTACGACGGATCACTTTCTATCGACGACAGCTCATTATCTAGGAAGTTGATCCAGAAATCATCAGTACCTTGAAATCTGCATGCCTTAATGGTAGGTTTCTCTCTTTCGACGATAGGTTACATCATTGACCTTCGATCGAATGATTCCATGAAATGTTCGACTTCAGCTCAGTCATTCACATTTCATGGATTGTACTGAGTACTTTGAGAGCCATTGACATTACTGGTGGTTTCTCTCACACTTGTTAACAGTTTAGATCATTGACTGGAAATCAAGTGGTTTCTACCATGTTCGACTTCAACACATTTATTCACATGGATAGAATTGTACTAGTTCGAGATGCAGAAATCAAGACCCTGGATCTAGTTTCTACCATCCAGGCTGCGAGGAATTTTGTTATCATTCATACAGTAGACTATTTATAAACAGATGGCTGCATCCATACTGTGTCTACACATGTTTATACTGTGATGGTCGGTAATCACTCGTATCAACAATTATTTAATTTAGGTTTAGTTTTGATCTGATTATGGGAATGCCTACCTCAGCGATGATATGATTATATATATATATATATTGCATTGAATGTTTTCACAGGTTCCGACTGGGGTGTCCATAGGATGATCCTTGAAATGATAAAGTACTTCAATCTTCGTATATGACAGACTTCATCTTCAACTATTTCAGACTTCGCACTTTAGGGGGCAATCTGTTACACTAAAAATTGTCACCTTGACATTCTGCTGACTGTATGAGCTTATTAACACTCATACATACCTCCTCTGCAAGTCTTACAACCTTTGTTCCTCATTCCAAGCACTAAAAATGGAGGAAAAACCCTTAAAACTCAAAAAAAGCCTTGGGGATGCAGGTAACATGAAGCCTACCTGCGTTCCTGGCTAGGGTACGTAGATAATGTGAAGAGGAACTACGTTCTAGAACGCAATTTTCCAGTGTTATGCCTGCGGACTTCCTGTAAAGTAAAAAAAGCGAGAAATCAAAATGAAAAAGTTGATTTTTGGTCAATTCTGGAAGGTTCTAGATGAGATTTTTTGGGGATGAGTACGCTTTAATAAGGTGCATGTATCCCTCACCTTAAGGAACTAATCCCTTGATGTGAGGAGTCTATCCCTTTGAAGGAGGATTCTATCCCTACAAAGGTGGAATCCTAACCTCCTCATCTGCTCTATAAAAGGAGGCATTGGGTAGTCTCAAATGGTTAAGATTTTGGGTTAAGTTAAGAATATTTTTGAATTGAAGATTTTTGGGTGAAGTTTTGTTAATATTTAGAATTCTTTCTACTAAGTTTTTGAGAGGAAAGATCACATATCTCTTTTTGCTCCTGAAGGAAGAGTGCAAGACTTATCAAAGTAGAGGAGATTCCTGCTTCGGACCTCGGGAAGGCCTTCCGAACATCAAGGCTAAGGTTGTAAGGTTCTTCTGTATATTTTAAGATTAATACAATCAAGTTCCTTTTTTCTCAATAAATTTTCGTTCGATTTTTTATTTCAATAAGCTGTCGTTTGATCATTTATTTCATAGATTCCTTGATCACTATGATAGGTATGTTTTATGATTATTTGTTATACAGGTGCTATTTAATATTTTCTTGTTTGTGATTGCAGGTTGACAAAAGACAACACTTTCTTGCGACGGAAGCTTGACGACCACAAATAAGCATTTGGATCTAAGGTAGGTTCGACACCTTCATAGCATTTATTTGTAAAACGAATATATCTAGAGAAAGACAAGCTTAGTTGTTTGTTTGTTGCTAGAATGTCTTCTGACACTAGGGAGATCGGTCTTGTCTGCAAGAACGATTTATCCGTCCAACAGGATCCCTACAATAGTGGAAGGGAGGCCTTATCCCTTGGGAGGTTCCCCATAAGGTGGAAACAAGAGGCCAAAGGAGGAAGGCCGTGGTTATTTAATTGAAACCACTCCTGATGACTCACCCACGAAGTTGTTGTAATTGAAACTTCGCCTCTTTTTTTAAAAAACTTTCCAAAAGTAGATTGGCGCGGGTACTTAACTGGGATAGAGCGCCAATTGGCACGGGCTCAGTGTTAATTTTCCTCATTGGCGCGAGTACATAACGGGCTACCAGCGCCAAGGAAAAAACAGGTGTTTTTAGGGGTTTGCTCAGGAAATGATCAACAGAAGGAATGTTGTCCTCATGGAAAGGGATGCAATGATGGTATTTGAAAGGCATGACACTACTTATTGGTCATATAAAAGACCCTCTAATGGGCGAGATGGGGATTGCAGGGACGGTGAAAAATTACTGTGTAACAGATGCCCCTTAAAGCATGAGGCCCGAGAGAGAGAGAGGGGTGAAATGCTTTATGAGAACGTGTCCAACTAAAAACACCGCCGTTGGAAAACCTACGTAGAGAAATACAACTGATATCTTAGATACATGATATATATGCGGTATGGGCACATCCATCCATAACAGAGAATACAATAATCCAGATCCAAGGCATGGACGCAACCATCTAGTGAGGATCGATAAATATACTCAGACATGTTCGCAGCCATCCAGTAAGTGAGTCATGTAACCAATCATAATAATCCACAAAATTGCAGCCTGGATTACAACAGACACAATCTAGGGTCTTGCGCTCCATATCGACCTGAACATAGTGCAAGTCCAAGCATGTGAATAAATGAGCTGAAGTTGAACATGCGAGAACATCATCTGATTACCAGCCAATGATGAAAGCTATTAACAGAAGCGAGAGGTACCACCAATAATGATGATGGCCCTCAAGGTACTACAGGTACAATCAACGACATGTGAATCAATGAGCTGGTGTCGAACACCCGTAGAATCACTCGATCGGAGGCCAATGATGAAAACCTCGCGTCGAATGCAAAGAACCTGCCATTGAGGCATGCAGGCTCCAAGGCACCAGAAGGGAGTCTCTAGATCAACTTCCTGGATAATGAGCTGAAGTCGACAGGAAGTAACCTTGATCGAAGGTGGGCCATAATTTTTCCCACATCATCGACACGAGACAGAGGAACATAATGTTTTTTTGAATCACGATCAGATGAGAATCAGAGGAAGGTTGGTACTTGCAAAGGTCAACTTCTCTTGAACATATTGACGGCACGATAGTGGATTTGGAAATATTTGACATCAAAATATTAGATGCCATGATGACGAGGCAAAGAGAAGATGAGAGGTCAAAAGGGATCATCCAAACCCACGGAGGCAAGTGAAAAACGAGATGAGATGTCCCCAACCCGACACAAATTCAGACAAGTGCCATGTTCAAGAGCGACATACTGCCGACATGACAATGATACTGGTTCCATTTTTCCCCACCATTTCTGGCAAGTACCTCTTTATTTTTACACAAGCTTGAAGAGGATACCATATGCTTGTCATATAAATCCATCCTTCGGACAAATCCATCCTAGTACATTTAACGAGCCCTAGGAAAGAGCGACTCGAATACCGTCATCACGACTAAATCCAATGTCATCAAGGTTTAACGAGTCTGACAAAGGAATAATTCGACATCTTTTCATATTTAGAGAGTTTGAAAAGATAGCAGAAAAGTAAACTCCAAAGGTCCCTTTTCGTAAATAGTTCCTCAAATCCGAAAAGGTAGAAAACTAAGTCTGAGAAAACCTCCTAGTCACGATAGGCTAGGGTATTCCTTTTTCGTAAATAATCTATCCCAGCCCGAAAAATGGGTAAACGTATACTGGGTAGATGTCGATTCATGGCCACTTTAACGAGATCAAAATGACAAGGGACTCGAAAATATTTTCATTTTTCAAGAGTCAGAAAAGAGCTGAAAGATGACTCCCCCTAAAGGAACAAGTGGTATAAAGGGTAGCAATTGGTTCCGGTAATGGTGGAACTACTCAAAACAAGTAAAGGTTAAGAGGCTAGCTAACAAGATCACTCATCGCAGCGGTTCCTCAGGAACGGGTAAAACAACCAAGTGAAGACATATGATTGGCCAAGCAGATAGTGACGATGGAATGAGAAAACCAAGGCTCATCTGGGAAAAACAGGTTGATAAAATGGCAATCACAAGAGGTAAAATGGGAATGGTTTCATTTTTACACAAGCTTGAAATCAGAAAACTCTGCTTGAAGTTGGTTTCATTTTTACACAAGCTTGAAACAAAGATAAACTATGCTTGAAACCGGTTTCATTTTTACACAAGCTTGAAACGGAAACAAACTATGCTTGAAAAAAATAAGCATGCCCCCAGCATGGTGACTCAATTCGAGGTACATTCCCCCCAAGCTTCAATCCATATGAAAGGCAGATGGAGTGAAGGTTCAAGTTACGAGATCAAGAGAAATACTCGACTGGGATTTTACGAAATCTTATCAAAGACTCGAATTGAACACGAACGTGTTTCATTATTTTAACGAGGTTGACACATTAAAAGAACTATCCTCAGAACACCCTTGTTTCATGGTTTAAGGAGCTTGGGACAAGACAAGGAACTTTGCTCCGACAAGCCTCATCATAATGAACAAGAATTCATTGCTTCCAAGAGTTCCACTCCCGATGGAAGGAAAACATCCTGGAAGTCAGGACCCAATGCCCCCAGCATGCTATGCACGATGGCATCATTACTGAGTACAGGCACGGGGTATGTAGCCACATATTTGACCTGCGGTGGGGTAGATACAATGGGTGGAGAAAAAATAGGAAGGGATGATGGCGGGCCAGTTGCCACATCAAGACCAAAGAACGAAAGCTTATCAATGGTCACGATCCATCCTTCATCTGGAAAACAGACCACACGAAAAAGAGGAGACAAGCGCTCCCATGGCATAGGTGTAATCATGCCCCAAAAGTAGATTGAAATACAAGGGGCCTGAAACAACCATCATGTCCATATGGACGGTTTTGCCTCCCAAAGTAATAGGTAACCTTGGAAGGATCCCTAATGGTTGACTAGTTCTTCTGTTAAATGCCAATAGATTCTGTGTAACAGGCGCAAGCGGCGGTGAACCGAAATCTTGCCGAGTAGTTGAGGATAGAACACTAACATAGGCACATTCATCTATAATGGTGCTAGGTACGACCAGACCAAAAGCCTGTACTGTGATCTCAAAAGGCACATAAGACGGAAGGCGGTATCCTGCAAATCAATTCCAATAAAAGGAAGCGACCAAACTACTCGGAGGGGCTACCATCGAACTGAGATGGTGTTCCCCTGGGGTTACAGAAGAAGAAGGAGCATCCTCCACGATCTCCATCTCGAAGGTGGGAGGGGTATCCTCCGGGATCTCCATTACGGGAAGTGAAGGAGCAGCTTCTTGAGGTATAGGGACAGGAGAATCCTTCTCCAAGTCCGAAGAATATGAAGAAACAAGAAGAACCTGAGGGGTGTGAGATCCACTCTCAATGGAAAAGACCTGGTGCACCGTAGACGGGGCCAGTTCAACCGATCCCACGACCAATGGTTGGTCGGGAAAGGATTCCTAAATTTGAATTTCCGAGGGAGCAGGATCGACCAAGGATGACTCTTGACCAATCGTAGCATCAACTGGTGGAGGAATCAAAGAAATCCGATTATAACCAGCTGGAAGGCATGGTGTAGAACCGGTTAAGTTGTCCAAAAATCATTTGGCTTCATCCATATATGGACAAAGGTGAATGGCAGGGTGCCCTTCACACAACTTACAGGGATTAGTGAGCTTACCCTTCTTCTTAAGAGTTTTACCAGCACCAGTTGAAGATGTGCCCCCAACCTGACTTGCAAAAGCCAAAGGCAACGACAGATGACCATTGGACCATACTTCGAACACCTTGGGAATGCCAAGGCAATCTCAAAGAAGATGGTCTCCCGTGCACAACATGCAAGGGAACTTGACTTTCCGCGGAGGGTTGGGAGGTTTATCGATGGAAGGCTTCTTAGGTGCAATAGCCGCAGAGCTAGCCTCTCCTTTATCGGACTTCTTCTTCTTTGTCTTCTTCTTCTTCTTTTTGGCCACTTGGTTACTCGAATCCAGACTTTCACCAGGCAAAGTAGAAGAGGAGGACGTTGAAACAGGTGAAGAAGGGGAGAGGTCCACCTTGGAATCAACATGATGTTGTTCAGGCGAAGGAACTGATTGAGCAGTAGTCGGGACATTTGGAACCATAAAGGTTGAAAACAACCAAACAGGCAACCCAACAGTTAACCCAGGAAGGGACAACATTGCCATATAAGGAGCGCCAACATTTCCAAAAGGAGGAAAAGGACCCAGATTCCCATCGGAGGGGATTCCTTGGTTGGTGAACTCAGGGAAATTTTTCGTCAGAAACAACACCCTAAGGAAACTAGATTTAACCAAGAATATTTCGTGGGAAGTTAATTTTTATGACATTGAAACAAAAATCTACCGTTTCATATTTTAAGAGTCGAGAAACGAGTAAAAGGTGACTCTATCTCTTTCAATTTTGAAACAAGCGTGAAAGGACAAGCGCTTGATGAACTTTTCAAATTTAATGAGTCAGAAAAGATCGAAATGACTGCTCAAGAATTCTAGGCAAAGGGTGTACCAAATAACTGTGAACTGCAATATACACCTTGGTTTCAAAATGAAAGAGAAATCAACCAAGGACTTAACATACGTGCAGGAAATCTCCCCGAATGCTGTGTTCGGTGTATCATGGGTATAGGGAGGCAGACTCTGCTTCCTATGGATAAAGGATAGCAACCTAGTGGGGTCTCCCTTTATATACGCGATGGTACAGGGAGCACAAGTCCGTACTAGCGCTGTCTAAAGCCAAGAGGTGAACGACAGCTACTAGGTTTAATGACGCTGGAACACGTCTCTAACCTAGACCTTTAAATGTTTCGTTAATGTTTCAATGCTTCCTTAGGTAAATTGAGTAAATTTTATGGTTGATCTTCAATTATGTTTCGGTTTCAAGGCCCTACCGTATGTCATTTGACAATCTCCTATATGAGAAAAGAAAACTTTTCAATTCGATGAATGCTATCTAGCTAAGGGAAGAGCTTCAAACAATGATGTGACATAAAACAACACTGCAAACGAAATATTTTCCAAACTAGATGACTTTCACTATCCAAAAGTAATTTCAAACACTCAACGATGTGAATAATGCAATGTAATCTATGCAAAATCTTTTTTTTTCGAAAATTATGCAATTGTAATCTATGCACAATTTCCTTTTTCCTTTTCAAATGATAATAATGCACTCAATGCATTTTTTGATGAAATGAGAATCTACTTAATGCATGCTTTCAATGAAAGAGAATGCACTCAAAGCGATTTTTAGCTTTCAATCATTAAACAATGTGATCTAAGTTCAATGATAAATCTCAAAAAAAAAAAAAAAACTTTTCAATGCAATGTGATCTAATGCATTTTAACGAAAAGAAAACTATGAGACGAAAACTAAAAGAACGCAAATCTTCTTAATGGAAGGATGAATGAAAAAGGGATGCAAACAAACACTAAGAATGCAATCGTTGTTTCAAACACTTTGTAACAAAATCTCTCAAAAGGCGACAAGACATATGAGGTCAAACACAAAGAGGACTTCCAAAGTAAGAGATCAAAACAAGGAATTCATTCCCTTTTACATCAAACAATCATGGAAAGAAGACATTTCAAACAATGAGCAATGTAATCTATGCTCATATAGTGAAAAGACCAGAAGGGAAAGACACACTGGTGAAGGATTTAGGGAAAAAATATCAATTTTCACACATCCTGAAATTGGCCTGACTTTGTCATTGACAACTAGCACCAACTGGCGCGACTTGCTCACTGAAAACTAGCACCAATGCCCAATTGGCATGAGTTGCTAACTGAAAACAAGCGTCAACGCCTGAAAATGAAAAAACAAAGAATTTCTCCCAACCAAGACCAGACTCACCACTTCAAGCAGGATCTAAAACAAACCCAGAAGCAAAGTACTGACCAAAATAAACTTCCGAACAAGGGTAAACCCTAGCACCTACAGGAGATGGCGCGACTATCTGGCTGTAATCCGCGCCAGAAAGTGAATGGCGTGAGTGATGAACTGGAAAACTGTGCCAACTGGCACGATTGTCAGGGCTAAACTCACGCCAATCAAGCCAACTATGAAAAGGTGAAAATTCGGAAAAGTAGAGGTCAGATCTGATCCTCTGGGGCTGAACCAAAAGCCAAACACAAAAAGAACCAGCCAAAAGAACCGATCAAGCAAGCAGAATCAAGAAACAACCGAAAATACAAGACAATACTCCAAGTGTTCAGTTCATAAACTAAACCGGAGATTGACTGAAGCAGCTTTGATATACTTCGCTAATGCACAACAATACCATTTCGAAGGCTATCTGGCTAACTTCAGGCTCCGTATGTAGCTTACAAAACAGAACAAAAACAAGCTAGACGATCCCCAGTATGGTCGCCAATTTTTTGTGGAGGTGAATCCCCTCTGCGGACAGAGGCGATCCCTACTAGCCCAGACCGGGTCTAGCAACAATCGTTCACGCTATAGTGCAGGTTCCTAATTGAAAATAAACCAACTAGTGATGAAGGATTACCTGGAATCCAACGTTGTTGCTTGTAGAAGAGGTAGCGCTCCAGTTCCTTAGCTCTGGTAGATCACGATCCCCACGATCTCCGTGACAGGACACCTGCACATACGAGAAACAAAAAAAATGCAAGCGTGAAATCCAGTAGATGAAACTATATGTCAGTCAGAAAGGACATAAATCATCATCATAAACAATAACAAGAGTGGAACCATAACCAATAGTCGTTTATTATTAATCAATCAAAGGAAAATACAACCATAGTTCTGACACTGAATTCTCCTTCGTAGGGTCGCCAGTGGAACACGTCTCGAAGAAGCCTGTTGGGGATGGGACAAACCTATCTCTTCGGATGTCTCAACAATTGTCTCCTTGCTTGGATTTGGCCTTAAGGGAATGGATCAAATCTCTTGCATCATTAGGCTCTTGGGAACTTAGAGACTCAACCATTCATCCATTCAGCCCCTTCATCAATGGATGAAGGCTATATTTATAGAGGAGAGGAGGAGGTTGGGATCCCTACAATAGTGGAAGGGAGGCCTTATCCCTTGGGAGGTTCCCCATAAGGTGGAAACAAGAGGCCAAAGGAGGAAGGCCATGGTTATTCAATCGAAACCACTCCTGATGACTCACCCACGAAGTTGTTGTAATCGAAACTTTGCCTCTTTTTTTAAAAAACTTTCCAAAAGAAGATTGGCACGGGTGCTTAACTAGGACAAAGTGCCAATTGGCATGGGCTCAGTGTTAATTTTCCTCATTGGCACGAGTACATAACGGGCTACCAGCGCCAAGGCAAAAACATGTGTTTTTAGGGGTCTGCTCAGGAAATGATCAACAAAAGGAATGTTGTCCTCATGGAAAGGGATGCAATGATGGTATTTGAAAGGCATGAAACTACTTATTGGTCACAGAAATGACCCTCCAATGGGCGAGATGGGGATTGCAGGGACGGTGACAAATTACTATGTAACAAGAACTCCTCCAAACCTCCAAATGATCATGGGAGACTTTTTAGGCATAAGTAAAGAGTTTAAATGAATGTTTTCATTGAGGACTTTGAAGGTAGCCTTGTTTGCTTGTCTGAACATCCCTAAAGGCTTAGAAGTTGGGAAACTGAACAAAATGGTCATAATAAGAGGCAAAGAAACCTCCTTCATCAACAACAGATGGTTTCAACAGTTTTCCAACTATCTTCTAAGTTTGGAAAACAAGCATCAATCCCACTTAATCAAAGGGTAAGATCAGAATTCTTAAAAAGATCTAAGCAGACAGATATAGGGCACTGAATGCCACTTTACTCAAGCAGACAAAGCATCAACTGAATAATATGTTTTCTAACAAAGCAACATGTCAAAGCCATGTTCACAATGTCTAAAGGAGGCAAAACATGATTTAAAACCCCTCTAACACATGATTTTGACAAGCAGGGTTTGGATCTAACCAACTGTCCAAGTGCAAAAAGAGACCATGGTTAAAAAAGGGTTGTAAAGGACATTCAGAATTAGCTCCAAAAGGCATTGGCAAAATGTAAAGGTGCAAAAAAGAAAAAAGGGTCCAAAGGGAACCTTAGAGATGTGGGTTTTTATCTTAATTCTTTCAAAAAGGAGGTATAAAACACTACAACACGCCAACTCCCCGCTCATTTGCTCATTTGAAAGATGTAGTGAGGGTTTTTAGTTTTCTGCCGGAGTACTCGGGCAGAAAATTCTTGGTGCTACGCTTTTGTAAAAGGGTGTTGTGCTACTGTAGCGGCTTCCAATGTAACTTTGTTATGAGTGTTGTGCGCCTGTAGGTGGGCACTGCTGGGGGCATGCTTAATTTTTCAAGCATAGTTTGTTTCCATTTCAAGCTTGTGTAAAAATGAAACCGGTTTCAAGCATAGTTTATCTTTGTTTCAAGCTTGTGTAAAAATGAAACCATTCCCATTTTACCTCTTGTGATTGCCCTTTTATCAGCCTGTTTTTGCTAGATGAGCCTTGGTTTTCTCACTCCATCGTCACTATCTGCTTGGCCGATCATATGCCTTCACTTGGTTGTTTTACCTATTCCTGCGGAACTGCTGCGATGAGTGGTCTTGTTAGCCAACCTCTTAACATTTACTTGTTCTGAGCAGTTCCACCATCACCGGAACCAGTAGCTACCCTTTATACCACTTGTTCCTCCAGGAGGAGTCAACTTTCAGCTCTTTTCTGACTCTCTAAAATTGAAAATATTGCCGAGTCGCTTGTCATTTTGAGCTTGTTAAATTGGCTGCGAAACGACATCTACCCAGTATACGTTTACCCCTTTTTCAAGCTAGGATAGATTATTTACGAAAAAGGAATACCCTAGCCTATCTTGACTAGGAGGTTCTCTCAGATATAGTTTTCTACCTTTTCGGATCTGTGAGACTATCTATGAAAAGGGACTGCTGGAGTTTTCTTTTCTGTTGTCTTTTCAAACTCTCTAAACATGAAAAGACTCTGAGTTCTTCCTTTTTTAGACTCGTTAAAAATTGATGACATCGGACTCCGTCATAACGATGTTACTCGAGTTCCTCCTTCCTAGGGCTCGTTAAATGTACTAGGTTGGATTTTTCCAAATGACAAAATTATATGGCAAGCATATGGTATCCTCTTCAAGCTTGTGTAAAAATAAAGACGTACTCGCTAGAAATGGTAGGGGAAAATGGAAACAGTATCACCGTCGTCTCGGCAGTATGTCACTCTTGAACATGGCACTTGTATGCATTTGTGTCGGGTTGGGGACATCTCATCTCGTTATCTGCTTTCCTCCGTGGGTTTGGGTAATCTCTTTCGACCACTCATCTACTCTTTTCTACGTCACCATGACCTTAGATCCTTTGATGTCAAATACTGCCAAATCCAATGTCGTGCCGCCGATATGTTCAATAGAAGTTGGCCTCTGTAGTTTTCAACCTCCCTCTGATTCTCTGTCGATCTTGATTCACAAACATTATGTCCCTCTGTCTTGCATCGATGATGTGGGAAAAATTATGGCCCACCTTCGATCAAGGTCACTTCCTGTCGACTTCAGCCCATTATCCAGGAAATGGTCTAGAGACTCCCTTCAGGTACCTTGGAGCCTGCATGCCTCAATGGCAGGTTCTTCGCATTCGACGCAAGGTTTTCATTATTGACCTTCAATCGAATGATTCTGTGGGTGTTCAACGCCAGCTCATTGTTCACATTCTTTGGATTGTACCTCATGTACCTTGAAGGCCATCGTCATTATTTGTGGTTTCTCTCACATCTGTTAATAGCTTTCATTATTGGTTGGTAATCAGAAGATGTTATTGCATGTTCGACTTCAGCTCACATATTCACATGCTTGAACTTGTACTCTATTCGGGTCAAGATGGAGTGCAAGACCCTGGATTTTGTCTGATATATATCCAGACAAAATCTAGGGGATGATGGCCCTTAAGGTACATGAGGTACAATCCACATAATGTGAACAGTGAGCTGGCGTTGAACACCCACAGAATCACCTGATTGAAGGTCAATAATGAAAACCTTGCGTCGAATGCGAAGAACCTGCCATTGAGGCATGCAGGCTCCAAGGTACCTGAAGGGAGTCTCTAGACCACTTCCTAGATAATGAGTTGAAGTTGATAGGAAGTGACCTTGATCGAAGTTGGGCCATAATGTTTCCCACATCATCGACGTGAGACAGAGGGACATAATGTTTGTGAATCAAGATCGACAGAGAATCAGAGGGAGGTTGAAAACTGCAAAAGCCAACTTCTCTTGAACATATCGGTGGCACGACATTGGATTTGGTAGTATTTTACATCAAAGGTTCTAAGGTCATGGTGATGTAGCAAAGAGCAGATGAGTGGTCAAAAGTGATTACCCAAACCCACGGAGGCAAGCAGATAACGAGATGAGATGTCCCCAACCTGACATCTCATCTCATCCTTAAGACCCTGGATTTTGTCTGATATATATTTAGATAAAATCCAGGGTCTTGCGATCCATCTCGACTCAAACAGAGTACAAGTTCAAGCATGAAAATATGTGAGTTGAAGTCGAACATGCAATAACATCGTCTGATTACCAACCAATAATGAAAGTTGTTAACAAACGTGAGAGAAACCACCAATAATGATGATGGCCCTCAAGGTACATGAGGTACAATCCACAGAATGTGAACAGTGAGATGGCATCGAACACCCACAGAATCATCTGATTGAAGGTCAATAATGAAAACCTTGTGTCAAATTCGAAGAACCTGCCATTGAGGCATACAGGATCCAAGGTACCTGAAGGGAGTCTCTAGACCACTTCCTGGATAATGAGCTAAAGTTGACAGGAAGTGACCTTGATCGAAGGTGGGCCATAATTTTTCCCACATCATCGATGCAAGACAGAGGGACATAATTTTTTTTAATCAAGATCGACAGAGAATCAGAGGGAGGTTGAAAATTGCAGAGACCAACTTCTCTTGAACATATCAGTGGCACGACATTGGATTTGGAAGTATTTGACATCAAAGGATCTAAGGTCACGGTGACGTAGCAAAGACCAGATGAGTGGTCAAAATTGATTACCCAACCCATAGAGGCAAGCAGATAACGAGATGAGATGTCCCCAACCTGACACAAATGCAGACAAGTGCCATGTTCAAGAGCAACATACTGCCGACACGACGGTGATACTAGTTCCATTTTCCCCCACCATTTCTAGCGAGTACCTCTTTATTTTTACACAAGCTTGAAGAGGATACCATATGCTTGTCATATAATTTTTTCCTTTGGACAAATCCAACCTAGTACATTTAACAAGCCCTAGGAAGGAGGGACTCGAGTAACGTCATTACGACGGAGTCTGATGTCATCAATTTTTAATGAGTCTGACAAAGGAAGAACACAACGTCTTTTCATGTTTAGAGAGTTTGAAAAGTCTGCGGAAAATAAAATTCCATCTAGCCCTTTTCATAGATATTCTCACAGATCCGAAAAGGTAGAAAACTATATTTGAGAGAACCTCCTAGTCACGATAGGCTAGGGTATTCCTTTTTCATAAATAATCTATCCCAGCCCGAAAAATGGGTAAACGTATATTGGGTAGATTTCATTTCGCAGCCAATTTAACGAGCTCAAAACGACAAGCAACTCGGCAATATTTTCAATTTTAGAGAGTCAGAAAAGAGCTGAAAGTTGACTCCTCCTGGAAGAACGAGTGGTATAAAGGGTAGCTACTGGTTCGGGTGATGGTGGAACTGCTCAGAACAAGTAAATGTTAAGAGGTTGGCTAACAAGACCACTCATCACAGTGGTTCCTCAGGAACGGGTAAAACAACCAAGTAAAGGCATATGTTCGGCCAAGCAGATAGTGACGATGGAGTAAGAAAAACAAGGCTCATTTGACAAAAAAAGGCTGATAAAATGGCAATCACAAGAGGTAAAATAGGAATGGTTCCATTTTTACACAAGCTTGAAATTAGGAAACACTGCTTGAAGTTGGTTTCATTTTTACACAAGCTTGAAACAAAGATAAACTATGCTTGAAACCGGTTTCATTTTTACACAAGATTGAAACGGAAACAAACTATGCTTGAAAAATTAAGCATGCCCCCAACATGGTGACTAAATTCGAGGTACATGCCCCCCAAGCTTCAGTCCATATGAAAGGAAGATGGAGTGAAAGTTCAAGTTACGAGATTAAGGGAAAGACTCGACAGGGATTTTACGAGATCTAAACAAGGACTCGAATTGAACGGGAATGGGTTTCATTATTTTAACGAGGTCGAGACATTAAAAGAACTATCCTCATAAGAGCTTGTTTCATTTTTTAAGGAGCTTGACACAAGAAAACGAACTCTACTCCGGACACCTTGTTTCATTTTTTAATGAGCTTGACACAAGAAAACGAACTCTGCTCCGACGATCTTGTTTCATTTTTTAAGGAGCTTGACACAAGCTGATGAACCATGCTCCGAAAATCTTATTTCATTTTTTAAGGAGCTTGATACAAGAAAACAAACTCTGCTCTGACGAGCTTGTTTCATTTTTTGAGGAGCTTGACACAAGAAAACTAACTCTGCTTCAACGACCTCATCACAATGAATAAGAAGTCATAGCTTCCAAGAGTTCCACACCGAATGGGAGAACAACATCTCGGAAATCAGGACCCAATGCCCCCAGCACCTAATGCACAACAGTATTGTCACTAAATACGAGCACAAGATAGGTAGCCACATAATTGACATGCGGCAGGGATGACACAACCGGTGGATAAAGATCCGACAGGGATAATGGTGGACTAGCTACCATATTGGGACCAAAGAACGCAAGCTAATTGGTGGTCATGATCCAACCTTAGTGCGAAAAACACATCACACGAAAGAGGGAGGAGACAAGCACTCCCATGGCATAAGTATAATCATTGCCTAGGAGTAAATTAAAGTCCAAGGGGCCAGGAACAACCATCACATCCATATGGATGGTTTTCCTTCCCAAATTAATAGGAAACTTCGGAAGGATCCCTAACGGTTGACTAGTTCCTCTGTTAAACGGCAACAGATTCTGTGTAAAAAGGACAAGCGGCGGCGAACTGAAAGCTTTCCAAGTAGTTGAGGACATAATACTAACAGATGCACCTTCATATATAATGGTGTTGGGTACAACCAGATGGGAGGCTTGTACTGTGATCTCAAAGGGCACATAAGAAGGAAGGTGATAACCTGCGAATCGACTCCAATCAAAGGAAGCGACCAAACTACTTGGAGGGGGTACCATCGGACTAAGATGGTCTTCCCCTGGTGTTACATAAGAAGAAGGAGCATCCTCCATGACCTCCATCACTGAGTCGGGAGGGGTATCCTCCGGGACCTCCATCACGAGAGGCAGAGAATCTTTCTCCAAGTTCGAGGAATCTGAAGAAACAAGAAGAACATGAGGGATGTGAGATCCACTCTCGATGGAAAATACCTAGTGCACCGCAGACGGGGCCAGTTCAACCGATCCCACGACCAATGGTTGGTCAAGGGTGAATTCCTGAATTTGAATTTCCAGGGGAGCAGGATCGACCAAGGATAATTCTTGACCAATCGTTGAATCAACTAGTGAAGGACTCAAAGAAAGCTATTTGTAACCAGCCGAAAGGCATGGTGCAGAAATAGTCGAGTTGTCCAAAAATCTCTTGGCTTCATCCATATACGAAGAAAGGTGAATGACATGGTGCCCTTCACACAACTTACAGGGATTGGCAAGCTTACCCTGCTTCTTAGGAGCTTTACCAACACTAGCTGAAGACGTGCCCCCAACCTGACTCCTAGAAGCCAAAGGAAACAGTGGATGATCGTTGAACCATACTTCGAGCACGTTGGGAATTCCAGAGCAATCTCGAAGAAGATGGTTTCCCTAGCACAACATGAAAGGGAACTTAACTTTCCGCGGAGGGTTGGAAGGGTTGTCAAGAGGAGATGTTTTAGAAGCAGTAGCTGTAGCCTTAGCCTCTCTCTTATCAGACTTCTTATTCTTCTTATCCACCTGGTTACTTGAATCTAGACTTTCACCAAGTGAAGTAGAAGAGGAGGAAGTAGAAACAGGCGAAGAAGGGGAGAGGTCCACCTTCGAATCAACATGGCATTGCTCGAGCGGAGGAGTGGATAGGATGGTATCCGGAACACTCAGGACCACAGAGGTTGAAAACAACCAAACAAGCAACTCAACAGTTAACCTAAGGAGGGATAACGTGGCCATATCAGGAGCACCAACATTCCCAAAAGCAGGAAAAGGACCAGGATTCCCTTCGGAAGGGATTCCTGGGTTAGTGGACTCCGGAAAAATTTCCATTGGAAACGACCTTGAAAAAAAACACTAAGGACAAAATTCTAACCAGGAATATTTCGTGGGCGATTAATTTTTTAATACACTGAAACCAGACTTTACCATTTCATATTTTAAGAGTCATGAAAAAGCAAAAGGTGACTCTATCACTTTCAGGTTGGACACAAGCTTGAAAGGACAAGAGCTCGATGATCTTTTCAGTTAAAAGAGTTAGTAAAGATCAAAGTGACTGCTCTGGTAATCTAGGTAAATGGGTGTACCAGATATCCATGAACTTCCATATACACCTTGGTAAAAATCAAAGAGAAATCAATCAAGGAATTAACGTACGTGCAGGTAATCTCTCCAAATGCTGTGTCCGGTGTATCACGGGTAAAATGCGGCAGACTCGACTTCCTATGGATAAAGTATTTGCAACCTAATGGGGTCTCCCTTTATATACGCAATGGTACAGGGAGCACAAGTCCATACTAGTGCTATCTAAAGCTAGATGGCGAGCGACAACTATTAGGTTTAAAGACACCAGAACACATCTCTAGCCTAGACCACTAAAAAATTTTCGTTAGGTTTCAATGCTTCCTTAGGTTAATTAAATAAGTTTTAAAGTTGATCTTGAATTATGTCTCGGTTTCAAGGCCCTACCGCACGGAAATGAACACGTGGTTTATTATCTGTCTCGGAATATCCTCAATGCTGAAACGCGTTATGCCCATGTCAAGAAGTTGGCACTTGCCGTGGTCCATGTCGTTCAGCGGTTTCACCATTACATCCTGTTGCACACGGTAACCGTGATTTCTGACTGCAACCCCATGACTTACATCTTGTCTCGACAATTGCTAGGGGGCAAGTACTCCAAATGGATTGTGATCCTTCAGGAGTTTGATTTGGAGTTCACTACTGTCAAATCGACGAAGTCACTGGTTTTTGCTGATCTCATCTGCTCTCTCCCTACCGACTTTTTTCCGTCTCAATCCGAGGATCATATCCTGAATTAAACTCTCTTTATAATCAGCACTCTCAATCCTTGGTATAGTGATATCATTGTGTACCTTCAGACATCTACCTTCTGGTCTGAGTTGACGAAGGATGCTCGACGTCGCGTCCGGCATCAATCACAACCATATCGCATTGTCGGAGATACCTTATATCGTGTTGGAGTCGATTGTGTGCTCCGTCGATGTTTGACCTTGGAAGAGGCTGAGAAAGTCCCGAATGACTGTCACAGTGGCGCCTGTGGCGGTCACATGTCTGGTTATGCTACCGCCTAGAAGATTCTGCGTGCGGGTTACTTCTGGCCGTCTATATTTAAAGACTGTATTTTTGCAGTAAGGAAGTGTCATGTGTGCCAAATCTTCCAACACAAGATGCGTGCACCACCCCTCCCTTTACATCCTATCATTACCGTAGGCCCTTTCGCCAAATGGGGCATTGATTTTATGACATGTAACCCTCACTCGGTCAGGGGGCATGCTTATATCATCTTTGCCCTAGACTACACCAAGTGGGCCGAGGCGATGCCTACATTAGCTGTCGACAGTAAGACAACCACTCAATTCATTTTCAACCATGTGATCACGAGTTTCAGCATTCCTCAAGCCATCATCACCGATCATGGCAATCATTTTTGAGACTACATGATGGCGGAGCTGACATCGAAGTTGGGCTTGCATCATGACAGCTCGATGCCATACTACCCTCAGGCAAATGGCCAGGTTGAAGCCGTGAACAAGGTGCTTGTCACGATGCTTCAACGAACAATTGGTATACACAAATCCAACTGGCATCTCCAATTTTTCTCAGCTCTCTGGACCTACCGAACGTCAGTGAAGAGTGCGACCGGATTCACACCTT
The DNA here is from genome assembly GCA_034641835.2 of Pinus albicaulis. Classification (NCBI taxonomy): domain Eukaryota; kingdom Viridiplantae; phylum Streptophyta; class Pinopsida; order Pinales; family Pinaceae; genus Pinus; species Pinus albicaulis. Next base: position 454,944,944 of record CM076572.1, read on the forward strand.
TCCAGTTGGTGTATGGTCTGGAAGCTACTCTTATGGTCGAATGTGAAATCCCTTCTCTGAAATTGGTTGTGGAATTACTACCCAACACTTCCTTAGAGGAATAATGTCTCATGTATCTAGAAAGAATAAATGAAACTCATTGCTTGGTTGCTCTAGTTATCGAGGCACAGAAAAAGTGGGTTAAAGCTCATTTCGATTAAACAGTTTCTCCACGTTCTTTTATCGAAGGGGATCTCGTCCTCTTGTATGATCAAGCACATGATAAGCTTGGGGCAAGAAAATTCCAACCTATGTGGCATGGACCAAATATCGTTAAATGTGTATTGAAAAATGGGGCCTATGAGCTAATCAATTATGAAGGTATTCCTTTGGCACAGCCTAGGAATGGGTTGTACCTGAAAAAGTATTACGCTTGAATCATTCTTGTGTAGTGTGTGTACATAGGTGATTGCTTAATTTTTGTGCATGTGTGGTGTGGTGTGCTTTGTAAGCATCATTCTGCTGATTGGGTCTTCCTGATTGTGCAGATTTCTATTACTCCTTATGTCAGTTTCGCGGATGGTGCCTCCCACAGTACCAAGAATCTATCTTCGGCAACCTAGGTAATCTACAATCCTGTTGGTGAGTTAGTTAATTTACAAGGTGTTTGTCTAGGGCCTACTACAAATAATGTCGTGGAATATGGTGTCATTTTGGAATTATTGAACGAGGTCGTTAACCTCGGGATTGATGCATTACTTGTATATCTGGACTCACAGCTTGTAGTGTTACAGCTCAATGGTCATTATTCAGTTAGGAACCCATCCATTTTAAGACTGTATCTACGTATTCGTTTACTAGAAAGAAATTTTGATTACATCACATATCAACATATACCCAGACGATTGAATACATTAACAGAAGCAGTAGCTAACATGGTATTAGATAGACATTTACGCAACTTGTAACAACATCATCATATGTGAAAAATATCCATGCAGAAATAGATATATATATCTATGTCGAATGTTTTCAGTATGTGCATCATATAAAATCCAAAAATATACATGTCTGTTTTAATAACATATGGAGACAAAATGTCTCTCAAAAATATGCATATGAAAAGCCTATGCGACTAATCAGCATGGTGATCATGGTAGCATGTTACTGCCCGCACCAATCGCCTCAGTAAGCGATGAAGGCAACTAGGCACCCCTATAGGGTGCCTCTGATAAGCCATATGGACATCAGCTAGGCGAGCATAATCAGGAATCCCACGGGTGATTCCCTCTAAGTTTTGAACCAGCTCGTTCCCCTCGCCCCCCTTGCCTTGAGGTTCATAGGCGAGAGGGGTCCTCCGCGCGATCGACGACATCTCGGTGGGCTTCTCTAGGCCAACATCTGCACACATATAGGATCAATTGTTATAACATGCATGTATACCAAAAATATCATAAAATTCATAAAATCAAAAAGAGTCTTACCCAGCTCCTCATCCCAGTCCTCTCCTTCTAGGAGTGGAAGGTCTGGGTCTCCTGTGAAATCAGTACCCGCATAGGGCCAGTCCTCTACGACGATCAACTGTCACCGGAGCCATCCAAAAAACACGGGCTGCCATGACATTTACTAGCTCCCTCCTGCTCTGGGCATCAGTGCTGCCCATCGAGCCATCCGTGGCTCTCTCAAAGGTGGATCTGCAACTATCGCCCCCTGGCCCTGGAAGATAGGTAGTTGTTCTAGGATGAACGACACCAAGATTGACCCGTACCCAAATTTCTTCAGTTTGGCATTTTTAAATTTATTCAATTTCCATTTGATATTCATGGTTACGGATGTGGCCCAATCAAATATTGTCAGGTTCATACATTCTGAAGCTAGGAGGAGCTGTGTTTTGGTAGCCTCGTGTGGGGCCTACGACCCCGCAGCCCGTGTAATAGTATGTAGCACCACTCTGAGTGATAGATCGAGAACAATGTGAATTTCAACCTTGCCACTACCTAATCATGTTTATGCCCCTGGGCACACTCTCTCCATAACCATAGACATATTTTCGCCAGAAGGCCCGGTACCTGTCATAATCAGAACTAGACCTTTACGAGACAATCTAGTGATGAAGTAAACATCGAACACTTCGAGTTCAAGCACTTGATCTCGAAGCCTAAAATTCTCTTCATTCTCATCCCAGATACTTATTAATTATTGTAACAATTCAGGCTATGCCCTGAGACATGGTGTCAAGAATAATTTCTTTAATCCACAATCCCGGAGAGCATTCATGCATTGCTCGTTCCCCATTTCCATTTCATCCTCCTCACTACGCTCTCTTTCTTTCCATTCAATCACCATTGTGGCTTTATACCTGCATCAAATTGGTCATAAGCACATCATAAGATCCCTTGGGCATTAAAAAATTCAAATTATTGGTTCAATTTTTGTGAAATTTGAGCGGAAAATGAGGTTGCATGGTTGGCATGACTGTTTTCTTGACAGTCGCGCCAACTGGCTTGATCCCTTTGCAAAAAGAGCTCGATTGGCGTGAGTCCATGCCTCATGCCCACGACAACCATGGAAGCCCTAAATTTTCAAATCCTCCCCTCAGGGATGCCAAATCATGATGGAAAACTATGAAACATGGATTAAAACATAGCTAATGGAAGCGCCTCTTACCTAGAAAAGACGGGATTCAGAATGATGCACCAGATCGTCCACAATCGTCACCGCAAGATCGCAAGGAAATAACTCACTGTCACTCTGCACAAGAGGTAAAAAGTAAAAAGTAAATATGTTTTTACTATTTGGTAATATTTATAACTTTTCAAAATAAAATTAGGTTTTGGAGCTTATTTTTCTGATATTTTTTCATATTTTTTCAAAAAATGGGTTTTACATTTGCTTTTTGTGTAGTGACAAGTTTTCATGCGACTAGGACGACGACACGAGTTGTATTTTATACTTTTTCAGACTTGGTAAAAACATGAAAAAGTCACTACTGGAGTCATATTTCAGCTCTTTTCTGAATCTCTAAAAATGAAAAGATTGTCGAGTCGCTTATCTTTTTGATCTCATTAAATTGGCTGTGAAACGACATCTACCCAGTATATGTTTACCCATTTTTCGAGCTGGGATAGATCATTTACAAAAAAGGAATACCCTAGCCTATCGCGACTAGGAGGTTCTCCCAGATATAGTTTTCTACCTTTTCGGATCTGTGGGACTATCTACGAAAAGGGACTGTTGGAGTTTTCTTTTCCGCTGTCTTTTCAAACTCTCTAAACATGAAAAGACACCGAGTTCTTCCTTTGTTAGACTCGTTAAGACCTGATGACATTGGACTCCGTCATAATTACGATACTCGAGTTCCTCCTTTCTAGGGTTCATTAAATGTACTAGGTTGGATTTGTCCGAAGGACAAACTTATATCGTAAGCATATGCTATCCCCTTCAAGCTTGTTTCCAAAAATAATTGGGGTACTCGCCAGAAATGGTGGGGAAAAATGAAACCATTATCACCATCGTGTCGGAAGTATGTTTCTCTTGAACATGGCACTCATCTGCATTCGTGTCAGGTTGGGGACATCTCATCTCATTATCTGCTTACCTCTGTGGGTTTGGGTAATCCTTTTTTGACCGCTCATCTGCTCTTTGCCACATCATCATGACCTCAGATCCTTTGATGTCAAATACTGCCAAATCCACTTTCGTGCTGCCGATATGTTCAAGAGAAGTTGGCCTCTGCAGTTTTTGACCTCCCTCTAATTCTCTACTGATCTTGATTTGAAAACATCATGTTCCTCTATCTCGCATCGATGATGTGGGAAACACTATGGCCCACCTTCGATCAAGGTCACTTCCTGTCGACTTCAGCTCATTATCCAAGAAGCTGATCTAGAGACTCCTTTCAGGTACCTTGGAGCCTGCATGCTTCAATAGTAGGTTCTTCACATTCGATGCAAGGTTTTCATCATTAGCATTCGATCGAATGATTATGCGAGTGTTCTATGCCATCTCACTATTCACATTCCGTGGATTGTACCTATAGTACCTTGAGGGCCATCCTCATTATTGGTGGTACCTCTCGCGTCTGTTAACGGCTTTCATTATTGGCTGGTAATCAGATGATGTTCTTGCATGTTCTACTTCAGTTCACTTATTCACATGCTGGGACTTGTACTCTGTTCGGGTCGAGATGGAGCACAAGACCCTGGGTTTTGTCTAATGAAATCCAGGCTACAGGTTTTGTGTATTATCATGATTAGTTACATGACTCATTTGATTGGATGGCTGCAACCATACCTGAGTCTACTTGTTGATCCTTCTTACTGGTTGTCTGCACCCATACCTTGGATCCCAGTTATTGTACACTCTATTATGGATGGCTGCGTACATACCACATATCATGTATCAGAGATATCAGTTGTACTTGTATGCAGGTCTTTCGATGGAAGTGTTTTCAGTTGGGCACATTCTCATAAAGCATTTCACCCCTCCCTCTCTCTTGGGCCTCATGCTTTAGGGGGCATCTATTACACAACATTTTGTCATCGTCCCTGCAATCCCTCGTCCTGCGCATCAGAGGGCTATTCTCATGACCTATGAGCAGGGAAATGACCTGAAACCACCTTCATGGCATCCCCTTGCATAAGGACATACATTCCCCTGAAGAAAATTTCCTCTGAAAAACCCTAAAAACAGATGTTTTAGCCTTGGTGCGACTAGCCAGTTCATCCCTCGCGCTAATGGGGGAAACCCACACTAGAGGACGCGCCAACTAGTGCCCTGTCTTTGTGTTTCACTCGCACCAAGCTTAATAAGGGATGTTTTTAAAAAATAAATGGTGGAAGTTTGATTTCAACAAACTCTTGAATGAATCATCAGAAGGAGTTGAGTGGTTTGGCTTCGGATCTCCATGTATAGGAAGTGGTTTTCCACCTATCATGGAATATTCCTTAGAGATAGGGCCTATCCCATGATTATAGGGATCCAAACTTCCTTTCCTCCATCTATAAAAGCTTACCTTCTCCATTAGCAAGCTAGCTGAACTTGTAGGAAGGAAACTATAGCTGGGCAACTATTGAGAACCAAGCCGAAGAGAGAGAACTTCATCCAAATTCCTGACAGGCTTTTTTGAGACGTGCTCCGCTATCAGTCCCCACCGAAGGAAGATCATAGTGTCAGAGCATTGGGTTGTAATCTTTCCTTTGTTATTTATAATATAATCGAATCTGATTATGGTTCCATTCATGCGTTCATTTCCTTATGCTATGCAATGAATTATATCCTCTCTAACTGATATATGGTTACATTCTTTAGATTTTACGTTGTATGTCGTTGTTTCCTTGCATGTGTACGGGTGTTCAGACATGTTTAACGGAAGGATCATGATCTATCGAGCGAGGGATGGGAAACATCATATTTTCTTCAACGACCACTGCTTGGGATTTGAGGTAGGCTACTCGTTATGATTTTTGTAGTTTTGTAACTAGGAACCTGCATCATTGCATGACTTGATTATTGCTTGACTCGATCTAGGCTAGTGGGATCGCCTCTATCTATAGAGGGGATTTACCTCCTCAACACCGATAGTTTGATATATATTTTTTTAGGAGTTCCCTCTCCATATATTGAATTGTTTGTTTATCTTATGTGTTTTCTCAAAAAGCTGAAGGTAAATTTCTAAAGTTAGGAATTCTAATGCTTCTATGTATCACCGGAATGTTCATCTTACATGTTTATCATTTTGAGTATTGTTCATAAATATTAATAGTTTTCCCTACCTCATGAGTTATTGCTTCAAATTATAGATGTATAAGACCTCTTAGTCTTTTCACAAAACTTAATGTTCACCTGATGCATCACCTAAAGGATCCATTAACCTAGCTAAATCGGCCCTGCAATATGCTCTGCTTCATCATTTAGACACCCTAGACTTCATCTGACCCCATAGCCCTATTGATTTGATATTCTTTCATTCCACCTATCCTACTTGATCATCTTATCCCAACCCAAAAAAAACAAACAAACCTACACTTAAACAACTAGCCTAAAAACAATCATCAAAGCGAACAAGCTCATCCCTCGCACAATAGAGAGAGCCCTCTCTGAGTCCAGGAAGGCTAGGACCTAGGAATCTAAAGACTGGTCTGATGTTACCCTGTTATTTGGTTAGCCAATCTACCAAATCACGGGATACTAACAATTCCATCCTTTGGGAGAATGTATCTAGACACCTAGGGTGTTGCGAAGTTAGGAAAATTGTACAATAATGGACCCCTAGCCAACTCATACACAATTGGGTCAAGTTGATATCCTTGGGAATGGAAAAGCTCTAGAAACATTTATCAAAATTATGAGATTTTTCTCAATTATCTCTATTATGAAATAATTATTATCTCATAATTATAATATTTTGGAAAAATAATTATGAGAAATTTAACAATTATGCAAGTTCACCCTTTTATCATGGGATAAATCTCACATAAGTAAAATAAAAGGTGAAAGGGATGCATTTTATCCAATCAACTAAGGTAAGTTGATATTGGTTTTCTCTCACTATAATGGAGTGGAAAATAGGGTTATAAAAAACTATGAAGAATAATGACACTGACTTCTACTTGTTTTTCCTGTGCTCTAGCAAGTCTCTCTTATGATTGAATAATTTTGTCATTATCTACTTTTCAACTCCTTATTTCTGCCTTTAGACTTCTCAAATTGTATGCTATGTGAGGGGACTATTCACCACCATGCTGCTCATTTGATCCATACAGAGAACCTCGTGAACTATAGTCTACCATTCTGCTAGCCATATTTTTTCTTTTCTTCTTACAAGGCATACTATGTAAGCTAAACCAAATCATAAACAAACCAACGTACCTCACTATAATTCGGGGAGGATATCTCATCTGCAAGGCCAACCAAATTAGCACAATACATGTATAATCATAATCATAATAATATATAGACATAATCTCAATCCTCATTTAGTTACCATGCATGATGCCACAACCACACATCAACTAAACACAATGAATTCATAACAACATATATACAACACGCATACATACACAATACATACAGACATTTCCATGCATAACCAGTGCATAACCGACATATAAACATGACAACTCATCCAAAATCAAGACCATTAACTTTCATGTGGCAACACACTGCAATCATGACCACTACCATGCATACACAACAAGCACATATATCACAAGAATAAAGAACACATATGCAACCGACATGTACATATGAAAACACAGCCATCCAAGGAGAATGGAAACTATACACCACCCAAGGAGAATGAAACCATGTTCTGATACAACTTTGTAACACCCTCCTCCCACATTTACCCAAGTTAACTAGTCCACTGGGGTAAACATGTGATGAGAGGCTACTATGATGTGATTCAACTCCCCAAGTACAGTTAAGGAAGTCGAATTGATATAACGAAACCAAATTGACCTTCCACACATGCTACAAAACCTTCAGGAGCCAAATAACTCTTACAAGTGATCAACCCCTAAGAAAACTTGACATTTTACTAATCTGGACTCTCAACCACTCCCATGACAAGCCATGCATGTGACTAAGGCCTTCCAGTCACTCCCACAAAAAGGCATGACATTGGGTATGGACTTTTCTAAGTAGTTATCTTCTAGGGACCCTGGATTCTTAGCTAATTTTCAGGGCTAGGTCTCAGGCCAATGCCCAAAACTCCATGAAATTCCCAAAAATGATAAATAACACTAAAACAAGGATACTGATTAAAATAATTGATGAATTACTTGATCTGACCCCTACTAGTCATGACATGCATTTCATCAAACATGTAACAAATATGCAATCTACATGTCATAACAACATATATGAGCATAGGGGTCTCATAATTATCTGGGAATCAAGAAGAAACATTGATGCCTTATCACAATAGTTGCATTATTGTCTATTAGGCCATACATTCATTAACATTTCATATACTAACCAAAACATGATGAGAGCCATACATCATAACTATTATAAACATGTTCATAACCAACATATAACCATCATAATAACAATGATAAAAAATTGTCAAGATCACATAATACCAAGCACATTTACCCATAAATTACAAGAGGAAAGGAGATCTTACTGACATATGCAAAATGCAATCAAGTCTGGGACTTCCACGTACCACTCAACCATAGAATAGGAAAAACCAGATCTTTCTTTTAGCTAGTCATCCCCGTTTCATATTCCAAGCATGAATGTGGGATATCATGGAACAAAACAAACAAAACCAAACCATGGATTCCAAATGCCAAACCACCTCAACCATCAACCAGTGATTCCACCTCATGGTCGGACATCACAAACCATCACCAGATCGGTCTCTACCCAAGTTGTCCAGGGATCCAGAGCATTTGTTCTAACCAAGGCTTCTAGGTATAGTAACTCAACCCACGACTATTGTCGGGATTCCAGAGCATTTGTCCAACCATGGATTCCAAGAATAGTAAATCAACCCACCAAGGGATTCCATAGTGTTTTTCCAGCCGATGGTTCGAGGACTAGTATCTCAACCCTAGTTGTTATAGGGATTCCAAAGTGTTTTTCTGACCAAGGTTTCCAGGAACTAATAACTCAAACCACAGCCAAAGGTACATGAGAACCAACCAGAACATAAAAGTAAAACCCACAACACCATGGATATCCAGGAAATGGAAAGGCTGGGTAAAACCATTGTCAATCCAGGAAATCCTCCATGCCAATTACATACCATAACCAAGGAATCACATGAATATGCATGCATGCTAAAAATAGCAAGTAAATCATACATGCAACTTGGTACCTGGAAGAAAAACTCGTTGTAGTTGTTGATCCATATGTCCCCTCACACTTTCCTACTCTTCCTTTGCCTCCTTGCTAAAATCCCAAGTATGCCACACTCCTCCAAGAGTGCTCCAATAAAACTTTGTCCAAGAGTATGAGAGAGAGAGAAAAGAATGAGAGCTCCAAAACTAAACTAATCAAAAGATATGAACTAATCGGCATAAGCCTTTTTATTAATGAGGCCTCTAATTTATTCAATTTTCCATTATTTTCCTTCATTTTCCTCCTCACATGCAATCTGCGACCTTTCACTTTCCTTTTTCTCCTATTTTCTGATATGAAACCAACTCACAAAAATAGAAAAAATGAGAGATCAACGACTAATAAATCAGCCACTTCGAGGGGGAAACCTCGTTTACATTACATAAAACACTGTTACCGATGAAATAGGTAACTGCATTGGTACTTAATTTTTTACGTAGCAAGAAAAACACCTGATTTTGAAAAGTGGTGGTGCAGAATCAAATTTATTTATTTTTAGCATTTTTTATTTTATTTTTTTATTTTTTATTTTTATTTTTTTTAATGCTTTTTATGTCGATTTGAATAGTGGTGGCGTATCATCACCAATGTTTTTTTAGAGGATTTATTTTGACACTATACATTTTCCAATGTCTTCTTCTTCCGTGAGATGTTTATTTTTAAGTGCATTTATGTACTTGTGTTTTAAAAAGAAAGAAAAAAAATATTTTTTTTAAAATAAAAATTTGTAATGATATCTTCACTTTTTCACATAGATAAAAAATGAAAAAAAAAGGGTCAATATTATAAAGTTCATATTTTCTACAAGTTTATGTATTTCTAATTAATTTTTCAATGCACATCAAATAATTGTCGCGAAAAAACCAATATTTTGAACGATATGACAAAAAAATACAAATTTTCAATACAAATAGAACGCAAAATTACACTTTTAGAGACTTTTTGTTAAAAAAAACATGTTAAATAAACTAATTTTTAGGAAAATCTTAACAAAAAAAACTTAAGAAAATGGCATTTTTATTGAATTTTATGTCAAAACATAATAGTAATCACATGTTTTTTGCCAAAAATAAGGATTCTTCTCATAAAATATCAAAGTCTAAACATGACAAGTAAAACTGATTAATAGATCTAAAAAATGAGCATTGTTTGCAAGCATAACTTAAAGATCCTCAACAAGATCAACTAATACATGTTCAACATCATCTAGAACATCATTGATGGCTTCTTTCGCAACATTTTCTACTTCATTTTGGTCATTGTCATCTTCTAATGGATCTTTCATGTCTGCAAATTTTCCAAAGTGTCCATTTCCAATCATTCCATATAATGGTGGTTGAGATTCCTTTGCTTTTTTTTCCACACTTGATTCATTAAAATCCCCTTTCCTGAAACAAACTTCTTGCTTCACATTTGGAAGTAATTCAAGAGCGTTAATTCTTTTTTGAATAAATTTGCATTGCACTGGGTCTTTCTCTATGGCAATGCAATTTCTTCCTTTTGGTAGGCAACATGCTAGTGTTGTACCTAATCATCAAGTACAAAAGAAATAAGTAAGAAAATTAGTATAAAGACGCAAAAGTAAAAAATAAAATATTTAAATTTAAATTTGTATAATAAAACTTACCTGAACCTGAAAATAGATCCAAAACCCAATCTCCTTCATTTGACGGCGTCGTCCAGCCTGCCTCTGGCCCTCGACTAGGCGGAGGGAAATTCCGACAATCACCCTTCACCCAGCTGGGGGCCGGAGGTAGGCTGGGCAGCCCTCGATGATGCCACTCGGCCGACCTCCACCCAGCTGGGGGAGATTCTCGGAATTTCCTTCCACCCAGCCAGGGGTGATTATCGAAATCGCTCTCTGCCCAGCCAGGGGTGATTCTCGTAATCGCCCTTCGCCCAGCCGAAGGTGATCCTCGAAATCACCCTCTACCCAGCCAAGGGCCAGAGGCAAGTCGGGCGGCGCCGTCGAGGGCTACCCAGTCTGCCTCCAGCCCCCGAGTGGGTGGAGGTAGGCTGGGCAGCCTTGATGGCACCATCCAGCTAGCCTCCGGCCCCTAGCTAGGAAGAGGGAGATTCTCGGAATCACCCTCCGCTCGGCCAGGGGCCGGAGGCCAACTAGGCGGCACCATCAAGGGCTGCCCAGCCTGCCTCCGGCCCCCGGCTAGGTGGAGGCAGGCTGGGCATCCCTCGATGGTGCCGCTCGGCCTGCCATGCACCCCCGGCTAGGTGAAGGGTGATTCCGAGAATCACCCTCGGTTGGGCGGAGGGCGATTTCGAGAATCACCCCTGGCTGGGTGGAGGGCGATTCCAAGAATTACCCCTGGCCTGGAAATGCCCTCCGCCCAACCGGGGGTGATTCTCAGAATCATCCTCCGCCCACCTGGAATCACCCTCCGCCCAACCCGGGGTGATTCTCGGAATCGCCCTTCGCCCAACTGGGGGTGATTCTCGGAATCGCCCTCTGACCAGCCGGGGGCCGGAGGCCAATTGGGTGGCACAATTGAGGGCTGCCCAGCCTGCCTCCGCCTAGCTGAGGGCAGGAGGCAGGTTGGGTAGCCCTCGACAACACTCCCCGACCCACCTCCAGCCCCCGGCTGGGCAGAGGGCGATTCCGAGAATCACCCCCGGCTAGGCGAAGGGCGATTCCAAGAATCACCCTCTGCCCAGCCGGGGGTGATTCTCGAAATTTCCCTCCACCTAGCCGGGGGTGATTCCAGGGGTGATTCTCGGAATTGGCCTCCACCCAACCAGGGGCCAGAGGCCAGTTGGGCAGCGCCGTCAAGGGCTGCCCAGCCTGCCTCCGGCCCCCGGCGAGCGACAAATTAATTTTTATTTTATTTTATTTTTTTCAAACACAAACTATTTAAAAAATTTAATTTTTTAAACAGAAACTATTATAATAAAAAATATATATATTGTTATAAAAAAATTTTTAAAAAAAACTATTCAATTAAAATTTTAAAATATAAAAAAACAATAAAAACAAATTAAAAAATATGTTTTAAAAAGTAAACAAAAAATTTAAACTTAAAATTTAAAAAAAAAAATTTTAAAAAAAAAATAATTTTTATTTTTTTAAATTAAAACAATTATTATTTAAAATATAAAAATAAAAATAAAAATAAATTAAATATGTTTTAAAATATAAACAAAGAAGATTTTAATTTTAATTTTTTTTCTTAAAACTAAAACAATTATAATTTAAAATATAGAAAAACAATAAAAAAAATTAAAAAATATGTTTTTATATATAAACAGACAAATATATGAATAAATTTTTTTCATTTACTTGTTCATTTTTAAAAATTGTTTAAGTCATATAATTTCTCCATAATTTCATGGTTCAAGTATCTTGAAAACTTAAGATTTAAGAACTTGAGATTTACAACTTGTCATTAAGGTTTTTATGCGCTCCGAAATTTTATCTTTAATGTTATGGTTGAAAATAATTACAATTTTAGGGTTGTTTAAAGTCCAGATATTTTATGTTTAACAACATGGATAAAAATTGTTCAAAATGATAAGCCCTTCAGACATGATTTTGTTTATATTTAACATCATCTATCAAAAAATTTATAATTTTACGATTTTTCAATGTCCTAATATGTTGTCTTTAATTCCATTGTTACAATGTGTCAAAAGTGTGACACAATGTTTTTTTTTGTTATTCCAGCATCAACTCGTTTTGTTTTGAGGGTGTTTTTTCAATCATTTTTTCAAGAAACAATTTCGTTTTTAGCATAATTTTATAAAAAAAGTGAAATTTGACCTTGAGAAAAAAACGAATGCGTTCTGGAATACACACTTTTTGTTTTTGGGGCATTTTTTCATGTTTTTTGAGTCTTTTTGGGCTAGAGTTCCCGTTTTGAGGTAACATTGTTATAAATGAACAATTATTTGATGATTCAAATTATAAAATCTCCTTTCAATATATAGGAATCCATGGGGTCACAATATAATCCTATCTGACCTAACAATAATAATGTAAGGGCACAACAATAATAATAGAGGGCTATTATGGGGCACAAAAATAACAATAGAGGGTTATTATGGGGCACAATAATAACCGTATGGGGACTACAGAGGTACACCAATAACAATAAGGGGGCTACACTAACAACAATAAGGGACGACACTAGTAATATTGGGCCCTAACATGCCCCTCTCCTTCAAAAAAGTGCTATCCTCAATTCTTGAGTAGATCTAGATGCTTCTGTATAAAATTCTCATTCTCCCATGTTGAATCTTGAGTGGGTAAGTTCTTCCACATGATGAGATACTCTGAAATTGATCAATTTTTTAGCTGTCGACTTCTTGTTTCCAAGACTGCTTTAGGTTCCAATATGATTTTTCCTTCTTCATCAAGTTCTGGAAATATTGTTTGAACTAGAATTTTGCCACATATAACCTTCTTTAAGCATGAAACATGGAAAATTGGGTGCACTCGAGAAGATGCAGGAAAATCCAATTTGTATGCCAAGTACTAATATTTTGCAACACCTTGTAAGTACCATAGTACTTTGGAAATAATTTATTATCCTTCTTAGCTTGCTTGAGGGACATTTTTTTGTATATTTGTAGCCGTAAAAATACCCAGTCACCTACATCAAAAATTCTCTCGTTGGGATGTTGATCTTCCTGTTGTTTCATTTGATTCAATGCCAAATTTAGGTTATCCTTTAAGAGTTGGAGAACTTGTCATTGATGCTCGATGTGATCTTCCACTGCTTTAACCTTAGGACTTTCTCTTAAATATGATGTGATGGATGACGGATGATATCTATAAAGAGCCATAAATTGGTCATTTTTGCTGCAGTGTGGAAGGAAGTGTTATACCACCATTCAACCAGAGATAACCAATTGACCCGTTGTGTTTGTTTATCACATACAAAGCAACGAATATATCCTTCCAAACATTTGTTCACTATCTCAGTTTTCCCATCGGATTGAGGATGATAAGATAAGTTATGAGTTAGTCGAGTACCCAAACAAGAAAATAATTTCGTCCAAAAATTTCCAGTGAAAATAGGATCTCTATCACTTACAATAATCTTTGGGTTTCCATGTAACTTTTGAATTGTTTCCATAAATGCAGTAGCAACTGTACTCACTTTAAATGGACGAGATAATGCATAAAAGTGTGCATACTTGGTATGTCTATAAACTACCACTATGATTACACTCTTCCTTCGAACATAGGTAAACCTGTGATAAAATCCATTGAAACCTCCTCCCAATGTTGAATTGGAATGGATAAAGGTTGTAGCAGACCGTGGATATCAATTGTCTCAACTTTACTTTGTTGACAAACCAAACATTCTGCCACAAAATTTTGAATATCAGATTTAAGTCCATCCCAAAAAAAATCTTTCTTCACCCTGTGGTAAGTTTTTAAAAATATTGAGTGTCCTCCTAAGGGAGAGATGTGCAATTCCAAAAGAATTTTTTGTTTTAGTTGGGAATTCTTACAAAGGTATAAGAAATATTTGTACCATAAGGAATCATTTTTCCAACTAAATGTATCAGATGTACTGGGATCTTGCTGCAACTTTTGAATTAGTGTCCATACTTCTTCGTCATTCTTCCATTCCTCCCTTGCTTCGGTTATCCAATCTTGTTGGATAATAGAAATGGAATAAAGCAATGCTTCCACATCCTCATCATTTCTTGATAGTGCATCTGCAATAACATTTAGGTTTCCCTTTTTGTAGATGATTTCAAAGTCATAACCCAACATATTTGTGACCCATTTTTTCTGCTCTTCTGAAGATATCTTTGTTCCAAAAATAATTTAAGATTATCATGATCGTTTTTTACCTTGAAGTGGCTTCCCATTAGTTAAGGTAGCCATTTATTTAGTGCATGTATTATTGCCAACATTTACTTCTCATAAATATCTTTCTTTAAATACTTTCCTTTGATTGGATGACTTTGAAAAGCAATGGGTCTTCCTTCTTGCATTAAAACAACATTGATTCCATTTCCTAAGGCATCACATTCCACAATAAATGTTTTTCTGAAGTCAGGCATAGCTAAGACCGGTGCTTGGCACGTTGATTCTTTAAGATGTTCAAAGGCTTAGTTTCTTAAGGAGTCCATAAAAATGAATCTTTCTTCAATAATGTTGTTATAGGTGTTTCTATTATCCCATAATTATTAACAAACTTGCGATAATACCCTGTTAACACGAGAAATCCTCGCAACTTGTTTATGGTTGTGGGGACTTTCCATTCCTTAATGCTTTTAACTTTGTTAGGGTCTACATTAACACCATCCTAAGATATAATATGACCAAGATATTCCATCTTGGATTCCACGTCATTCTTCAAACCATCCATCTTAGCTTCCACGCCATCCATCTTGGCTTCCATGCCATTCTTCAAACCATCCAGCTTAGCTTCCATGCCTTTCTTCAAACCATCCATCTTAGCTTCCACGCCTTTATTAAAACCATCCATCTTAGCTTCCACACCTTTCTTCAAACCACCCATCTTAGCTTCCATTTCATTTTTTGTTACTCTTTGTGAGAGCAATATTTGTTGCACTTGGTCGTCTTGTAATTTTGATATATCATGTTGCACTTCTTCCTCTTCATGAGTCATAGTAGAGCCTTTTGAGGGCTTAATTGGTGTTGAATTATTTTTAGAGGGAATTTTAGAACCCAATACTGATATATATGCTTCAATATTCCCTTCGAATCACTTCAAAATAATTTTTCAAACAAGACTTATGAAATTTAAAAAATAAATACATACAAAGCTCGATGTTGAAACTGATGTATCTCTGTAATTTCGGATCCTCAAGATTTTATATTTGGCCCTTTAGTAGCCTTATGAATCTTCTTTCCAATGCCATAGGTCTGACCTGATTTGTATTCTTCAAGGTAAAGTTGTGCACAATCTCCCACAATGACCTAATTATGGATTGGTTCAGTAGAGAGAACTTGTACAATGTGCCACGTGTCATTGTTTCCTCATTCAACTCTAAAATCAATACACAAGAAACTACAGTCTGTGTAATTTTGGCCAATTTTTACATAATTCCAATTTGATGCTCAAAGAGAGAGTTATGACGATTTTCCCAAGGTCACCTCTTTGAGATGAAATTTGGGAGCCTGCAAAAACCCTATCTTCCACAGATCATATCTTTGAAAATATTGTGAACCAAGATCTGAAAATTTTCCACTAAGTTTCAATGGATTTCAGCACAAATGGGGTTTTTTTAGCTTCTGAACCTTCGTAGAAAAACATTATAGAAAAAATTCCACGATGGCCTGTTTGAAGTAGCGAAACCCTAGAATCCAAAGCTCTGATACCAAATGTTATGAAACCAACTCACAAAAATAGAAGAAAAGAGAGATCAACACTTAGAAATCAACCACTTCGAGGGGGAAACCCCCTTTACATTACATAAATTAAAAATTATTAGATGATTCAAATGACAAAACCTCCTTTCAATATATAGGAATCCATGGGGTCACAATATAATCCTAGCAATAATAATAAGAAGTCCAACATGGGGACTACAGGGGTACAAAAATAAAAATAAGGGGGCTACACTAACAACAATAAGGGACTACACTAGTAATATAGGGCCCTAAAATTTTCCATTATTTTCATAAATAAATGCCAATAAATGCCACTTTGTCTTTCCAAAGCCTTTTCCATTTCCTTTGTCAATTTCCATAGCC
Organism: Pinus albicaulis; assembly: GCA_034641835.2. Taxonomy (NCBI): domain Eukaryota; kingdom Viridiplantae; phylum Streptophyta; class Pinopsida; order Pinales; family Pinaceae; genus Pinus; species Pinus albicaulis. Next base: position 454,961,469 of record CM076572.1, read on the forward strand.
ATTAACTAATCACAAGTGATCCCCCCATCACTATGTTTTCGCCCAACATTCAACTTTGAATATGTATCCCATGACCAAGGTATTATTTTACCTTTATTAACTTTATTACATGGATTTTAACCAGGGTTGTAAAAAAAGCCTCCCATTGAGCAAGGGAGATACCCAAGGGGAAGAGTGTTGAGAATATGGAGGGCTAGAGATTAATTCAAATTATCTTCTTGATAATTAATTGTGAGCTTACTTGAGTTACCTATGTCTTCTATTCTTTAGCTTATTTGGTCTTTCATCCAGTCAACTATCAAAATACACTAGACACAAAAATAAATTTCCTAGAGCCAGGGAAAAACCTCTCCCTCTTGGAGAGGAAAACCCGTAAGGAATTCTTCTTATAGATATTAAAATGACAAGTACCATGACCAAGACTCATAACCTTGACCTAGGAATGCCTCCAAGACCTTGTCACTGCTGATTATTATTCTCTGCACCGACCAACACCGTTTTGCACTAGATAACTTAATCTCTACTTGTATTCTTTATTCTTTATATGAATGTGATCCTTACATGTTATCTCATCACTTTGTTAGACCTCCTTAGATTTTCACAAGGCTCCTTTTGATAATGTATTTCTTTCTCACTTATACTTAACTTAGTATAAGACCGAACAATATTACTTACGCATAATTCTCGGGCTTCCAGTGACTTTGTGGATATATTATGGAAGTAGTATGATTACGCACCATTCCTAATTAGAGTCTTCACTGTATAACAAAGTATTACTTATTATGAACCACATTGTAAATTCCTCAAAATTATGTTTGATATATATGATCCCATTTTCATATTTATGTTTCTCCTTTAAATGCAGTCATACAATCATAAAATCTTTACCGAAGCTCTTTTATGTTTGCACTTATATCAGATATATGTCATTGTATATTGCACTTTGTTATGTTCTTAAACCCGCACTTTATCCTATCCTGAAGTTGGCACTCGATTACAGACTTGTCTGAAGTCTATTTATTGATCCACACATTTGACCCTTGAACATTGCTCTCGTATACATATTTATTCCAAATCGCATCCTGTTTTAAACCTCTATTATGCAATTTGTTCTTCAGGGCTATCCAAAATCACTTCCATTTCCTATACCATGTGAGAGAGATGTGCATTTTCTTGGCTTAAATGAACCGCAGTATCTTCATATATATATATATATATATATATATATATATATATATATATATATATATATATATATATATATATATATATAGTCGGCCTACAAATAGAAAATGTGATATATATATATATATATATATATATATATTCTATTTGTAGGCCAACCATACATCTTGTATGAGGGCCGACTTATATAGACCGAATTGTAGTGCATTTATCCCAGCGTTTATGAGGGTATCTTGAGCATCTTTCAGAATCCATTTCTTCAAGGTATCATGATAAGGTTTTGGAGCATATAACTAGACCCTTTATCCATATGACCCATAATTAAAATTATACCAAGAAGAAAAAAACCTAATAGACATCAAGAAGAAGTTTATCTACATAATGAAATCTTTCTCATGAAACCCATGAAGCAAGTACAACAAAATACATTTTATTATCTTTGTCTTCTTCTTTACATAAGTACATAATTACATAGTCAACATGAAGACCGACCTAGTTACACTTTTTCAACACTCCCTCTTAACTAGAGAGGTATTCATACAAGTACATGGTCACTTTCAAATTGAAGAATCTCATAAGAATAATCAGATTAGTAATCGCATATGTATAACATCATATCAACCAGCATTGACCTAGTGCAAGGCCTTGACTAACAGCCCCATCTCTCAACGAGACAATGGGTTACAATGTTGGTGAGAGACATGACTAATAGACACCATAGTCATTGTATCTCCAAGGTACATACCCCACCTAGGTGTTTCGAGAGCATGACCTTCTTGGACTATTCTTCTCTTGGGTATCCAACCCTCAAATAATATCAGTCCACGATTACTCTTATCTTGAATTCCCTATCTCATTCCAACGGCTAGTTCGATTGATCCTTGTAAAAATAATCTCGACCATCGAAAAAGATTTGATTATCTTTTAATATGGACCGTCTAAATTATAAATTTTTGAGGAAATTCAAATTTATCATTTAATTCCTTTTTAATTAACTCAAAAATAACATTTTTGAGTTAACTCAAAATTTTGACTTTGAATTAGCCACCAAAGCCCAAGGGTCCAAAATTTCTTGAAATTATCAATATTCCCTTGGCCTGGGACCTTTAAAAATTTATTTTTTAAGGACCCAAAAATTTTTCCTTTGAAGAATTTTTGCTCACCTAGGACTTAAAATTCATTAAATTTCTAGCTTGGGATTTTTAATTTAATTTGGCCAGAAAATTTAATTAATTGACTGAGAGGGGATTTAATTATTTTTCCAACCCTCTTTACATAAGATAAACACATTTAGACACATAAAGGGGGATACCCATTCGTGATAGACCCTCAAATAAATACCCAATTCTGCGACTCAAAACATGATCTAGTAGACCAAGTAGCTTGTAATAAAATAATCTAGCCAATTAGCTATGATTATTCCCAAACTATTTTTACAAAGACTCGATAGGAAACACTAGGACTCACTTAGCTTCTTGATGACAAAATCCACCCTAGCTTTGGGGTGAGGCTGGAGGGGAAAACTCTGTCGATCACTTGTGTCAAGAAACACAAATGAATCAGTGAGATAAAAAAACCTCCTAGGATAGAAATAGTCACCGAAATACTAGGCTTACCTAGGTTGTTACATACATGGTGGTCTTACTTAGATCATTTACATCATAAACATGCATAATGCATTTACATCATTTATAAAATTTTCGTCTGACGATGAAATCTGAATGGCGTGAACACTTCAAACATGATATATAACATTTGAAAAAATGGGGGTGTACTGTTATGGGGTCATTGACAAAGAGTGGTCAACATCTGGATCTATTTGGGGACACGTTGCTTCATTGAAGGAATGTGAGAATCCAGAATCTGCATCCAAGCAACACACAAAATTACATAAGTAGCGTCCATCCAAATATCATCCTATAACATTAAGCACATGAAAAATAGAAGCTCTTCTATCCTTTATTATTCTACTTGTTAGGGTCCTATAATAATAGGATTCATAATTTTGAATTGACTATGACTAGTCTTGTAATATGTACATACTTTTCTTTCTGCAAAATTGTTTTCCCATATTAAAAATAAAAAATGTAAAGAGAGTAAAAGTCCTAAAATAAAAATCAAAGGACTGAAAGAAAAAGATAAAAAAGAATATAAAAAATGAACCCCAAACAAAAAAGAAATAAAAATAGATCATGAAAGTGATGCAAATTCAAATGCCACTACTTTTTACTTTACTTTGCAAAATAAAATTTTGTGCAGCTTGTCAAAAATGTCACAATCCATGAAGGTAAAACTGCTTAATCTTGACCTTTCATGCTTTAAATTTCATACTGATAGATAGAGAATAAAGATATAGCCAAAATGTTCAAACTTGGCAAATCAGTGGTTAGGCAGAGAATAATAAATGAGCTCAACAGTTTAATCTGATCCATTAGAAGTAATAAGAATAGAATTAGATAGTTTGTTGTTAAAAGAAAAATAATAAGGGTCTGCAAGCTCAAATGCACCCAAAGAAATGAAGAAAAAATGTTAGGGTAGCTGATGGGTAGGCAGAAGCAGTTTTCACAAGGCATGGATAGCAGAAATTGATCATTTCATATTTACTAATTTCCCTCTAAATTCATTTTCCCTTGTAAAAATACCCCCACCCCTTCATATTTACTTTTTCCCTTACAAAAAACCCCCTTCGCTTAGTTTAAATGCAATAATTTCCTTTGGAAAAGTTAAAACTCTTTATTAACTTCCATTTTCATTCATAATACCCCATAAAATTCACTTATCCTAAGTTTCAAGTTTAAAATAATAATATCGAGCCCCACTATGAAAATCACACCTCGATATTAGTTTTAACACTATCCTAAAGTGTATTTTTATAAATTCCTGCACATGATAAATCCCTCCATTTAAATTAATCATTTGATTAACTTTATTTGATTAATTCCCTTAATACACATAAACCCCATATTATATTAATTCCCGTTATAAATAATTCCCCAACCCTTATTTTATTTTATAAAATATGGTTTAATTCCCCCACGTTTGATATATCATGGACCCACCTTATAACTCTGCTACATATTAACCTTTTATATATCCCATCACATAACGTAATTCCCTAAGTCCCGCCTATCAAAATCCCCGATGAAATCTTTCTATTCACCCAACCATCCTATCGCGATTGAGAAGATCCAATGGCCAATACCCTTTTATCACATATCCGATTGCATGATATTTAATCCCATCAAGACCTTGCAAAATGTGTGGTTTTCGGATCCCCGCTCCTGGATACATGGTGGAATTTTATTCCGTCACATCCCTCCAAATAATACCACCAGACCGCCTTTGCCGATGTGAAAACCACAAGCTGTATTTCCGCCCGTTAGCGAAAACCATCCTGTCATTTGAATTTAACCCGCACCCAGAGTTTAATTAATGCTATTAAATAACAAATAAGACCGCCTTATTGTGCCTTTTCACCATTTATGTTACAATTTCTGCATAAAGAGCTACTGTCGACCTATTTCAAAGCATAAATTACTCAACCGACCTGATTTCAATGCACTTTTTACCAGAATTCAAGACCAATTGCTGCTACAAACACTGCAGAACCAATTTGATGCCGTTAAAGACCTCTGAAGCTTCAGAAAGCCTTTGCTTCCCCTGAAAACTCTTCTACATACCAAAGCTTCATTATACAGGTATTCCTGAAGAGCCAAGGCCATTTTTGAGCTAAGAGAAATTAATTCAATCATTTGAACCACTTTAAGAGCTTAGAAAACCATAGAAAAAACCAATATTTCCTTTAAAAAACCTTTTCTACCAACCGTAATAATATTTTTACAGTATCTTTAGGGCCTAAGACTATTTTTGAGCACAGAGACTGAATATTTGATCAATTGAAGCATTCTAGACCAGAGAGAAAGCAATTGGTTTCCCAAACCCTTCTGCACACTGTAAAAATATTTCACAGCATTTTAAAGAGGCCAAAGTCTATTTCTTCCATCAAAAAGTAATCAATTGAGTAAAATTAACAAAACAATGGCTTCTCAAAGCATTGTATCTGTAAATCCTCTACAACATCCAGTTTTGGATGTAGAGCACACTCCTTTAGTTGACAAAGATTTTAAAATTAGTGACCCTCTCAATGAGTTTAACCTTCTTGAGCTCCACTGTTGGAGCCATGACAAATCCATTGAACAAGCTGATGAAGCTTTCATTTGGGAGTCCACCTACACAGAATTCATTGACTCTTTCATCCATCCTATTGTCAACACACTGAACAACAACAATCAACCAAGAGTCAGTGATGATAATAAAAATATCCTGCAATTATCAGAGCACAATAGGACAAGATATTGGTACCTCTATTAGAATCACACAAAAATTAGGGTATATGGATCTAATATTCTTCCATATAAGCTGCCCAAATACCTCCCAATGAGGTTATTTTCACTTGAGTATATAAGGAAGATCCTTAGTTCTGATGCAATAAATTTCTTGGCAGCCAAAAAGAAGACACAATTTGAGATAAAGAATCAGGTTGGCCCTTTTATTTGCAACAGTAGAGATGCAGGTCCACAGAAAAAAAAATATTTGTAGGAGTTTAAGTTCAGTCATATTTTTCAGCAGTATTATGATCCTTTAAGAGTAATAAGAAAGTTAAGAGTCAAATGTAAATTAACTCCTTATGTAAATGAGTCCAAGCCAGACATTGAAAAATACTCCAATCAGTCTGAATGGTTGGGGAACACTTTGACATAGGCAGAGAAGCAAGGTGATACTAGTTCCATCTTGCAGACATCAGCCCAAGAAAATAGGAACTCAAAAGGAGTCAGAGAAGAAGGATCATACTCAAGACCAACTACAACTGAAACAAAATATAAATTGATGTATAGGAAGAAGCCAAAATTAAATCCTATAAATAAATAAGTGGAAACTATTGAAGTGATTGACACATACACAGTTGTAAAGGATAATGCACCACCTACATTTTCTGAAGAAACACACCAACCTTCAACATCAAACACTCAAATGATTCAAAAGTAGCATAGTTTTGAAGTATCTCCATCCAGCAAGCCAGCAAAGAAATAGTAGGACATTATGCAGAACTAAAAAGAAATAAATATCAGAAATGAAGCCTTAAAGGATGATACATATACTCAGTACTGGAAACAGTCACCTAGTGACCAAAGCATATTGCTTTCTGCGTTTCACTACAAAACTAGGAAGATGCAAATGACCTTCCTGCAGCCCACAGTCAAACATCCCAAATCATCAACAGATTATAAAAATATATCCTATGAATTTAAAGCAAAATATCTTCATCCAATTAACCAGATATAATTTCACAAACAAGTTGGTGAAATGTTGCATTCTATAATGACAAAGAAATCCATGAGTGTAAAGAAACTGCAAAACACTCTTGGGAACATTAGAGATCAACTCAAATTAGAAAAGGCATCTTCACAGGCTAAGGATAACAGAATCAAATCACTGGAGGATTTTATTATTGAAATAGGATATGATCCAACAAATTTCAAAGTTGCAGATGAACTGATAAAGAAGAAAATGTAGACATTGTTGCATTAAAGAAGCAACTAAAACTTCCTCCTACTGAACATCCACAAGCAAAGGAAGTGTTAGAGGATGCAAGGCAAAAGCATGATATGATGAATCTCATTCTTCAATTAACTTCCCAAATAAAAGAAATGGAAAATGAAATGGACAAGTTAGTGTAGGAGAAAAATGCAAGATCAGAAGAAGTCCCTATCACTGTTATTCATGTAGTCACAAAAATTGTGCCTTCTACATTAGTAGAGTCATTAGCCCCTTCAGTTCCAATAGCTACATCACTTCCTATCACATCAGCTACTACTTCGGCAACAGATTCATCTACATCAACAGTACAACCAACAGATGAGGCAAGTAAACTAGTAAAAGCAATGCAAGAAATTTCTATTCAGACCAATGAAATCAACAAACTTAAAGAACAACTAAAAAGTCTGGAGGATGAGAAAAAAATTGCTCAGATAATGCATAAAAATGAAGTACAAAAGACAAGCAGATTGACAGAGAAATTGTTGAAGTTAGAAAAAGATTAACATTGGAAGAACCAATGGCACAAGCCAAGCAGCAGCTATGGGCCAATATCATTGAATCTGTCAATGATATTTGGCCATCAATCGAGGTTATTTATGAACAAAAATATCTCATCAAAGTAGCAGGTGAAGCCATCCAGAAAATTAGAGAAGAACTTGGTAAGAAGCCAGAAGAGGCTAATGAAATCATAAAGTTTCTTAATTCCAGGAATAAGTAATAATTAGAGGAAATTGGAATTTGTGACAGGACAGAAACAATCCTAGAAGTTAGGAAGGTGATTTCTAAGAGAAATTTAATGGTTCAACTTGAAAAAAAATGCCAAAACATGAAGATGGCCATAACCATGTTCATGATGAAGTTTGATATTTTGAGGCAGAAAGGCCTGCAAAATCCTCTGGTTATTCATGACAGATTGATGAAACAAAAGGATTATGATAATAAAATGAGAGAAGTGGCCAAGGATCAAGCTAACCTTCCTTCTTCACAAGGAATTCCAACAGGGAAAGTACTCTACAAGATTTTTGAGAAACTCTTTTACCTACAACAAGAGGGAAAACATTTATTTATTAATAAGCTTATATTTTCAAAATATATAGAGGCAAATGAAGTATTCAGAAGGATGGTAAAGATCAAATTACCAAAGGTAGAATTTTGGGAGAAATTGACGGATTTACTGTGAAAATAACAGTAGTAAAACAAGACAGTCAAATGAAAAACATATTAGTCAGGAAAAAGGTAAAAAGAGCAGGCATTGTTATAGTTACAAAACAACAGTAACAGTGAAAGTTAAAGCAGTTATAGGCAAAGAATATCAGAGTTTAAAGTGTATCAGATGAAAGCTAAAGTCAAATCAGAGTAAAAGATGCCAACATGAAAGACACTCAACAACAAAATTCGTTGAGCAAACAACAAAGAGACAAATCAAAAAAAGATCAAAGACATCAAAACAACAAATTCAATAAAAGCAGGGACAACTTGCATTAGTTAGATAGTTGTCTCTATCTTCTTGCATGAAAATATTTATTTTTCCTTGAATAATTCCTAATTTTGTTTTAGGATATTTTGAAATATTTATTGTATAAATACTTCACATTTCGAAGTATTGAGTGTGGATTGTGGATTGCTAAAACACTTCTATAGATGTATTGATCTGAACCAGAGGGTTATTTGTACCATTTTCAAGTCAGCAGACTGGATTGAGCAATAAAGAGATTATATTACAAGATTCATGTGTTGGGCCACTTCAGTGAAGTACTTTCAATTGTTTTTTTGTTTTTATCTGAATTTTTCACATACTTGCATGTTTTCTAAATAAAAATATATAACAAGAATGTTATTTTAGAATATGTTTAAAATCGCTCTGTCTTGAACTGTTATGTCATTTTCATGTTTTCTACTAATATCTATATTAGGGAATTCTCAATTTCTCCCTAGTTTTGATTGACCTTTATCTTTTCACTCATTATCCGGATCTGAGATACCTTAATTGCTCTCTCACCTCGATTGCAACCATTTTCACCATCAGCCTAAGGATCTGAAGTTACTCAACTATCTTTCCCTGTGAACACTTCCCTTTAGAACCTTGATTCTGATCTGACTGCTTGATACATTGACTCCATTAGCCTAATGGAATTCAGAACTATATCTATCCATCTGAACCAATGATTCCACCACCAAACCAAACCCAAAATCAAATCCCAATCAATCCTACATAACTAGCCTAAAATCAACTAAAATCAACAAAGATAAATCATATAGAGAGAGCCCTCTCTGAGCATTAGGAAGGCTAGATCCTAAGGCTTAAAAATAGGTTTGTGCTTACCTCCAATATTATTTAAACCAAAAATACTAACAACCCTTGAGAATTATTGGAGTGATAACATACTTGCAACTATACCGGGGAATTAACCAATCCTCAGTGTTTAAAATAAACCTTAAAAGAAATATTTTTACTTATCTTTTCACCTTAAGATTATTTTAAAGGGTTTTTAAGTAAAATTTTCATAAAAAACTAAAATTCTGGCTTCCAGAAGAATATACTATACCAGGTCTAATCCTGATCCAGAACCTGATGTAATAGTAGTTATGTCATTTTCATGTTTTCTACTAATATCTAGATTAGGGAATTCTTAATTTCTCCCTAGTTTCGATTGACATTTATCTTTTCACTCATTATCCAGATCTGAGATACCTTAATTTCTCTCTCATCCCGATTGCAACCATTTTCACCATCAGTATAAGGATCTGAATTTACTCAACTATCTTTCCCTGTGAACACTTCCCTTTAGAACCTTGATTCTGATCTCAATGCTTGATACATTGACTCCATTAGCCCAATGGAATTTAGACCTACATATATCCATCTGAACCAATGATTCCACCACCAAACCAAACCCAAAATAAAATCCCAATTAATCCTACATAATGAGCCTAAAATCAACTAAAATCAACAAAGATAAATCATATAGAGAGAGCCCTCTCTGAGCATTAGGAAGGCTAGATCCTAAGGCTTAAAAATAGGTTTGTTCTTACCTCCAATATTATTTAAACCAAAAATAATAACAACCCTTGAGAATCATTGGAGTGATAACATACTTGCGACCATACTGGGGAATTAACCAATCCTCAGCGTTTAAAATAAACCTTAAAGGAAATATTTTTACTTATCTTCTCACCTTAAGATTGTTTTAAAGGGTTGTTAAGTAAACTTTTCATAAACAACTAAAATTCCGGCTTCCAGAACAATCTACTATACCAGTTCTAATCCTAATCCAGAACCTATTGTAATAGTAGATAATCCTGACATAATTTTAAAGAGAAACAAGAAAATAGAAAGTTTAGGTAATAAAAATCCATTGATCAAAGAAAATTATCTTCCCAATAAATTATCAAGTTTACAAGACATTGAATTTGATTTAGATTTTGAACAATATTTGTTTAGAACTAAATCATAAAGTGCCATATATGATAGTGTAATAGATCCTGATTTCATTTCATTTGTTGAAACTAAGAAGGAAACTTTTTCACTTGATTCAGATGAAAAAGTTCTAGAACCTTATGATAAACTTGATGCACTAACTGCAACTTTGATTAAAGAAATTGATGAAGCACATTTTCAACATTCTGTAGAATTGACTGCTTTATCTTCTTATAACCCTAAACCTTCTACCAATCATCGATAAATTCAAATTTATTTAGTACCACCTCATCTATTATTTCCACTACACCTAATTCCACTGAATCCTTTATCCCTAAGCTTCCTCTTCAACCTAGAGTTTTATTTCCATCTCCAAATATTTCAAGTTCATATTCTAGCACTACTGCTGAATTTTCAAGCACTTAAACCACATTTCCAAGTACATCTTCTAGTGTCCCAACCTCATATGCAAGTACTTAAACTTCATCAACAAGCACCACACATTTACCTCCCAGCCCAGCTAGAATATTAGCCATGGTAGCCAGGTATGCTCCTTTGGTTCTACCAGGTCAATTACATAACATGCCCCAAGATTATCAAAGTTAAATCCCTCAATTTGATGGAACTAGTTAATACATTGCACAACAACACGTTAAAAAAATGACTGGTTACTTTGAATTGCATGAAATTGGTGAATCTGGTGTCCAAATGAGACTATTTGCCCAAACTTTAGCTGGAGAAGTAAAAAAATGGTTTAAAGCTTTACCTGCAAATCATATTGTTGATTTAGAAGCCTTCCATAGATTGTTTATCAGTAAGAAGAATCCTTTACAAATTTTGTCTGAATATGAACACATAAAAAGAGGACCTAATGAGTCAGTTCAAGACTATTGTTCTAGATTCAACAGTATCTATAATGCTATTCCGGCAAACATTAAACCCCCACTAGATCTAGATTTACTCAAATTTCCTGATGGTTTTGATATGGATATGTCATACCAACTGAGGGAAAGGAACCCAGAAACACTAGAACAAATGCAAAACATTGCCATTAGTGTAGAAACCATTTTTTTAGCTAAGAGAGCAAGAATGAGAAATGAAAGAAGAGTAACAATAAAGAGGAAATGTCTACATCAGATAGAAAAATAGATAGTTTAGCAAAATCCATGGAGAAAATGATGGATAGACTAGAAAGTATGGAAAGGAAACCACAGTGGGATAATCAACAACAAGGCCCTCAAATAATAAATCCCAACTTTAGAAAAAACACCAACACTGGTAAATCTAGATAATCAACACCTGGTCAAACAATAAGACCACCTTTCCAAGAGAACTATGCTGAAATTTCTCACCAAAATTAAGATGATGAAGACACTCAAATTAATATAATGGGAATCAATGATGATAATACTATTTTTCTTACACAAGAAGAACAAGAATTATATGAATTACAATAGTTACAGTTAGAATCTGGAAAGTCTTTTGACTATAAGCAAGGTTATGAGTTTGCCATTAATGAAGTTCACAAGCAATATAACCTTAGGAGTAAGAAAAATGTAGAAGCCCCTACTATGAAATATACCCAAACTTAGACCAAGAAAACAATAGAAGCTCCTACAACCAAAGTACTTCAAATCCTCCCTAGAGAAACCCAACAAAAATCTAGCTCAAATAAAAAAAATTCAAATCCTAATCATAAAATTTCTAGTCCAAAAATTGCACCCAGTCCTAAAATTGTTGACATTACAGATACTATTGTTCAAACATCAGTTGATCCTCAAAAATATGCTTCTACTAAAACAACAACCCCTGCTAAGACTATAGCTTCTGCTAAAACTTTAGTTGATCCAAAAAGATCTATTGCTGATCCAAAATCAACTGATCCTAAAACAGCTACTGCCAAAACAGTTGCTGAAATTTCAAAATCTGCCAAAACTTCCACTGCAACTCAAACTGTCCCTGAAAATAAGATTGAAAACAGCAAGACAGTGGAAACACAAAAAAAAAACCAACTATAGGTAAAGAAGAGAAACACACTCAAACTACAGTTAGTAAAGAAGAAATAATTTAGTTAGGAAAAACACAAGCTTAATTCAACATCCAAACTGAAATTGCCAAATTGAAAATACCAATTCCTTTGACAAAGTTGGTAAAACATGATTTATACAAATCACAGATCACTAAAACCTTGAACATCAATGAAGGAGAAGACTCTGTAAATCTAAGTGATGACAAACCAGAACTAATTTTTGGCCCAGAGGTCAATGGAAAGCATTAAGAAGGTGGTGTTCCTCCTTTCTACATTAGCTTGACTATACATGATCAAATCCTACACAATGCTATGCTAGATTCAGGAGCATCCCACAATTTAATGCCAAAATACATCATGGAAACTTTGAATTTAGATGTTACTAGACCATATAAATATCTATTCTCTTTTGACTCTAGTAAAGTGAAATGTCTTGCCTTAATAAAAGATTTGTGTGTCACTTTAGTCCAATACTCAGGAAAAAGTATAGTCATGGATATTGTAGTAGCTGATATCCCTCCTAAGTATGGAATGTTGTTATCTCTCTCATGGGGAGAAAAAATTCAGGGATCTCTACAATTAGACATGTCTTATGCCACTATTTCAGTATGTGGTCAAACCAAGAAACTTTACAGAGAAACTCTAATGAAATACATGGTCAATAGTATAGAAAAACCTCAAAATTGTCCCATTTACTCTCTGCATTATTATATGGATTCCTTTATTTTGTTTAATTCAGATTTTGGCATAAATAAAAACACAACTTTAAAACAAAAAAAGAAGGAAGTTGACAGTGACAACATATTTCATGAATCAATGTGGCACTTGCACTTTTATGGTTCAGTAAACAAACTACGAGCAGGAGTAGGATTTTGGATTCATAACATGGAAAACAATCGTTCAGAAGGTCATGCATTTAGATTAAACTTCAAATGTACAAACAACATGGAAGGGTACGAAGCTTTGATTTTAGGACTACAAATTGTTAGAAATTTAGGAGGCAAAATATTTTCTATCATGGGAGACTCTGACTTAATTGTAAAACAAATTAGAGGAGAATATTCTCCATATAATCCTAGATTAAGCCAATATAGAGAAACAATTTTAGATCTGATCAAAGAATTTCTTGAATGTGACTTTGCTGTAATTCCTAGAAAACAGAACATACAGGCACACAGTTTAACAACTTTTGCTAGTACCTGCAATCTGCCTTTTCAGCCAAATCACCAATATACAACAAAGGTAAGACATAGGGCCACTATACCAGACAACTTAAAACATTGGAAATGTTTTACATAGGATACTCAAATCTATCACTTTATGAATGCTGAGGGCGAATTCCAGAATTGTAACATAGATACAAATTGTATAGTAGATGATAAAATAGATAGTGAGATAGATGTAAATAATTTAGATTTCACTGAACCCACTAAATTCACTCAAGTAGAAATAGAAAAATTAGAAAAGGTAGAAATAGAAGAATTAGCAGATGATGATTCTAAAATTTTAAACCTTAAGAATAAATTTTTACCTAAGGGATTAGCCCCATTAGAATATATTTTTTGTTCAAATGATGGTGCGAGAAAAACAAATATAGAACTATTAAGATCAGACATAGAAGAATGCTATATAGGAATAGACCAAAGACCTAAGCTCATCAAACTTTCCAAAGCATTATCTCAATAAGAAAAACTGAAATACATAGCTCTGTTTAAGGAATTTGAGGATGTATTTGCATGGAGTTATGAAGACCTAAAATTTTATGGCACTAGCATAATACAACACAAAATACCTATCAAAGAAGATCAAAACCTTTCAAACAAAATCTTAGGAGAATCAATCCAGTTCTTATGCCTTTAATTGAAAAAGAGGTAAAGAGGATGTATGAAGCACAGATCATTGCACCTATCAAATATTCTGATTGGGTTTCAAACTTAGTTCCCATTAGGAAGAAAATAGGGGAAATCAGACTTTGTGTTTATTTTTGGAACTTAAACAAGGTGTCCCTAAAAGATAACTACCCTCTCCCCAAGTGTGATCATATTTTACAATGGATGGTTGGTTCATACAAGATTTCATTACTTGATGGATTCTCTAGGTATAATCAGATCCTAGTTCAGCCAGAAGACCAACCAAAGACAACATTTACTACTACTTGGGGTACTTTCATGTATTTAAAATGCCTTTTGGATTAATGAATGCAGGAGCTACTTTCCAAAGAGCTACGGATATAGCTTTTGCCAAATAAATTCATGATTTTCTTGTAATTTATCTAGATGATATAACTGTATTTTCAAAAATTGACAATGAACATCTAGATCATCTGAGACAAGTGTTTATTAAATGCAAAAAAATTGGTATTTCTTTGAATCCCAAAAAGTCTCTCTTTTTACTTGAAGAAGTTAAACTATTAGGACATATAATATCAAAAGAGGGAATTAGGATAGACCCAGCTAGAATAGAGGCCATTTTGAACATAATTCATTCTAGAAATATTAAGGAATTGCAAGCTTTCTTAGGTAAGATTAATTTTCTCAAAATATTCGTTTCAAACTTAGCAGAAATAATTAGATAACTGAATAACATGTTAAAGAAAGACTCAGCACTTAAATGGACAGTAGAGGCCAAACAATCCTTTGAATCAATCAAACAAGCCCTTACAAGAACACCAGTCCTAATAAGTCCTGATTTCAAAAAAAAAATTATTATTTTTTCTTTTGCTTCAGAACATACTATTTTTGCAGTCTTACTGTAGAAGAATGATCAGGGCTATGAACAACCCATTTCTTTTTTCAGCAAATCACTTAGAGATGTCACACTAAAGTATAACATAATTGAAAAACAAGCACTGGATTTAGTAAAAGCTATCAAAGACTTTAGAGTGTACATATTATATTCACACATCATTGCATATGTCCCAAATTCAGTAGTAAAGTACATTCTGACTCAGAATGGGCCTGATGGCAAGAGAGCCAATGGATTGCCACCATTTTGGAATATGACATGGAAATTAAGCCCACCAAACTCATTAAAGGCAATGAAATTTTGTATCGTAGATAATGCTCTATTTTGGAAAGGTCATGGTGGCATTTTATTGAATTTTTTACTTAAAGATGAAGCTGATAAAGTTATGGAAGAGTTTCATGCAGGTGACTGTGGAGGACACCTTTACTAGAAATCAACAGTAGATAAAATCTTGAGGGCTAGTTTTTACTGGCCTACACTTTTTGCAGATATAAGAAATTTTGTGACCTCCTGTCACAAATGCCAGATCTTTGAAGGGATGGATGTTGTTTTTCCATACTCTTTAGGAGTGCCAGTGATGAAGATGATCCAAGAATTGCAGGTGGAAACCAATGATATCCAGAGAAGGATAAATCAAACCATACACTTGCAACAAACCAGGGAAGAAGTCTATGTCAAGTCACAAGTTGTCGAAGATAAGATTAAAAAGATATTTGACAATAAGACAAAGGAAGATGATTTTTACATAGGTGACAAAGTTCTTAAGTGGAATTCCAGGAGAGGAGAAAGGTAAACATGGTAAATTTGATTTCCTATGGAAAGGTCCCTATGTCATTTATGGTTACAGAGGTAACAATGCATTCTTGTTGAAGGATTTGGATGGATTAGATCTGCCAGGTGGACCTATTAATGGTAGAATGTTGAAGCATTACTATTCCCCTAATTAAAATTAACTTACTTATTTTACTTTGCTCATTATACATAACTTTACAAAGCATAGATTGGATTGGATGTTTTTCTTGCAAAGTTGAAGCCCGGAGAGAAAACCCTAAGCTTTGAAAGACAAAATATCATAAGTATGAATAATGCAGAGCTCAGAAAAACTTTCAAGGCCATTACAGTCAAAGTTCAATATTATTGATCTTAAATAAATTCTGTTCACTATCACAACTGAACCAATTAACCAAATGCTAAAGATCCAACCTAGACCTGATGAAACCCCTTTGTCTACTGAGACCCTTACCCAGATATATTTGAATCTAGACTTCCCCAAGAGATTCCAGATATTCCAGACATTCATTCCCTCATCAGTAGAGACTCCCAAAACTAATCCTCCTTATCCAGCAAACATAATTTCTGAAAGAACAAGACATACTATTAGCATGTTGTCTTTTATTCTGGGTTATTTCACAGATGAGCATGTTGATGCTTCAGTCCTAAGGTTTTTGTCTATTTTCACCCCTAGCTAACCTCATGCTACCATTTTCAATTTTTCTAAGTATCTTGCTGACTCAATTCATGAACAGTTGGTCAAATTACCTGAAGAAGATGTTTTCAAATATTCTTCAATTTTATTCCACATGCTTTTATACTTTCAACCTGATAGATTTGCTATCAATTTTCAAAATTTGGATGTTGAAGGGAATCCACATTCAATTATCTTTTGGACTCCATTAATCAGAAAAGACTCCACACAGTCCACCTACACAGACTTCATTGAATCTTTCATCCATCCTATTGTCAACATGCTGAACAGTAGCAGTCAACCAAGGGTTAGTGATGAGATTAAAAATATCCTGCAATTATTAGAGCACAATAGGATAGGAGATTGGTACCTCTATCAGAATCACACAGAAATTAGGGTATATGGATCTAATCTTCTTCCATATAAGCTGCCAAAATACCTCCCAATGAGGTTATTTTCACTTGAGTATATCAGGAAGATCCTTAATTATGATGCAATAAATTTCTTGGCAGCCAAAAAGAAGACACAGTGTAAGATAAAGTAGCATGTTGGCCCTTTTATTTGCAACAGTAGAGATGCAGGTCCACAGGCAGAAAAATATTTGCAGCAGTTTAAGTTCAGTCATAGTTTTCAGTGGTATTATGATCCTTTAGGAGTAATAAGCAAGTTAAGAGTAAAATGTAATTTAAATCCTTATGCACACGAGTCCAAGCTAGACATTGAAAAATACTCCAATCAGTCTGAATGGTTGGAGAACACTTTGACAGAGGCAGAGAAGCAAGGTGATACTAGTTCCATCTTGCAGACACCAGCCCGAGAAGATAGGAACTCAAAAAGAGTCAGAGAAGAAGGATCATACTCAGCACAAACTACAACTGAAAAAAAAAAATTTAAATTTATGTACAGGAAGAAGCCAAAATTAAATCTTGTAAATGAAGAAGTGGAAACTATTGAAGTGATTTCCACAGATACAGTTGTAAAGGATAATACACCACCTGCAGTTTCTGAATAAACACACCAGCCTTCAACATCAAACACTCAAATGATTCAAAAGCAGCATAGTGTTGACTTATCTTCATCCAGCAAGCCAGCAGAGAAAGAGCAGAACATACAAAGAAATAAAGATCAGAAATGAAGCCTTAAAGGTTGATACATATACTCAGTACTGGAAACAACCACCTAGTGACCAAAGCAAATTGATTTCTGTATTTGACTACAAAAATAGGAAGATGCAAATGACCTTCCTGCAGCCCAAAGTCAAGCATGCCAAATCATCAACAGATTATAAAAAGACATCCTATGAATTTCAAGCAAAATATCTTCATTCAATTGACCAGATAGAATTTTACAAACAAGCTGGTGAAATGGTGTATTCTACAATGAAAAATAAATCCATGAGTTTACAGAAGCTGCAAAACACTCTTGGGAATCAGAGATCGGCTCAAATTAGAAAAGGCATCTTCACATGCTAAGGATAACAGAATCAAATCACTGGAAGATTTGATTATTTAAGTAGGATATGATCCAACAAATTTCAAAGTTGCAGATGAACTGATAAAGAATAAAAATGCAGACATTGTTGCATTAAATAAGTAACTAAAACTGCCTCCTACTAAACATCCACAAGCAAAGGAAGTGTTAGAGGATGCAAGCCAAAAATATGAGATGATGAATCTCATTCTTCAATTAACTTCCCAAATAAAAGAAATGGAAAAAGAAATGGACAAGTTAGTGTAGGAGAAAAATGCAAGATCAGAAGAAGTCCCTGTCACTGTTATTCATGTAGTCACAAAAACTATGCCTTCTACATTAGTAGAGTCATTGGCCCTTTCAATTCCAATAGCTACAGTACTTCCTGTCACATCAACTACTACTTTAGCAACAGAGTCATATACATCAACATTATAGCCCACTGATGAGGCAAGTAAACTAGTAAAAGCAATGCAGGAAATGTCTATTCAGACCAATGAAATCAAAAGACTTAAAGAACAACTAAAAATTGAGGATGAGAAAAAACTTGCTCAGATCATGTATAAAATTTAAGTACAAAAGACAAACAGATTGACAGAGAAATTTCAGAAGTTAGAAAAACATTTAACATTGGAAGAACCAATGGCACAAGCCAAGCAGCAACTATGGGCCAATATCATTGAATCTGTCAATGACATTTGGCCATCAATTGAGGTTATTTATGAACAAAAAGATCTCATCAAAGTGGCAAGTGAATCCATCCAAAAAATCAGAGAAGAACTTGGTAAGAAGCCAGAAGAGGCTAATGAAATCATAAAGTTTCTTAATTCCAAGAATAAGCAAGAATTAGAGGAAATTGGAATTTCTGACAGGACAGAAACAATCCTAGAAGTTAGGAAGTTGATTTCTAAGAGAAATTTAATGGTTCAACTTGAAGAAAAATGCCAAAACATGGAGATGGCCATAACCATGTTCATGATGAATTTTGATATTTTGAGGTAAAAGGTCTGCCAAATCCTCTGGTTATTCATGATAGATTGATTAAACAAGAGGATTATGATAAGAAAATGACAGAAGTGGCCAAGGATCAAGCTAACCTTCTTTCTTCACAAGGAATTCCAACTGGGAAAGTACTCTACAAAATTTTTGGGAATCTCTTTTACCTACAACATGAGTTAAAACATTTATTTATCAATAAGCCTACATTTTCAAAATATACAGGGGCAGATAAAGTATTCAGAAGGATGGTAAAGATCAAATTACCAGAGCTAGAATTTTGGAGAAATTGATTGATTTACTGTGGAAAGAACAACAGTGAAACATGACAGTCAAATGAAAAACATATCAGTCAGAAAAAAGATAAACAAAGCGGGCAGTTTTACAGTTACAGAACAGTAGTAACATTGAAAGTTAAAGCAGTAACAAAGCAGTTACAGTCAAAGAGTATCAGAGTTTAAAGTGTATCAGATGAAATTCAAAAGGCCAAAGTCAAATCAGAGTAAAAGATGCCAACGTGAAAGACACTCAACAGCAGAATTCGTTGAGCAAACATCAACGAGACAAATCAGCAAAATATCAAAGACAATAAAACAACAAATTCAATAAAAGCAGGGACAACCTGCATTAGTTAGATGATTGTCTCTATCTTTTTGCATGAAGATATTTATTTTTCCTTGAATAATTCCTAAGTTTGTTTTAGGATATTTTGTAAGATTTTTTGTATAAATACTTCACATTTCGAAGTATTCAGTGTGGACTGTGGATTGCTAAAACACTTCTATAGATGTATTGATCTGAACCAAAGGGTTATTTGTACCATTTTCAAGTTAGCAGACTGAATTGAGCAATAAAGAGATTATATTATAGGATTCATGTGTTGGGCCACTTCAGTGAGGTACTTTCATTTGTTCTTTGTTTTTATCTGAAGTTTTCACATACTTGCATGTTTTCTAAATCTAAATGTATAACAAGAATGTTATTTTAAAATATGTTTAAAAGCACTTTGTCTTGAACTGTTATGTCATTTTCATGTTTTCTACTAATATCTAGATTAGGGGATTCTTAATTTCTCCCTAGTTTCGATTGACCTCTATCTTTTCACTTATTATCTGGATCTGAGATCCTTTAATTGCTCTCTCATCCCGATTGAAACCATCTTCACCATCAGCATAAGGATCTGAAGTTACTCAGCTATCTTTCCCTATGAACACTTCTCTTTAGAACCTTGATTCTAATCTGACTGCTTGATACATTTACTCCATTATCCCAATGGAATTCATACCTACATATATCCATCTAAACCAGTGATTCCACCACCAAACCAAACCCAAAATCAAATCCCATGTAAGCTTACATAATTAGCCTAAAATCAACAAAGATAAATCATATAGAGAGAGCCCTCTTTGAGCATTAGGAAGTTTAGATCCTAAGGCTTAAAATTAGGTTTGTGGTTACCTCGAATATTATTTAAAAGAAAAAGACTAACAACCCTTGAGAATTATTAGAGTGATAACACTACTTAACATGAAAATTAAATCTAATCTAATTAAAAAATGAAATGCTGAAAGGACAAGGTGTAAGGTTATAAATACAATACAAAGGATGCCCAATGTCATTAGATGTCATCTCTGAAGAACAACTTGAGTGTTTGGCCATTCGCAGGTAAGTGAAGTGGTTTTCCTTCCAACATGCTCAAGTGGAATGAGTTTGGTCCATCAATGCCCCGCATAACATAAGGTCCCAACCACAAACTGTCAAATTTCTTATGTTTTCGGGCTTTTCATTCTTTCGATCCCAAAGTAATACCATGTCTCCAACCTGCAAAGATCTTAATGTTAGATTGATTTTTGCACATATTATCTAAAGCTTTCCTACGAGTTTCATCCAACTCCACAATCTGATCAATTCTATTTTTGAACAACATATTTATCAGTGGAAAAATGTTGAAGGAGTTGGTAAGCTGGTAATTTAAGGTTCACAGGAAAAGTTACATCCAAGCCATAAACTAATTCAAAAGGAATTTTACTAGTAGATTTCTTTTTAGAAATTCTATCAGCCCACAAAGAATACTTGATTTTGTTGTCCCAAGATCGCTTATTATCTCCTACTATATTCTTGATAATGTTTATAATATTTTATTACTTGACTTAGCTAGGCCATTACCCTGAGGATAGTAGTTAGATGAACGAGATAATTTAATGCCATACTTAAAACAAAAAGATGAAAATTCAAATGAACTAAAAACCTTGGCATTGTTGGTAGTGATCTTGGCAGGGACACCAAATCTAGTAATGATTTGATTTTCAATAAAGTCCATAATTACCTTTTCATTGGAATTCTTAGCAGGAATGGCTTCAACCCATTTTGTAAAATAATCAGTCGCAGTTAAGATCTAGGAGTAGCCATTGCTAGAATTTTCATGGAATTTCCCGATGAAATCCAAACCCCAATGTTGAAAAGGTGCCTCAACAACCACAGGTTTTAGGGACAGGGAAGCTAGCTTCTACTTCCCAGTGAATAGTTGACAGGCTTGGCAACTTCTAACAAATTTATGTACATCTGAAAAAATCGAAGGCCAATAATAACCATCTCTCAGAATTTTATGGGCGATAGTTCTAGCAGCATAATGACCACCACAAAATCCTGAATGAAACTCAGAAATCAACTTATTAGACTCAACCTCATCAACACACCTAAGTATTATCCCCTCAGGATTTCTCCATCCAAGGCCATCCTTCATGAGGCAATACATAGTGGCTTTTAATCTAAGAGCCCTTCTTCTATGAGCAACTAAATGGTTAGGACATGTAAGATTTAACAAATAATAAATAATGTCCTTATACCATTCATGCTCTCCTAACCTTTTTAGCTCAGGCAATGCATCATTGAGACAAATCAAACCAAGCGCTTTCTTATTACCTTCGGTCATCATTTCAGCCAAGCCTTGACCTTTTACTAATTTGGTGGGCCTAATCTCTAAATCATACTCTTGAATTTTAGTAACCCACCTAGCACGAGTCCCTACACAATCATTTTGAGTTAAAATATCTTTAATCGCAGAATGTGAGACGAAAGTAATGATTTTAGAATAACCCACATAAGTCCTAAAATGCTTAAGAGACTTAACCAAGGCATAAACTTGCTTTTCCATAGTATTATAATTTAATTCAGAATTTTGAAGCACTCTACTCATGAAAGCAATAGGTTGTTCGTGACCTTCCTTATTCTTTTGTAATAAGACACCAGCAATGGTATCTTCAGAAGAGAAATAGAAAATCATGAAATCCTTTGAATAATCAGGACTTGCCAAAACAGGAGCCTTGGCAATAGCACCCTTAATTCCTTGAAAATCCCTTTTCCCATTTTCTTTCCATGAAAATTTTACATCTTTTTTCAGAGGATTTTGAATAGGCTTAGCTATTTCTGCGTAATTTGGAATAAATCTTCTAAGAAAAATAGTTTTTCCTAGAAAAGACTGAAGGGATTTAAGATTATGAGGGAGAGGAATATTTTGGATTGCATCAACTCTTTCAGGATCAATCTTGATCCCATCTTTGGAGATGATGTGACCAAGTAATTTCCCTTCAACTAATCCAAAAACAGACTTAGTTGGATTCAAGGAAATCCCAAATTCTCTATACCTATCAAAGACTTGCTTAAGATGACCTATGTGACTAATACCATCTTTAGAAAAAATAGTAAGATCATCTTGATAAATTTCAATAATTTTTCCAATTAAACCTTTAAAAACGTAATCCATAACCCTTTGAAAAGTAGCCCCAGCATTAGTCAACCCAAAAGGCATTCTAATGTATTCGAGAGTAACCCATGGTGTGGTGAATGTAGTTTTGTGATGATCTTCCTTCTTAACCCAAACTTAATTGTATCCAAAAAAACCATCTAGCAATGACATCATTCCTGAACCTGTTACTCTTTGCAACATAGTCTCCATGTTGGTCAAAGGGTAATTATTCTTTTTACATGCTAGATTAAGGTTTCTAAAATTGACACAAAGTCTAATGGTACCATTCTTCTTCCTAACAATCACCAGGTTGGAACACCATGTTGAATGTCTAGTTTGAGCAATGATTCATGCTACAAGCATTTTTGAAATATCTTTCTGAACCAAAGGGGCTAACTTAGGATTTATTTGCCTAAGATTTTGCTGAAAAGGTTTAGCATTCTCATATTTTAAAGGATAGTGTGTTGCATGACATCTTCCCTATGTCCATTTAACTCATCATACGAAAATGCTAAAACATCCCTATATTCATGAAGTAAATTGGTCAACTTTTTCCTTTCATCTTCATTAGTACCTTTACCAATTTTGACAATCTTAGGGTCCTCAGAGGTACCAATATTTACTTCAATGAATTCTCTCAGATACATTTTATTTTCCTCTTTCATCTTTTTGGCATCATGCTGATCAAAGTGTTGCTCTAAAGCAACAATATTCCCAGGAGTAGGATTTATAATATCATCATGATCATCAGATCCATCCTCCCTAGAAATTATCAGAAAATTTTCAAATTCATCCAAATTATTAAGAAAACGAATGACCTGCTTTTCATCATTAAAAACTTGCCAATGCTCTGAATTATCCGAGACTGAAGGTCTGAAAATAATTTCCATTTTTATCTTATCCTTAATTAATTCATCATATAATTATAAATTGGAAGCAGCGACAAGGAGCTCATCCGCCAAGCTATTCTTTTCCCTTGGGATAGCTTCAAGGTTAATGGCATCAAAGTATTCCATTACATCCCATACAACATTTTGATAATTCCTTAACCCTTGATTTTTACATGTAAATTTATTCTTAACTTGCATGATAACCAAATCAGAGTCTCCCTTGATACTAAGAAAATTAATTCTTAAAGCTTTTCCCAACTCAAAACCCAACAACAAGGCTTCATACTCAGCCACATTATTGGTTGCATTGAACTCAAGTCTATAGGAAAACTTAAAAATATGACCAAGGGAGACTTCAATACAATTTCAACACCTTTACCATACCTAGATGATTCACCATCAAAATGCATGTAACAAAATTTATCCCTTTGATCCTTAAACTTCTCATCAACCTTGTCATCTAAGGAACTATGAAATTATACATAACAGCATAATTCCCCATGTCAGGTTGTTCCTTAATTATTTCATTATGACGTCTCTTAGGATCTTCCACATGGAATCTTCTTTCAGGCTCTCTATTGAGTTTCACAAACCCTTCACCTCTAGGGGAAGGAATAATAGCATAAGACCAATTCATATGAATACTTCCTCCTAGATCAGAGGCCCACTTTCTAGATAACAACAGACCCCAAGCATCTGGAACATCAACTACAACTATGTCCATAACAATCATTATGTCAGGGTAAACTGATAAATGAACTTGCAAATCCTTGATTAACCCATGAACTTCAATTTTCTTAGAATCCATGGCACATATGTTGTAGTATGGTATAGAAACTCTTAAATTAAGTTGTTCCATGACCCTCTTGGTCATGACACAAGTTGAAGCACCAGAATCTAGCATACAATTATTCAATTTATACCCATTAACCATCAAAGCAACAAAAAATGGTCGATGCTCCTTGTTATTTGACTCCATTTTTTGCAGATATATAGGGGCATATTGATAATAAACTTTGAGAGTCTTATCTTGAGTAACATTAACATGCGAAGCTCCTAGAACATATAAAACCTTAGCCCTCAAAGCAGGAAGTTTCAACACCTCGGTGAAAGGCACCAAGATCTTAGCATTATTCAACCATGATCCCAAATCAATATTCAAACCAGGAGTAGGATTAAATATTCGAGGGGGAGTTTGATTATTACCTTGATCTTTATCCCTTCTCTAATAAGTTAATCCTTTGTTCTTAGAAATTTCCAAAACTTGATCAGGAGAAGGCTTTTCACCAAATAATTCAATCATCAAATCCTTCTCATGATCAATATTATTGATACTATGCGAAGATGTAAAAGGCCTAACATATTGAATATTTTCCTTCACTTCCATCCAATCTTCCATAGACAAAGAAAACTACTTACCAACAACATTTTATCTGATTACTTGCCCCAAACATTCCACTATTCATGATTATTTTAACAGTGGGACAAGTAACCTCCTCATGAAGAGCATCACAAGCTCTACAATAAGGTGGAGCTTCATCAACCATATTAGTAGATTCAAGTGGATTAGGAGGTCTCTACTCACTAGGCTGACCTTTTTTCTGCTAAGAATTATTACCCCAATTATTATTATTATGATTCCTAGGTTGGGAATTTTGCGCTTGAGCCCTTTCCATTTGGACCAACCTAGACTGCAAAGTGCTTATTTCCTTAGCATGGTCAGAGATTAATTTCGCTTGGTTAAGGTCCATGCTTTCAAATTTTGCATTAAATTTTTCATAGGGTCATCATCATTTTCTAGAGCCTCTTTACGTTTAGGCCCTTTCAACTTAGTCGTAGCCCTATCAAAACTAGGAATTTCAGATTTCCTCAATGCCCTTTTGTCCTTTTCAATTTCTTTAGCTAAAGATTGGAAAGCCTTATAATCAATAGTCTTAGCATGTCTTAGCTCATATGAAGTATCATAATTAAAACCATCAATGTAAAAATTCAAAAGAGATCCATTAGGAGGCCTATAAGTTTGAGATATTTCCTTAAGGATACCTAAAAATCTCCTGTTAAATTCTTCAATCATTTCATTCTCTTTCTTTTTTATGGTACTGATATATTTTACCAAATGCCTATCTTCCCTTTTATCACCAAACTTATCCTTAAAGGAAATTATAATTGATTCAAAATTATTGAATGAATTTTTAGGTTTTTCAGTAAACCATTCCATAGCATCTTGCTCAAAAGTAAGAATAAAAAACTTCACCTTTACATCCTCGAAATTGTTATTTAAAACCGCAAATTTATTCCACCAACTAGCAAAAGAAAAAAAATGATCTTTGACACTAACCACATTATCTCCCTAAAAACTAGGTAACCTTTCCATGCCATGTTCAGGGTAATCATTAGGATAACCTCGAATGTTAGTAAAGTTACACGGGGCAAAGATATCCATGATGTCTTTCCGAACAAGATCACAAAAAAGAGAATGGATATCAGAGAGAGCTTCCTGGACAAGATTAACAAGAAGTGTACAAGAAGAGAGCTTGTGTAATCAGACTCTGAGAACCTTTTCAGAATCTAGAGTAGGATTAAGCAAGCTACTTGGATGTCTTCTAGTATAAATTCATGTGGAAAATGAATCCAATGGAGTCGCCACTAGGACAAGAATCTAACCCAAATACTTGAGATGAAAGATGAAGAAAGATATGAATGTCATAAAGCCAAAGTCCAATAAATTGGTCCCCGACAATGGTGCCAAAAAATGTTGTCGCACAAAATTTCTAGGCACCGTGACAACGACTCAAATCGGGGGTTGTCACCCTAGTCCATAATCTCTCTATTTAAGTTGTCTCCTTGCAGAATAAGGGGGGTAAACCCTAACGAAATGAAGAAGGAGCACTGATTGGAAACCAACCAATTCAGGAGACATAGTCAAATGACCAAGTACTTGTTAAGATTTAATGAGATTTTACAAATTCAATTAGATTTAAAGTTTAAGACTAGTGCCTTGTGGAGTCAAAATACCCCGTTACGAAATTAAGATCAAGTAGTTGATAGGTAACTGCTGCTAAAAAGGACAATTATCTTGCATCCACCACGAAAATATTCAATTCTTCAATTAAATGCTCAATTGATCAAATTGGAAGATAAGCCCTTTTCAATAATGCGATTTCATTCAATAAAACACTTTCATAATCATGCATCAACATTGTTCAATAAAGACATGCAATTTACCATCACTTGAAATATTCTCAAAGTTGACTAAGAAATTGATCACCAATTTCAAGCAATTTAAAACCACAATTAGAGATAGTTCAGCAATCATCAATCACATCTAAGCATGAATATACTTCGAACCAACAATTTAAATTTTGAAAAAAAATATTATCATGAGAGGACCATCGAATTTAAATGCTAGACATTTCTAATAATTCTAAATCAAACTGATATTCTCAGTAATTCCAATACATAAATCTATAGCCAAACTTGGGATAAAATAAAATAAAAATTCACCTTTAATTATGCAAAATTTAGATCCAAAACCACTTCCAAATTTCATTAAAGTTTTTGACCCTTTTCTATTTTTTTTTTTATATTTTTTATGTTTTCTTGTTTGAATCTAAATGAAACTACAAATTAAAAATAAATAAATCTAAAACTCTACAAAATAAAAAGGTTGAATTTGTTTTGATTTTTAAATTTTTTTTAAAACCTAAAGATTAAACTTAAGGAAAACTAAATTAGATTAAAGCTTAAAAATTTAATTTGAACGTTAACTAATCTCAGCAAAATCGTAAGTCTAAACAAAAGAAAAAAATAAAAGAAAATGTGGAATACGTTAGTGCTAGGCAGGTCGACGACAAGGGGGATGACGGGCTTGAGGGTCAAGGTTGTGGACAGGGATACAATGCAGATCAAGCAAGAATATGTGTAAGCGCTGAGGGATAATAACGTCGACAGCGTGAAGGAAATTTTTCGAGGGATATCCAACCGGCAAGGGCTAACACAGGAGAGGAGGATGTCATACAGATGCAAGGGCGTGAGGGCACGAGAAAATATGCAGAGGTTTGCAGGAGAGGATGAAGCCTACGTACGGACAAAGTTTTTCGAGGGAAGCACGATAGCGCAGGGATGAGAGAGATACAAGGAGCAGGGTACATACAACATATGGAAAACTGCATGAGTGTTGTGCATGAGGAGTTGAGGGAGCAGCCACAGCAATGTAAACGATGTGGAAGAGAGCACGTGCAAGTAGTGAGGAGGGCTGCGTACGGACATCATGAGAGGGAGGTGGACGTAGAAAAAGGATTGAGGAATTTGGATGGAAAGAAATAAAAAACATAGACAACAAGCTAGGGCAGGGAAAAAATCCAGAGATGAAGAGCAGATCAGCAGACCCTCTGGTGCATAAAATCTTGAAATTTTCCTTTCCCATAAATCAACAAACTCAGACTTAAAATTCAGATTTTAAATAAATAAATACACCTACAATTTGTATTTTGAGGCAAGATCTCTTCTGTATCTACAAATGAAACTGATCCGAGGCCAGATCTTACCCTCCGGGACCTAGATCTGGCTCAGATCTAAAAATTTCTGAAAATCTCCCTATAAAACCTGCACAAGATCATAAAAACAAGGAACCCAATCCCAAAAATATGCACAGAAAATAAACCCCTAAACCTTGGTGAATATAAAAATAACTATATTTGCAAATTTACAGTTATATTCTATAGATCAAGAGCCCTCATGGCCAGATTTCAAACCATTTTTACAATTAATAAAAAGAAAAATTAAGAGAGGCACATGCCCAATAAGACCCTGCAAAAAATATTCCGTGAGATAACTTCAGAAATTAGGAAATAATGGGCTTTTTCAGATTTTCTGGAATCTGAGAGTCAACTGATCTAACTGAAGATTTTCCTAAATGCTCAAATCTTTAATAATGATTTCTGCACACTTAGATCTGAATTTTAGATTGATAGAGATTTTAAAAAATACCATGAGACCTTTCAGAAACATAGATAACTGATATTTCTGTAAAATCAAAATGCAATTTAAGAAAACCCAGAAACCTGCACAAGATACTTGTATGCAGATCAATCCATAAAGGCCATCAACCATCAAATGCCAATAAAAGTAGCAGAGTTTAGAGACAATATCACCACATAGATCTAGAAAAGGAACACCAAAGTTTGTAACCCCAAAGTCTTTATGTTTTATTGATCAACAAAAATTACAAGAGCTTCTGAGAACAGGTGCACGATTCAAAGATCAAATGCAAATGACATACAAAGACCTCAAATTTATAAGACAAAATCTCCAACGGCTAGTTCGGTTGATCCTTGTAAAAATAATCTCGATCGTCGAAAAAAATTTGATTATCTTTTAATATGGACCGTCAAAATTATAAATTTTTGAGGAAATTCGAATTTATCATTTAATTCCTTTTTAATTAACTCAAAAATAATATTTTTGAGTTAACTCAAAATTTTGACTTTGGTTTAACCACCAAGGCCCAAGGGTCCAAAATTTCTTGAAATTCTAAATATTCCCTTGGCCTGGGACCTTTAAAAATTTATTTTTTAAGGACCCACGAATTTTTCCTTTGAAGAATTTTAACTCACCCAGGACTTAAAATTAATCAAATTTCTAAGCTTTTAATTTTTAATTTAATTTTGCCAAAAAATTTAATTAACTGGATGAGAGGGGATTTAATTATTTTTCCAACCCACTTTACATAAGATAAATGGATTTAGACACATAAAGGGGGAATACCCATTCGTGATAGACCCTCAAATAAATACCCAATTCTGTGACTCAAAACATGATCTAGTAGACCAAATAGCTTGTAATAAAATAATCTATCCAATTAGCTAAGATTATTCCCAAACTATTTTTATAAAGGCTCGATAGGAAACACTAGGACTCACTTAGCATCTTGATGACAAAATCCACCCTAGCTTTGGGGTGAGGTTGGAGGGGAAAACTCTGTCGATCACTTGTGTCGAGAAACACAAATGAATTAGTGAGACAAAAAACCTCCTAGGATATGAATTTTCACCGAAATACTGGGCTTACCTAGGTTGTTACATACATGGTGGTCTTACTTAGATCATTTACATCATAAACATGTAGAATGGGGTTACATCATTTATAAAATTTTCGTCTGACGATGAAATTTGAATGGCGTGAACACTTCGAACATGATAAATCCCATTTGAAAAAATGGGGGTGTACTGCTATGGGGTCGTTGACAAAGAGTGGTCAACACACCCCAATGCTCCCCTAGAGATATGTAGGCAATCATCGCAAACTCTTCCTCCTCAATCCTTATGGTTGCAGCATGCAAATCATGTTTCTCATCTTTGACCTTCTTCTTTAGAGGACACTACGTAGCCTAGTGACCAAATTCACCACATCAGAAACACTTGATCTTTGAGACGTCCTTCTTCCGCCTCCGCTGCTCCTTCTGCCCCTTTGATGCAAGGGTTGCATTCTCCTCCTCCTCCTTGGGCTTCGTCCCACTGCTATTGTTGCCATCAAGTTTGCACTTGAATAAGTCTCTTCTCATCTCTTCCTACTGAAGAGTAGCTCACATTCCTTCCTAATCCGACAAATTCTCTCTGCCCAGGATACTCTAGACAAAGATTTGTCACTCTTCGGAAATGGAATTAGAAACCAATCTAACCATCTCCATGGCCTGAGGTATTAACCCTACAACTTCTAGTTGATATTGAACATCCTGAAGATTCGATAGGAATGGATCTATGCATTCTCCCTTCTGCATCCTCATAGATCCCATGTTTTCCAACAAGAACATCTTTCGTTGCTTGGAAGACCCCTGGTATAGCATATAGCCAATGCGACCCACATATCCTTAGTAGTCCCTTTTCCAAAAATATGTGAGACAATGTGATCCCTCACTCTGTCAAGGATCAGCCTTTTATCTTTAGCCATATCTTTATTGTAGGCCTTCAATGGATTTGGATCTACGGGGATAGCTACCACATTGTCGATGAAGGTCTTGAGATCATGCTCATCTAGAAGGAAGGATATCCTTCCCTTCTAGATTACATAGTTAGAGGCACCCTCCAACAAATCCTAGTCTCGCAACCCAATTAGTTGTTTCCATATCACCCAACCAAATTTCGAATGCTCCCTCTAACCCTCTACACAGCTGGCTCTACACACTCCCTGCTAGAGTGAGAAAAATAAATCTCGGTTTCTGATGCTTCTGCACGAGAAACAAAAATTCCTTGGGCAAGAAATTATTTGAGGCCAAAATTCCCTTAGTATGCTTCTTCTTCCTTCTTTTGATGCTTTTTTTCACCAGCAACTATTGCAGCAAAAAACTGTGTCCCACCTGAAGACTGCTTATCGACGAATCCGCTGTTGCATTGCTCCCTTTACTCCTGACAAAACACGAACTAGAAATCTTACCTCTCTGTCAACTCACTCAAAGAGAGATTTTCCTCGAGAATCTTTCCCTCCTAGCCTGGACTGCGCAATCCCTCTGGGGATTCGATCTGCTACCTAGGAAGCTCTTCGATCTCCCTTTTCTTCCCAGCATTGGCTCTTCCGGCTATGCTCTCTTGATTCACCTGCACTCTGATACCATGTGAAAATTTAATTACCCAAATCCCTACTGCAACAAACTGATATTACTTCTCCTACTTGTTAATTCCATGCAAGTTATTTACAGTGTTACACTATAAATATCGAAGTAAATACAACTACAACCTTCACTTAGTAAATTATATGCGGAAATAAGAACTAAGCAAGAAGAAAACAAACACACATATGACACTGTTGTTTTTGTACTAATGTCCCCGGAAAAACCTAATGTGGGAAAACCGATGCAGCAGCTGAGGTTTTGTATTATTAAGGATTAATTTTTTAGTACAATTCTTCGGATGACCAAACAAGCAATCCTATACAAAGATCTAATTGGACAAAAATATACTGAGATGATCTCACCCCGTAATTGGAAAATCTGGCACTGATTTGCACTACAGATGAGCCTATGTGTAGTACTATGTCACTCCTACGCAGTTTTTGTGTCACTTCAGCTGGGACTACGTTGCACCTCCTCTCAATCTTCTGCTAGTTGGAAACTTCAGCCCCCTGGCCTCTCGGTCTCACACCCCTGCTATGGCACTGGATCCTGATTGTTCCCCAACAGAAATATGGAGTCTCTTTGAAGCTCTGCGCTGCCTCTGCATGACACTACGTTGCCTCTCCAGACTACTCTCTACCCTCTCTGCCTTGCACTCTCCGGATCAAGAAAATCTATAACCAGAAAATTATCTCTGCCCCTCACTGCAAGAATCTCCTCGACGATCTCTCTGGCTACTCTACGTTGCTCATTTGAGAAATTGATCTCTAGATCCCACTCAATGTGTCTTTCCAAATTCCCATCGATGTCCTTCTTATAATATTCTCATTGATAAATAAATGGCCTAGATTATATTATAATCAATGGCTTGGATCATATTGACTTGATCTCCGTCTTTTTCTAAAAGGTTCACAACCAGTTCAACTAATACACTTCAATTATTTTAATAAAACCTCCTCAGAGTGGAATTTCCAAAAACGATTTCTGGGTATTCTGGAATACATGTGTCCAAGCCTCCCTGCAAATTTTGAGACTTAGAGGACATCCAATGCTACCAGAAATCAACAAAGCATAGGTATCCCATTGGAGTCTAGGATCCCTGCTCTAGTTTCCGGTGGTCTTCGGACATCTCGGTTCTAGGATAAACTATGAGTTCCTGATATATGTAGCTTGTGGGCTGTTGCATATATCTAGGGAGGTTGCTAGTTCCCTGTCAACCATTTAATTGTTAAAAACTTTGATAGGATTCGAGCTAATTTTATGTAAAATTTAAAGAGTTCTAACAATTAGCCTAGTTTGGACAAAAATAAGCCCTTCCAGATGAGACCAAGACATCAATTTCATTGTTAACACCACAAATTTAGTTTTTCTTTTCACAATTGCACAAAACTAATCCCTTCTTCTTACAAATATTCTGAAACCATAGCCTAATGACTAACTTCAGTGTTGAAAAGAGCAATCATCAGTGTCATAATGGAAAAGTTTGACATGATATTTCTTCGAGAGGCACAAGACACCTACTGTAAATGATTTTCCATTGTGAGGAATGCCTTTATCATGCACAAAAAAATTCCAATATGGAACGTTGAGCCCTTATGTTATTTCAAAGTAAATGGGGAATACATATAATCCAACAAGCCTGACAATAAAATGACCATATCAGAGAAAGAGATGAATATTAATGAAAACATAAAATTCCCCATTAAATCTGGTAGGCGGATGAAAGGCAATTGTACACAAGGATTTTGATGTGCTTATGAATTCCAAAGATAGAACTTGAATATGGGAAAATGCTCAGGGGGTAGATTTGTAGGTTGTGCCTTTGTTGTTGTTATCTCCACTAGTGACACCACTAGGTAAGCTAAATTCTTTTAGTTAATTTTCATTGAATTTTTCAATGAAAATATACTAAATAAATCATCAAAGTTTATCAGACTAGGTGATAAGGCCCCATTTCCCCTGACTAACCTTGATCAATATTGACATTGGATTCAGTCTAGGTGATAAGGCCCCAGTTCCTTTGATCAATTTTGACATTGGATTATCCCATTGAAGGATCAATTTAACCTCTTAGCCTTATAAGTCATGGCAGCAAAAATATGAATTGGAAATTCCCCCATCAGTGGCTGGCCTAAAAGGTCTCCATAAACACAGAGGATCAATTTACCCACTATGATAAAATCCAATTGACTGACACTGTGTACATTGCTAGAAGGTTGGTGCACTACTCCTAAATTCAAAGAACCACTTAGCAATTACAATATTACAAAGATAAATACCTACGTGAGAATAAAATTTTGGATGGTCACAACCTCCACTCTAAATCATGTGATATAATGTAATATTCCAAATAGAAATAAACAGTAACACAAAGCAATATAAACAAGCATCTACATCAAATAGAGAGACATCACATAAACAATGCAAATATGGAGAAACGCTGAGCCATTTTATTATATAACCGAAAGATGAAAATGAGTACAAAGGTGATCATAATGATGGCACCTTGGCTTGCACAAGGCAAGATGGAAATACTCTCAGAAATACTCAATGAATGGTTGCTCTATCAAGGACTGCGTAGTCTCCAAATGTTGTCGCTGCTGCTGCTAGACTGTTGCTACTACTAAAACGGGATGGCTCTTTGGGACTATTCCCCTGCTCAGAAAAATGTGAAACTCTGGGAATGAGCTCTCCTCTAGTAACCCAGAAAATCCCAAAAAGGAATCCCAGAATATATGACCCCGAAATTTGACCTCCCTTAGGAAATAACACTATCCCAATGAAATACGCTGACCCTAAATGATCCTCTGCAAATGATGGCCTCCTCCTATACCAAAATGATGAAATAGTGAAGGGTTGATCCCTTCACACTATCTTGGGCTGAATCCCATGATATATCCTCACTCCCGGAACTGCCTCTACCCCAAATTGTGTGATCTCTCCAAGAGACTGCGCTATCCAAGCAAATGCGTAATCCTAGCTAAAGATGTTATGGCTCGCTCCCACAAATCGATGGATAGAACTCCTCACCCGAGCAAGCACTCAAATTCCCCCAGGGCTAAGGTTGGGATCTTCACTCGGAGACACCCGGTGTGCTGAATAGCACTTTCCGACTTTGCTCAACAGCAAAAGCATGCTCAATGTCAAAAGATAGAAATCAGAGATGCATAATATAATGAGAGAATGATGAGCCTCTTCCCCTTTTTATGCTTTGAGAGCCTTGCTCTCATCTGGGCCCCACAAAAATGCATTGTCGCTCTTGGCCCACGTTGTCCCTCTCTCACTATGTTGTCATGGGCCCACACTGCCCATGTTTCCACTTCACCCTCTTGGGGCCCACGCTGTCAAGTAAATATGTGTTCAAGTGACTTTAGGGAATAATTATTTCCTAAGTGTGGCCTATGTGTCTCATCACCCACTTTATTAGCTGACTTAACTTTAGAAAAGAAAAACTGGCCAAAATTAATATTACCAATTAAATATTGCCTCTGAAACTGGATTCATTGGGGAGGGGCCAAGAATCCTAAATCCTCCGTATCTGATACGATATGGAGGGATTCGTACCTGATTCTCCGGATTCAGCCATATCCATATAGGGTACGTCTAATCCTGACCGTACCTTGTATGGATACAACTGAATTCCATACAGCCATATTTGCACAGCCAAAAAGTACAAATTTCAGTTATAAAATTCAGATTTATCTCATTCTTTCTCACTGATTTTTGTTTGTGAAGTGAGCAAGGAGCAAGGGTTAGCAAGGAGAAATGGTTATCAAGGAGAACGAGAGTTTTTTTAAAGATATTCAAGCGTCCAGTAAGTGCACTGTCCCTCTATATTTTTCATTTAGTTTGCTGTTAGTGTTTGAATGTGCATATGTTTTATATATTTGGTCATTTTTGTTTATTTTTTATAGTATTCATGGCTCAATAAAAGGAAACAAGACAGGGGAAAAGAAAGGGGAAGAATGTCCCCATTGGAGATGTCCCTCTTGTCCCTATTTCGTCAAGGTCTGCAAGTATTCCATCTATTGGAAGTGGGGATGCAACAACAACTTCAAATGTGCAGGGAAAACAAACTCATGACCCCAAATACCCATTGTGGAAATATGTGACAAGAGAGGTAGGGGCAAGCAAAAAGATAAAGGGAGGAGGAAATTGTTCATGGAAATGCAATATATGTGACGACCATTTCACTTCCACATATTTCCATGTGAAAGCTCATTTGTTGGGTTTGCCAGGTGTGGCATTTTTTGTTGTACAACAATTGAATTGCCACAGAGGAAGGAATTGGAGAAAGAGAAATTTGTTGGTGCAACAACTGTGGCATCAAAATAAAAACAAAACAAGAATGATGACCCCCTTCCATTCTTAAGGAAAAGCAGCAACAAGTTCCCTTTTGAGAGTTTTAGTAGGGGACAATCAACAAAGAGAAAGGCAACTGTAGTTGGTCCAATGGACAAGATTTTTCCAAAAGAGAAGAGGGAAGAGCTTGATCTCACCAATGTATTTTTTTTCCATCAGAACTTCATATCCTTTAATGTTGCACGGTCACCTCTATTTATTGAGATGTGTCGAGCTCTTAGCCATGGGGCTCCATTGGGGTATGTGCCTCCTAGGTCAGAGAAGCTGAGAACCACATTGTTGACAAAGGAAAAGAAAGAGGTGGACAAAATGCTTGAGCCTATTAAATCAGCATGGCCAACATCTGGAGTTAGCATTGTTTCTAATGGAGGGATAGATCCAACATGCCACCCACTCATCAAATTCATTGTTTCATCCTTGAATGGTCCAGTTTTCTTGAAATCAGTGGATGCACTTGGACAATACAAAATATATATATATATATATATGGGTGAGTTATTTATTAAAATTATTGAAAATGTAGGTGTCGCTTCTTGTGTGAAAATCGTTACATATAATGCAACTGTTTGCAAGGTTGCTAGCATGATTGTGGAAGCAAAATATCCACAAATATTTTGGACACCTTACATTGTCCATTCATTTAACTTGGCACTGAAATCTATTGCCTCTAATGTGCTTTGGATTGGAGCCATTATTAAGGGTGCACGACATATCCACAAATTTGTACAAAACCGTACAAATTCCCTCACTATCTACAAGGAGTACAACAATCTATCATTGTTGAATATTGTGGATACACGGTTTGCCTCTTCATTCATCATGTTGAAGAGGTTTAGGGAGTTCAAGACCTCTCTTGGGGCCATGGTTATTTCAGAGTTTTGGTATTTTTGAAGAAAGACGGATCAAGTAGCCTCAAAGAAAGTGAAGGACACAGTGTTGAATGATCTATGGTGGGAGAAGGTAGATCTAGTTATTCAGATCATGGAGCCTATCATTTCCTTGATTCGATTTGCAGAAATGGACCAACCCATCCTAGGAGAGGTTTATGAGGGATGGGATTCCATGATTGAGTCTGTGAGGACCATTGTTTTATGGAGTCGGTGCCCAAAGTATGAGACATCACCAGAGGCCTTCTTCACCAACACACAGGATATTCTTGTTAGCAGTTGGGACAATAATTGCACACCTTTACATTGTTTGGCTCACTCCTTGAACCCAAAATACTACAGACATGAATGGTTGAATGGTGGACCTTTCCGCAAATTCCATCCTCACGTGGATGGCGAAATCTCACAGGGGAGGAAAGATGCATTGAGGAGGATTTTTCAGGAGAGGGCATCCCTTAATGAGGTGGAGGATGCCTTTGCATATTTTTCCACTGGCACTAGGTGATTTGCAGGCTATGATGTGATTCAAGATAGGGGGGCTAAGAAGCCCTATTCTCAGTGGGAAACTCCTGGGGAAACAAGCCCTCCTCTACAGCAGTTAGCCATGAGGCTCCTCTCTCAGGTGAATTCATCCTCTTTTTGCGAGAGGAATTGGAGCACATATGGGAATTTTTATAGTGTGAAGAAGAGCGGGCTTGAGCAGTCCAAGGAAGAGACAATGGTGTATGTGCACACCAACCTTCGTCTCATCTATAGGCAGAGGGAGGATTGGTTGACGGGAAAGACAAAGATGTGGGATGTCTTTCCTGATGATATGGGTCTGGACAACAGTGTTGAGTTGGCATTGGCCAACTTGGATCTCAATGCGCCAGTGCTAGAACCTGTCACATTTGATGATGTCGATATAGTAGAGGCATCATCCTCCACACTAGCAGATGCAAAGATGATAGAGGAGGAGGATGCAGCAGAGGAGAGCAGTGGTGAGCATGATGATCAGGATGAGGATAGTGATGATGATTATGATGATGAGGATTGATGACTCATTGACTCTAACTCATTGAGGCTTTAGGCTTGTAGCCTTGTAGACTGTAGTTTTTTTGTATTTTCTATTTCCATTTTCCATTGGTAGTGTACTTATGTAACACATTTTGATTCTAATGACTTAATGAAAAAACTGCAGTATCTTACTATCTTGTCTTTCTGAGTAAATTTGACAGTTGTATGATGTATCAATGTATCATGTATGAGTATCTAAGATCTTAAATCTATGTTTTAATCAATGAATTTGTATGAATTTGTGTAAAAAATATCTAATTTTTAATATATATATATATATATATGGGCAGAAATGTGAAGTTGGGTTACACTTTTGTGAGAATCGGGGGTAGAAATTGTTTTTCGGCAATAGTTCGGTCAAACTTTATGAAAAATTTCGGCCAAACTCATTCTTCCGTTTAGATTGATGGCACACTGACAGTGTGGGCAAACAGAATTTTTGCCGGAGATGGGAAAACCGACAACAAAATTTCGGCCGAACTTTTACTCTTAAAATAGTTCAGCCGAAGTTTATTTGTTTCCTGCGTCTGTGTTTCTTTGCTCTGTTTCTTCACACATTTTTATTTTTCTGTTATGTTCGTTGAATTTTTGCAGCACTACTACTGGTCTGGGGCTGCTTCCGCTCTATTGGTGATTATCTGCGGTGATGTCAAGCAAACTACCAGGTAAGCAGCTCTTTCTATTGCTGATTCTCCACCTGTGCATGGAAGTTTAGATCAAGTTGAAATGTAATTTTGGGTTTATTTGGATCTAGATGGCACAGTATATAAGCCATGTTTTTTTTTTCTCTCATGCAGCTTCTCTGTTTTATGATTGCAGACTAAGTATAATTAAATGTTTTTAGCACAGTATATAAGTCATTTTTTTTCTCTCGTGCAGCTTCTTTGTTTTATGATTGCAGAATTAAGTATAATTAAACATTTTTATTTATGGAACGCTATCTAAGTGTATATTTGTTTTTGTGTTTTTTGATGGATAAGGAAGGCCCTGATCATTACTCGATTAATAGAAGAATGGTCTTTCAGTAATGATCTGTTACAATGGCATTTCCCTTGATCTGTGCCACCAACTGTTCATCAGTAGGTAGCTTGAGATCATCCTTGGTCTGCCCAGATTCCCCTACCTCCTTTTCAGTGTCAGATTCTTGGCTCCACTCCTCACATTGAATGTTATATTTGATGGTACTATTCCTTATTTCCTATGGCTATGATTTAGAACCACCCCCACCCTCCCCCACTGAGGAGCAATACGCCTACCCAGCGTTGTTGATCAAACAAACCACCTTCCACTGAATCGTTATGACATATGTAATATGATTTACATTCGTTGTCGCTAGAGATCCCCCACCAGTTCACCGGTTCAGCCTGACGAATATCGTGCTATAAGCAAAAGGCATACTCTTACTCGTATTTAAGCCGGGGAATATAGCATTTTCGCATGACCGAAGGATCAAAGTTCGAATCCAATCAGGAGATCGCACTAGGTCTCGTAGTTCATGTATGAAATTATTACAAGTGCTCCTAAGGTATAAAGCTTAATGTTCCTGTGGATCCATCAATTTCATCCGCTCTAGCTGATTCTCCACCTGTGCATGGAAGTTTACTACCTATGTTAAGCTTATGCCATTACTTAGCCTTCTCTCGATTCCTTAACACTGGAATGTGCAACGTTTAGTATTTTTTGTAATCACTCGTGGTGTGGATAGACTGTAGCTAAACAACCATAATTATGCTTTAAATTTCATTACTTTTTGTTGTAAGGTGTATGTTGAATTTCTGGTATTATGATATGCATTCAGTTGCTACAGTTGTTACTGTTCCTATGGATCCATTAATTTCATCCACTCTAGCTGATTCTCCACCTGTGCATGGAAGTTTACCACCACTTTTAAGCTTATGCCATTACTGAGCCTTCTCTTGATTCCTCAACGCTGGAATGTGCAACCTTTACTATTTTTTTGTAATCTCTCATGGTGTGGATAGACTGTAGCTAAACGACCATAATTAGGCATATGAGGGTGAAGGTAACTTTGTTTTACAAGAAGAATGATTGAACTAGAATGATCTACTGCTGTAATGTGACTACATATTGTCTTTTTCGAATGTATTTCTGTATGAGGCAGAATCTAATCTTTTATACTTGATAACTTGTTATGGGTATATCAAGAGGATTTTGTATATGAATTGTTATCAATATATGAAACAAGGTTTTTTCTCCTTTGAAAAAAGAGTTGAAATCATTCTAAATGCACATATGTTCAGTGGTGTCATTGTTTCACTTCCGATATTATGTTGCTTACCTTGATGAACAGGTAGAACTCTGCTGGGAGGCCTCTCTGTTCTTTGACTCTTTGCTCATACTCTCAAAGGTCGTTATATGTTATATGGGCTAGACTGTATAGTTATTAGACTACATATCTTCATATAGAACTTGCAAATACTATGATGGAAACCAAACATAATAATGTATTAGGACATCACAACTTGCTAATTGATTATTATACTACATATCTTCATATAGAACTTGCAAATATCATGATGGAAATGTGAACTTGCAAATAGTATGATGGAAATGTGGATCTCATGACTCTTCATGATTAATGCTTCTAGAAACCAAACATAATAATGTATTAGGACATGCTCCTTTAACTTGCAAATTGTATGGTCGAAATGTGGATCTCATGACTCTTCATGATTAATGCTTCTAGAAACCAAACATAATTTAATGTATTAAGACATGCTCCTTTAGGCTTGGTGGAATTACCTTTGCTTTCTATTTCTCTCTTACACACACATATATATATGAAGATATGATCCCATTTTCGTTTTTATTCATAGATCAAATGTCATTTAAATACAATATTTATCATAATGTACAACGATTCATTCCATATTATTCATATTAAATTTTTTCATTAAAAAATGTACCCTTTAAATGATGAACCTATTTAATGCTTCTTCTTCATGAAGAAGACTACTTGATCTTTCAATTTGAATTTGATGATGGCCCTTTGTTATCTTTCTTGACTACTTCAAATTATTGACACAATCATATGCTTCTTGTTACTTTTTTTATTCCTTCCTTATATTGTATTCTCCCCCTTAGATATTATGGACTCTCCCACATAGATATTGCACTCAATTTTGATGGTCCTTTGTTATCTTTCTTGACAACTTCAAATTATCAAATTATTGACACAATCATATAGATATTGCACTCAATTTTGATGTTCCTTTGTTATCTTTCTTGACAACTTCAAATTATTAACACTTGATCATATAGATATCATATAGATATTGCACTCAATTTTTATGGTCCTTTGTTATCTTTCTTAACTATTTCAAATTATTGACACTTGATCATATAGATATTGCACTCAATTTTGATGGTCCTTTTTTATCTTTCTTGACTACTTCAAATTATTGACACAATCATATGCTTTTTGTTACTCTTTTTATTCCTTCCTTATATCTATTCTCCCCCTTAGATATTGTGTACTCTCCCACATAGATATTGCGCTCAATTTCATAGGCTCTTCTTTTGAAGTCAAATAAGTGACAATAATTTACAAGAACTATCCCTAATTTGTTTCTCACATGTTCAAATGGTTCTCTAACAAGATAATTTACAAGAACTATTCCTAATTTGTTTCACATATTCAAATGCTTCTCCAACAAGAGGCTTTGTGGGTATGTATTCCATCTTCACTATTTTTTCAAAGACTTCTTGTGTGAGGAAGTGGTACTTTATGATGATATGTAAACAGTGATTGTTCAGGAAGTATAATATTTTATTTTTGAAAATATTATTACACTTCTATTGAAACACTTAATCGATATATAAATTTACCTTAATATCTTGTAGAGCCCATTTCATCCAAAACAATCAAAAAGAAATTTACCTTAGCTTAATATCCTATAGAGCCCATTTCATCCAAAACACTCAAAATGAAATAACTACTATGTATTCCACTTCTACTCACTCAAAAAGAAATTTACCTTAATATCATGTAGAGCCCATTTCATCCAAAACACTCAAAAATAAGTAACTACTATGTATTCCACTTCTACTCTAGATAGAAAAAGTAACGAATCTTTCTTGCTTAACCATTAAACCAAAGACTCTTCTAAGTAGAATTATACATTGTCCACTTGTACTTTTCACAAGCCTAGTTGAATCTCTATATGTTGTCAGTGTAAATTTCTACTAGTAAATTTGTCAATGTAAATTTATTAACTTCTACAAGTTCTATAAATTTGTGAATGTAAATTTCTTAACTTCTACAAGTTCTATAGGCAGAGTCTGTAAAGGGCCAGGTAGCCTCTGGATCTCATCTTTTATTAAAGGTGACATATCTAGTAAATACCCCTACAGTCAATCTTTGGAATGGATCTAAATAGAAGTTCTTCATTTTAATATCCACAAAACACAACCACTTTAAGGTAAAATGTGTACATATGTCATTTCTCCCACAAACTAAAGGCTTCCTCCCATTAATTTTAGATGTGAATTCTAGACCATAAAATTTTCAGGTTAAACTTTAAGATAAATCATGCATGTCATTTACCTCATGATCTTATGTCATTTTTCCCATGTCATATATATTTTTTATTGAATTTGTTTTTTTTTCAGGGATAAGAAAACCATTAAATATGGTTGAAAAATGGAAATTATGTATAGAACTTTCTTGCTATCCCAATCCAGGGAAAGCAGTGATTACATATGTGTTTTCCAATATTGCGACTAGTAAAGTCGTCCAAAGGAAAATGAATATACTGGGAAGAACAACAAACAACGAGGCATATTATATTGGATTGATAGAAGGCTTGGGAATAGCGATGGAGTATGGATCAAATGTAATTGTAGTTTTCACCAATTTTGTACTTGTGTGCAACCAGAAGAATTTCATGTGCCAAGTTAAGAAGGAGAGGCTAAAAGAACTGCATGGAATAGCAAACAATATTGTTAGCCAATTTCAATTTTTTAGTATAAGGCATTGTAGAAATGTGAATAATATGTTTGCTGATCTATTGCATGGGGCAATGCCAATATAGGATTCATCTATCAAAGATTAATTAGAATTATACAGAGAAATTCCAATGCAAAATTCTTCTCTCAAAGATGAATTGGTTTTGAGATGCTCTTCTTCAAAAATTCAAGATTCATCTCTCAAAGATGAATTAGTATTGAGACGCTCTC
Organism: Pinus albicaulis; assembly: GCA_034641835.2. Lineage (NCBI taxonomy): Eukaryota > Viridiplantae > Streptophyta > Pinopsida > Pinales > Pinaceae > Pinus > Pinus albicaulis. The sequence goes on from CM076572.1 coordinate 455,004,120, forward strand.
CTTCAAAATTTATTGATGGACATTGTAACATATCTTGGATATGTGTGTGTTTTATACTTATAAATGTGTCTTTTTTAATGACCATGTGATTTTTTCAATTATATACCAAGTGTGCTCCCACTACACCATGTAAAGTGAAACTTGGTGCACTTCACATTTGCAACAAGTGGTGAACTTCACATTTTTATAAAATGAAAATGCGGGTACTTCAACAAATTTTTGTTTAAATGCAGTTTCACTTCTTTTTTAATGACCATGTTTTTTTTTCAATTTTATACCAAGTGTGCTCCCACCATGTAAAGCACAATTTGGTGAACTTATCATTTTTTCTTAAATTGAGTTTCACACATCAATTAGTGCTTTGAAAGTTTTGTTCTACATAATTTGTGTACACTAAATTACATTAATTTTCTGAAATGTATTTTGTATAAATGTCCACCAATAGATATATATATCATGGAGGATGAACGACGAAGATCAATAGAATCCCATATGGGGGATCAGGGATCGGGGGATGTTCACGGTATTTAAATATAATCTTAAATCTCCATACATGTGTGTACATATGAAATTGATTTTTTTTTTTTTTTTACTTTGTGAGTTAAATTAGTTGTTAATAAGTTTCATTTTTTATTTTTTAGGAGCTAAGAGGAGAAGGGTCTCTACTCCATCCATGGAGCATGCCCATGGTTCACCCAGTCATGGTATGGTTCATGCAATTTAATCAATGAATATGTACATGTGTTTATATGTACACATGAATGTATTTTTCAATTGATTATAAATTCGTATTTATTTATGAATCTTCTCTCTCGTCTCGAGAGGTTGGTGGTGGTTTAAATTTCCTTAGAGGGCCATCAATGAGTGCTAGCAGGTTGCGTGAAGGTGGTGATATTTATTCCCCCGAAGGCCAATCAACGGCTTGTGGTGTTGGTTCTCAATAGGGTCGTTCTGGGTCTCAACAGTTTCAGGGTGGAGAAGATGCTAAACAACCACGTCGAGGTTGCCATCAATTTCAATATTTTTTTCATTGAATTTGTACAAATTTGTTTACATGTGTTTTTTCTAATATACAAAATTTTATATATATTGATGCAGAGGCTGAAAATGTTCCAAATATTGGTCAAAATAGATGCAGGGCATAATGCTACATTCAAGAAGAAGGTTGTCTACCCACCACAACTTATCCGGCTGACATTTCTGATATACCATGGGAAACAAACATGGCACAATGCACCTTACAAAGGTGTCAAAAACTTCATGAAAAATTCGGAGAGATCTCGTGGCTTTAACTCTACCTACTGAGATTCGAAAAAGCCTTGAAATAGTTACACATTTATTGGGTGAAATTGTAAATGTATACAAAAATATTTGGCCAATGACTGATACATTTGTAGAAGTGATGAGAAAGAGAAAGGAAACAGTAATGGGTCCCGATAAATGGGAGGATGTAAAACAAAGAGTTACAAAAGATATGGCGAAGTCAATGTTTTATTTCAAGGAAGGGCCAAAAAGAAAAATGTTGAAGGTGCAATATTTCAAGCACCCAAATATAGCTCTCTATTTGGATGATAGGCACCTTGCGGCCTATGGAAGGCTTCCATGGAATGACGAGGTTCCTATTTATTTTGCACAATTGTTTTACACAGAATTTTTTTTGAATATGAAACCCAACTACAATGACCTTCCGTCGGAATTTTTTGGTTCGGGGAAAGGTCGATTGTATGACCATAAGAGCGCTAAGCGAGATGTGGAGTTGCCTCACCCTGAGCTGCCATTGGTGAGTTGACCTTTTCGGGTCAAACTCTATGGTCAGAGATGGATGCGACGTCTCAAATAAGTCGAAAAGCAAGGGATGTCATGATCAGCAATGTTTACAGCAGATTGGGTGGAGTCGATGTTTGTCTAAATCAACAAAGAACACGTGAAAATGCACGTGCCAATTTTGTGTATTGTACAGATGAAGAGATTGACACATGAATGTTGAAGATCTAAGAATATATGCAAAGAATTGTCGCAATGGTTTTCAAGACCTAATTCTTCATGAGGAAGAGGGCACAAGAACGGTATGTGTTAATGACCTTAGGGTTTGAAATTATTTTAACATGTACACATGTGTACAATTTGTAATAAATACATGTGTATGTACATGTATACATTTATTTGTATGTACATTAATCTAACAAAAATGTATCATTATATGTTAAAACACCATTTGCAGTTGTCACACATGATGAGTGACGAAAATGTTAATATCACGTTCGGGACCTCTAGTTCAAACAATGCAGATGGGTCTCACCATCAAGATATGTTGGCAAATGTTAGCGTTTTTTAAGTGATATTCTTAAAATAAATAATTGTGCACACATGTACATGTATGTATATATAATGATAAAATGTTTTAACAGATTCTGATTCCGTCCGATGTTTTTGGGATGGCGGTACCTTCTTCCTTGGGAGATGTACCTTCTACTTCCTATGGATATGTGCCACAAGTATGGACAATTTTTCACTTTTAAAATTTATGTTTAAGTTATATATATATATATATATATTCCACCTCAAAAAGTTCCATTAAAAAATGAGATATATATATCTATATCTTGAGTTATTTTATTTTTTTTGAATTTAAGTTCCTATAGAATATTTCTTTAATCCACAAACTCTAGCAACAGATATAGGAACATCCACACCATTTCAACCATTTGAACAAGTTGTCTAACTTTTTTTTTAATATTATTGAAAATAAGTTTATATATGTACATGTGCATTTTCATTAGAAATTTTTTAATATATATATATATATATATATATATATATATATATATATATTTAAATGTACATGTATATTGTACAGTTTACCGTTCCAGATGTTCCCATGGGGGGGGAACTTGTAGCACGTGAACAAATGGAGAGGGAACCTCCTGAGGTATTGCATGATTTTATTTTATTTTTTTATTTTTATTTTTATTTTTACATGAATTTCTATATATATTCTCACTCATTTTTAAAACATCAAATTTTAATGTTTGTACATGTGCATTGTGTACAGGTTTCCCATGCTTCGCATGATAGTGCGCGGATTGAAACCCTGATAGGAAAGACGCTACATCCATCTCTATTTGATGGACATGATTTGTAGATTTGATTTCAAGATTTAGATAGTCTTAAATTTACTTTTTTATATATTATCTAGATGCATTGTCATATATATATATAACTTGATACAGTTTGATAATTGTGAGATCTACAATTTTTGGAGATATTTTATTACAGTGTTAATATAATTTGTTTTGTTCCAAAAAGTTAAGTTTTGGATGGTTTTAGTACTTTTGGCATGTGAATGTGAAGTAATGTTGTTATATAATTTGTTTGGTTTTTAAAACTTTTAAGTTTTGGATAATTGAACTACTAGTAATGTTGTCATCTATAAATTAATGTTTTGCTTCTGAACTACATTTGGCATGTTATGTAATGATGTGTTATAATTTGTTTTGTTTTTAAAATTTAAGTTTTGTTTTTCTTTTGAACTACATTTGGCATGTTATGTAATGATGTGTTATAATTTGTTTTGTTTTTAAAATTTAAGTTTTGGATGCTTGAAGTACATTTGGCATGTGAAGTAATGTTATGATCTATAATTTTTTGTTAAATTAAAAGTTAAGTTTTGGATGGTTTCAATCTAATTTGGCATGTGATATAATGTTAAATGTTTTTATTGGATAGTTGAACTATAATTGGCATGGCATGTGAAGTAATGTTATGTATGATATAATCAAAAAGTTTTTAAAACTCAAGTTTGGGATGGTTTCAATCTACATTTGGCATGTGATATTTAATGTTAAATGTTTAATGTTTTTATTGGATAGTCAAGAACTACAATTTGCATGGCATGTGAAGTAATACGTGCATGTGAAGTAATGTTGTTATCTATAATTTTGGATGGTTTCAATCTACATTTGGCATGTGATATAATGTTAAATGTTTTTATTGGATAGTTGAACTATAATTGGCATGGCATGTGAAGTAATGTTGCACGATATATAATCAAAAAGTTTTTAAAACTTAAGTTTTTTATGGTTTCAATCTACATTTGGCACATGTGATATAATGTTAAATGTTTTTATTGGATAGTTTAACTATAACTGGCATGGCATGTGAAGTATTTTTGCACGATATATAATCAAAATGTTTTTAAAACTTAAGTTTTGGATGGTTTCAATCTACATTTGGCACATGTGATATAATATTAAATGTTTTTATTGGATAGTTGAACTACAATTGGATGGCATGTCAAGTAATGTTGTGATATAATCAAAAAGTTTTTAAAACCCAAGTTTTGGATGGTTGAAGTACATTAATCATGTGAAGTAATGTTGTGATATAATCAAAAAGAGTAAAGAAGTAGTTATATGTAAATCCCTTTAAATTTTGATTTAATGTTAAATGTTTTAAATGTTTTGATATGATGCTAAATTTTTTGATCTAAGTTTTGGATGGTTTCAATCTACATTTGGCCTATGGAATACTCCCATGCGTAGACATCGGATGCGTTGCAGAAGGGGAGGTGGGGGTAGGGGTGGAGGGGGCAGGAGTGTTGGCTCTCGCCTGCCTCTTTTAATCCATGACACAGGCAGCCACCCTCCTCCAGAAAGCAGTGTCACACAATTTCACTTCACTAATGCTATGGTCAGACCTCGAATTACGACGACCATTTCTGTCTTTTTTCAGGAGGAGCCGCAAGATGAAGGTGCCTCTGGTTCCAGGAAGTGACGGAGAAAGTCCACCATCCCAACCCATCAGCCCCAAGACACCAGGAAGTCGACAGCTCTTCCAGTCAAATCCAGCTCGACGAGCTCTAGCAGCGATGGCACAAGCAGCAACAGCTCGGCCTATGTGGAGAAAAAGCTCAAAGATGACTCTGGCTCCTCTTCCGCTTCGGAGAGCTCCTCCCAGCACTCCAAGGGAGTAGATGATGATTCGGAGGACTACAGTTGTCCAATTGTGGAGGAGAATCCTCCTACACACATCGATAGCTAGCTTGATGTGAGGTTGTCTTTATCTTTTTTGAACTTTTGTCATGTTTTGTAATCATTGTGCTTCTGAACACTCTATGTCTGTTGGTTTCCCGATATTGGGTAGCATCTTTTGGGCTGGTTTCCCGGTTATGGGCAGCCCCTTTTCTGTTTTTTTGATTCAGAACCTCTCTGGTGTTGGCTAGTTAGGCAACCCAGGAGATGGGTCTCGCTATGTACATTATGTTCAATATCGATAAATTAAACCAAATTAGAAAAATATATATATATATATATATATAATGTTAAATGTTTTGATCTAAGTTTTGGATGGTTTCAATCTACATTTGGCCTAGATGGAAGACTCTCATGTGAAGTATTGTTTTGATTTAATCAAAAAGAGTAAAGAAGTAGGTATATGTAAATCCCTTTAATTTTGATTTAATGTTAAATGTTAAATGTTTTGATATAAGGTTAAATGTTTTGATCTAAGTTTTCGATGGTTTCAATCTACATTTGGCCTATGAAAGACTCCCATGTGAAGTATTGTTTTGATTTAATCAAAAAAAGTAAAGAAGTAGTTATATGTAAACCCCTTTAATTTTGATTTAATGTTAAATGTTTTGATCTAAGTTTTGGATGGTTTCAATCTACATTTGATCTATGGAAGACTCCCACGTGAAGTATTGTTTTGATTTAATCAAAAAGAGTAAAGAAGTTGTACATTATCCCTTTAATTTTGATTTAATGTTAAATGTTAAATGTTTCAGGATATAATGTTAAATGTTTTGATCTAAGTTTTGGATGGTTTCAATCTACATTTGGCCTAGATGGAAGACTCCCATGTGAAGTATTTTTTTGATTTAATCAAAAAAAAATTAAAACCCAAGTTTTGGATGGTTGAAGTACATTTGGCATCTTAAGATTGTTTTTTATTTTGAGTGAAAAAATTTCCAATAGGAAGAATATAGCTTTTCAATGCAACTAACCATATTAATTGAGCTCTAATTGAAAAAAATTAAAGAAGTAGATATATGTAAATCCCTTTAATTTTTATTGGAAATATAAGAAGTACATATATGTTTGTTGAATTCGGGTCAATGTCATTAATTCACTCAAATAGGTAGCCTTGTTGATTTATAAATTGGTAAATTGATGACATTTAGTTAATTGCATTCTAGAACATAGAACATATCCGACCATTGGACAGACAAATTTTTTACTAGATCATTTTTCATCAATGCACATAGGAAAACTACTTGAACAATTAATTTAATTCTAGAACATATATATCCAATACATGTACATTTTTCATCAATGCACATTGAACGTATCCAACCATTGGACAAACAAATTTTGTACTAGATTTTCAATCAGGAATAGAGATGTGAGTCAAAGCATGTGCATGTACCAAAAAAATTTGTACATGTGCAAACACTTGCACAAATAACATAAGCAGCTCAATTTTTAGTTGAGTACTGGAAGTTATAAAACATATTTAATCCAAAGAGAATAAATTGTTGGGCACTTCAATCAAAAAAATTCCAATGGAAGGCCATCTTTAATAATCCATTCATGATCGGATTTTGACATTTTCCATTTCTTAATTTTTCATTTTTTCTTTGATTGAACCTCTATCAAATTTATGCGTGCTGCACATACCAAGTGACTATATTGACAACTTCTGAAATCAGGTTCATAGTCTTCAAAGTAAACAAAATCCCCACTTTGATTAGTTTGCCTGAAAAAATAACCTTTTAGTATAATACATCCTCTTTCATATTGAAATCTGTGATTATTATAGTTTTCTAATAATTTCATTTTTCGTTCAGTGCAACACATCAAATAATACTTCACATTTTCATCGTTGTCAATAGGTGAAATTATAGCAAAAACATCTCCTACACAATAAAACAAACTTAACAAAATTATACATATTTAAATTTATTTCTAGATCTTTAAATCATTAGAAAGCAATTCAAATGTTACCTTCTCTAACAAGATCAAAAACTCGATCACCATCGGATGATATTGTAGTTTCCTCTGATTGCATTTCTTCAAACATTGCAACAGACATTTTGCCCTTTGTATTTAGCTCTGTATGTTTCCAATCATTTACATACATTTGTTTTCACAAACGTCATTGGATTTTGTGTTGTCTATCTAAACATGACAAAAACAAGAATATTTTCTTTTATCCAATGCAAACACATTTCTAAACAACTTTTTTTTAATTGAATGCAATTTTCAAGTCCCTTTTATTGTTTCAACGTCATTTCCAATTGATCTATCTACGTCTTCTATCCCAATATGCCAAAAAAATCTTTATATCGAAAATTCAAAGAAGAATGTAAATATGATATCAAAATACAATCAAAGATAATCATTTCACGATAAAATTAGATTTCCAATAAAAATTAAATTGAATGGACCTTCACACTTCCCTTGATGGGTTAGTCTCATGGTTTAGATCAGAGATGCACCATTGAACAACTTCTTTTGTGTCCACGAGTCGGCTTGCAAAGGGGTTCATTTGATCTCTTCAAAGTGCTCATTTTATGCATGCCCCTGCACCGTCATGTTCTCCTTCTCCATGGCCAGTCTCAAAGAAATTCCAACAATGTTTAATGCAGGTTTTCTTATGAAGACATCACAACCAAAAGAATGATCGTGCAAATTTGAATTGACCTACGCATCCGTCTAACTATATCCAATGTTCATTGAATGTTATTCCACGATTTTTCAAGGAATCATAAATTTTTCCAAAACAATGTTGTACAAAATATATATCATGTGTATGATCGTCACTGATATAAAAGTGATATTCTTTAATGATATGTTGATTTTCACTTGTGTTTTCTATATGATCGACGTTTTGTTCAGCATGTCTATATAGAATATGGATGAGCATGGAGACTTGGTTAGAATGATAGTATTCACTATGAATTTATTTTTGTGGAACAAATGTGTAGTTTTCTGCAAAATCAATCACTGACAAAATGGTCCCTAGTAGAAAAAATTTACGAGATTTTTTGAATTTCAAGTCTTGCCATCGAGCTCTATGGGAATGCTTGGTGTATTTGTAAATTTATGCCTCAAACTTTCTCAAAAATTCTATCAAAAAAATTTCGTCTTCTCGTAATTCAATTCTTTTAACACTATTTGCACCTTGAATCGATGTATGGATATATTCATATCTCTTCCATTTCACTTTCATGTTGGACAATGATTGTTCATTTATATCAGTACGATATTTGTTTTGAAATTTAGTCAAATTTCCACAATCATCGCATTTTTTACCACCAACACATTTCTTTTTGTAAAATAGTTCATCGCTTTCTCTTTCACATAGAATTTGAGATATGAAATCACAGATAGTGGAAGGAGGAGGTGAATCCTTCCATAATGTTCTACCAAAATCAAGGAATATGTCATAATATAACTCAAATTCCACATAATAACGGCAACAACAAGTGTCGCGTACGGTGATAGGTTTTACATACCATGGTTTTTGTTGAAAAAAAGCACTGATTGAAACATGAATTTCACGATTCTCTTCTTTGAGATTGTTGAATAACTCTATCTGAGTGGTTTCCAAGAAATATTTTTCATGTTCTTCGTACTGATTTCGTGTTATTCTTCTTCGCATCACATGCTTTGCAGTTGGTGAAACACACGAATTGTTCTTCCAATATTCATATATTATTTTTTTAACATTTTCTCCAAGTCTATCTTTGTATGGTTGCCTACAAATAGCTCTCCAACAATCGAGTTCATCATTTACATCTATTTGCAGCTAAAATTTCCGATGTTTGTGCAAATTTTTTCGCGAGGTTCCTAATGCTCGTGCCATAGATGTTACCAAATGATTCTCTTTAGTGCTTGATGAAACCATTGCCATATGTATTCATCTACGTATAATTGAAACATTTTTCTATCTAGATATCCTAATTGAATTTATAGCACTACTTATATTTTGTATCACATTTTCCTTCATTTTTTTTTTATCTTTGGTTGATTTTCGAATACCCAGTAGTGTCGTAGCTTCTTTTAATTTCCTTAATGATAGGATACCTTTCAACATTTGAGCTTGAACTATCACCTGCTCCTTTATGAAATACGTTTGAAAAATGAGGTTAACAAGATATCGTATATAATGGTCAGGTTTTTTATCTCCATATGTGTGACTGTCAACATTTTCTAACATCTCATCATCGACACTGATTTCATCTATACATATTCGAATAAATAGTACATAATAATTTTACATATTCAATAAATAACTAAATTAATAAATATATGTATAATTTAAATAATACGTGCATGTGTTCAATATATATATATATATATATATATATATATATATATATATATACATACCTTGTGATTCAATTTCTTCACTTGAATTTCTTTCAATATTTTCACCATCTTCAATCATTGGTTCAATATCTCTTTCACTTTCTCTTTCAAAATTTTGTATCTCATCATCAATGTTTTGAGGAATATCTCTCTCTATTTACATTGCAAAATATTTTTCAAATTAGTTCATCAAATAAAAATTAAGCTTCACATTTTACACTAGGAAAATTTTAAATATATTAATAGATCATAATATTTACATTTACATACCTGCTTCAATTTCTAGTTGAGGTTGATTTTCCCCTTCAATATTTGAGAGTGTTTCTATCTTTCTTTTGCGAGATTGTCTCATCTCTTCTCAACGTTCATCAGGGTCATTTTTTCGATGATATTTTCTCGCACAATTCCTTCGATTTTCCATGATAATAGAGTATGAAGTTCAAAAAATTTCCTTCAAAAATTTAGACAATAACTCAATTAGAAAAAGCATCACAAAAGATTTAATTTTAAAAAAACTCATTTTAAAAATTTTGCAAAAAATACATACTCTAATCCAAAACATTTACTTTAAAAAATCCGAGAAAAAAATGTCTTATAAAAATGAAACGAAGCTCAAAATATTTAATTCAACTCAAAACACGTACTCTAAAAAAATGTCACTTCAAAAAATGCCTCCAACTTTTAAAAAAAACGTCACTTTAAAAAATACTTCCAGAAAATGTATTTTCGAAATTAAGCCCAAATCCATACTTTCAAAAAAAATGAAGCACAAAAAATATCCAAAAAAATGCATTACATACCTCCAAGAAATTTCCTTTGAATGTACGTCCAAGAAAATTCCTTAAACCCAAAACAATTTTTTGCAAAATCAGACCGCCCCCAAGCAATGTCCTCCAAGAAAAGTCTTTAAACCCAAAACAATTCTTTGCAAAATCAGATCGCCTCCAAGAATTCGAAATTAAGCCTAAATTTATACTTTCAAAAAAAAATGAAGAACAAAAAACATCCAAAAAAATGTATCACATACCTCCAAGAAATGTCCTTTGAATGTACGTCCAAGAAAATTCCTTAAACCCAAAATAATTCTTTGCAAAATCAGACCGCCTCCAAGAAATGTCTTCCAAGAAAAGTCCTTAAACCGAAAACAATTCTTTGCAAAATCATACCGCCTCCAAGAAATGTCCTTAAACCCAAATCTCCAAGAAAATTCCTTAAACCCAAACCAAGACCTTTGTAAAACCAGACCAAATGTGTGAAATGTGTGAAAATTATGAATGATTTCACGGCAATTTATATTGCCGCGAAATTTTTTTTTTTAGAGGCTTCGCGAAATTTTCCGGCTGACGAAAAAGTAGACAGAAGTTTGGCCGAACTATTAAGGCATGAGACTTAATGGCCTATTTGCGCAAAAAATAGTTCGGCCGAACTAACGCGTCACCAGTTACGCAAATCCAAGCTCTGAATATGTTTCTGCAACTTTGGACTGATTAAACTCCATGAAACATTCTGAATTAATTGTGGGAACCAAGAAAAGCATTTTCAGAATTGAATCTACTTTCAGGAAATATAACTTTTATGAAATTTCATAAATATTTACTAATTTTAATTAATTTTGTAATAAAACAGGTGCAAACAATTTCTGAGGGTCATTGTGATTCAGTGAAATCAAAATTTTGTATCTCCCAAAATACATTGTAAAAAAAATTGAAAAATTTATGGGGCATTACATTGGTCCGCCGTCTCTAATGGGTAGCTTTTATATTTTTAGTTTATAATTTATATGTTAAGAAATTTCTTGCGTCGCGAAACATACTCAAAATATGAATTTTTTTCATATTGGACCAGTTCAAAAAATTCTAGTAATTATGATATGCATCCATTGGCTTTGTAAATATGATGAAACTAAAGTAGACTTTGTCTAGATTGTTGTAACACATTTTGTTTTCTCAAAAACACAAATTTTCAAAGAATACAACATTGCGTATTAACATGACTTCTTATGAATCCTTTGATTGTTAAAAAACACACACTCAAAAAAACACTAAGTTGACATATCAAATGTGCATAAAAAAATTCCAAAAAATAAGTAATAGAAAGTTAACAAAATTTCTGAGAACTTTTATTTTTATGGCAAAATGAAATTCTAAACAGAAAAATTGTTATATTTTGCAGAAAGTTGAAGAACCGAAAAAAATGAAAGTTTTTTCTCAATAAAGGGAAAAAAGTGTAACCCAACTTCACCTTTTCACCCATATATTTTTAATAAATAATATATAACGTATCGTATACCGAAAGTGTCCTTTTCCGGGGGTCATCGTATCCCGAATCCAATTCTCGAATCCCCGTATCCATCGAATCCCAAATCCCTGTATCAGGTGACTTAGGCTAATCCTGAATCCCTGTATCAGGTGACTTAGGCAATAGCCTAAGTCACACAATCTGATTGTGCGATAGTCCGGGATTCGTGGGACGATGACCCATCGGGTATACGTATTATATATATATATATATATATATATATATATTAAAAATTAGAATTTTTTTACACAAATTCATACAAATTCATTGATTCAAACATAGATTTAAGATCTTAGATACTCATACATGACACATTGATACATCATACAATTGTCAAATTTAAAAAAGATACCAGATTTATCAATGCTCTAATGAGGCTTTCAAGATAATTCCAACCAACACTTGGAATATTAATGCCACTGTGGTACACAAAATGATCAATGTTGCTTCACTAAGTTCGTTGTGCCAACGAACTCTTAGATTTATCACTTAAGTAATCAATATTTCCTAGATTTAGAGAATGAACTCATGTGTGTAAATTTTGAAACAAAATACTTCACCTTAGCAGAAACAATGTGTGCCCTTCAACCATAAGTATGAACAAATAAATGAGGTTCAAAGACGTTTGTGACAGTCATAAAAAGTGTGGAATGATTGGTAGATGTGAGAAGAGAAAATGTGAGTGATGGCAGCCAATCATAGATCAGAAAATAGCCCAAACAGATCACCAATACCAAGGAATATGAATGTTAAACAGGCCCATAATTTTTTTCATGATGGTATTTCTGTGCTTAGATCCAGCTGTACGGAGGGATTCATACCCGATTCTCCAGATTGCGTCGTATCCGTATAGGGTACGGTCGAGATTCGACGTACTTTGTACATATACGGCCGAATCAAGAGAATCAGGTACGAATCCCTCCATATTGTATCAGATACGTAGGATTCAGGATTCTTGGCCCCTCCCCAACAAATCCGGTTTCACAGACTGCTACTAATTGGGAATATTACACTCCTCCCCGCCAAAACGTTGCTTGTCCTCAAGCAACTGCAAAGATGGGTGCCGCAAATTTTTTTCACTCTCCCAAGTGGCATCCTCATCCAGAAAGTTCCTCCACCTCACCAAGTACTCTCTGACTGTCCTGCTCGGTAGTTTCCCCTGCCTGGTGTCTATGATGGCTTCTGGCTACAACACCAAATGCCCCTCATCATCTATCGGTGGAAGCTCCTTTGTTGTAGTCACCTACTGCCCTAATGCATTTTTGAGGGATGATACATGGAAGATGTTGTGGATCTGACTACCTGTAGGCAGCTCTAGCTCATATGCAACCTCCCCAATCCTGCGGATCACCCTGTAAGGTCCATAGAAGCGAGGCTTGAGCTTCTCGGCCCTCTTATGCTTCAGCGTGGACTATCGATATGGCTGAAGTCGCAGGTAGACAAATTCCCCTACCTCAAACTGCCTCTCAACCCGTCCCCTATCGACATACAACTTTTGCTAGTTCTGAGCGATAACTAAGCTATCCTTAAGAGCCCGAAGTATATCCTGAATCTCTTAGAACCAGTCCTTGGCCCTGGGGGCCTTGCTAGCACCAAACATCACGTCAGCAAAATTCAAAGCATGGTATCCATACAAAGGATAGAATGGATACATACCGATGGACATGTGAAAATAAGTGTCGTACCAGTACTCTCCCAAATGCAACCAGCGTAACCATGCCTTCTGCTAGCCTGTGACATAGTTTCACAAGTAGCCTTCCAACCACTTGTTCACTTTCTTTGTATGCCCGTCCATCTGAGGGTGATAATTGGTACTCGGATTCAACTTTGTACCCACCAAACGAAAGAGCTCCTGTTTAAATCTGCCCATGAAACGATTGTCCCAATCACTAAAAATTGTCTTCGGAAGACCATGCAATATGAAGACTTTCCTAAAGAACAACTATGCTACCTGTGCTATTGTATAATGTGCTAATATAGCGAATAAGTGTGCATACTTTGTTAGTCGATCAACGACCACAATGATGCAATCCTTGCATTGCACCATGGCTAACCCCATGATGAAGTCCATCGAAATGCTCTCCCATTTCCCCTCCAGAATGGGGAGTGGTTGTAGTAATCCTGTCAGATGGCTCATCTCTCCTTTGTTTCGTTGACACACCTCGCACTCCATGACACGCCAGAGTATGTCCTCCTTGAGGACTCTCCAAGAGAACCTCTCCCTGATGGCCCTGTAGGTTTTGGTGAACCCCTGGTGGTCTGATAATGGTGAGTCATGTGAGGCACACAATACCTTCTCCTCGAGCTGTGAGCTCCTAGTCAAGAAGATCTTGTCTCTGAAGTATATCACATCATCCATCACCTTGTACCTGTCATCTTTGATCTGACCATCCAGTATCTCAAAGCAAAATGGTCCTTGGAATACTCCACTAATAACTGAGCCCTCCAATCAGTGTCTAGGCTCATTAGAGACAATGATGCCAGTCTGCGTGATAGAGCATCGGCCACCGTGGTGTTCTTCCCTTTGACATACTCAATGTCAAAGTCATAAGCATGGATCTTGCTGACCCATTTTTGTTGCCTCTCCTGTAACTAATTCTTCTCTAAGAAGAATCAGAGACTGTTGTGATAATTCCTCACCCTGAACCTGTTCCCCACCAATTATTATCGAAGCTTGGCCAGTGCATGCATGATAGCTAGCATTTCTTTGTCGTATATGGGATACAACCTCTCATGTGACAATAGCTTCCTGCTCTCGAAAGCTATGGGGTGGCTCCCTTGCAACAAGACTGTGCCCACCCCCTCTCCTGAGGCATCACACTCCAAGATAAAGGGCTACATGAAATTTGGCAAAACCAAAACGGAACAGCTGCTCATCACCTCATTGAGCCTGTCAAAGGCCCTCTGTGTTGTGTCCGTCCAACTGATTGCCCCCTTTTTGGTAAGATATGTGAGGGGTGCAGAAAGTTGGGAAAACCCCTTGATGAACTTCTGGTAGTAGGTGTAGATGCCTACAAACCCCCGAAGCTCAGTCACGTTCCTCGATTCCAGCCAATCCCGGATGGCCCGGATCTTCTTCTCATGGAATCTCACTCCATCCACCCCAATGATGTGCCCCAAATAGAGCATCTCTGTTAGCCCAAATTCACATTTGGAGAGCTTAGCATAAAAATTTTTCTCCTCCAAAATGCACAATACAGCCTCAATGTGTTGTAGGTGCTCCTCCCATGTCCAAATGTATATCAAAATGTCTTCGAAGAATACCAACACAAATTTCCTCAACTGACCATGGAAGATGTGGTTCATGCAGGACTAGAAGGTGGTCGGTGCATTGGTTAGCCTGAAGGGTATCACCAAAAACTCAAAATGGCTATAGTGGCATCTAAAGGCTGTCTTGGTAACATCCTGGTCCCTCACTCAAATTTGATGGTAGCCCGACCTCAGATCAATCTTCGAAAAGAACTTCAACCCCCTTAGCTCATCTATCAACTCATCAATCCGCGGGATGGGGTATTAGTTCTTCACGGTTTTCTTGTTGAGATCCTGATAATCGATGCACATCCTCAATGTGCCATCCTTCTTCTTCACCAGTTAACAAAAGAAGCAAATGGGCTAGTGTTGGGTCGGATGTGTCCTAGTGCTAAGAGCTCATGAATAGCTCTTTCAATATCATCCTTGTAGGCTTTGGGGTGCCTATAAGGTGTAGTAATCACGGCCTGAATGCCCTGATCTAGCTCAATGGTGTGCTCAAACCCCTGATCTGGTGGCTGCCCTGGCGGTATATCCCCAAAAACTATAGCACACATGTCTAAAATTGATTGCACATCTGGGTGAACTGCCTGTCCTGTAGATCCTACCTCTGAAACACGCAGCTCCACTTCCCCCTCTATGTCTCCCTTCCGAAATTATGCCTCCATTCGGTGTACTGAAACTGTCCGTGGGGGATAAGTGTGCATGCCTCGGGTCATCTCATGCTTATTGGTATTCTTGTCTATCTACTCCATCTCTAGAGTCTCGTAGTCTGTAGTGACCTTCCCCAACGTGTTCAACCACTACACTCCCAGTATCACATTGGTGTCTGGAATGTTCACCACAAAGAAATGGTATGTCAAAGTGTAAGTCCCCATGGTCACTGCCAACGTTGGTACATATCTAGCACACTGCATAGTTCTGGCACCTGGTACCAGTACTGAAAATCCATCAAAGCTCTTTGTTGGTATGCTCCTCCGCTCTACCAACTGTGCATAAATAAAGTTGTGGGTCACCCCACTGTCAACTAGCACTGAAACACGATGTCCCTGCATGGTGCCCCGGACACATAGTGTCAAATACTTGGGAACCTCTCGCAAAGAAGCAAGGACTCCCCCAATAGGTGAAAACGTTGTCCCTCCTGCTCCTGGGGGTGGAGGTGGTGGATGATCCCCTCTCTGCACTACAATTTTGCCTCCTGCCTCTATCTCCTTGTATGCATCTTCTTCCCCATCACTGTCAGAGAAGACCTCTATGTAGTGTGCCTTCTCTTCGGCACAACGATATCCCGGTGCCCATCGCTCCTGGCATGTGAAGCATAGCTTCCTCCATCTCAAATATCTCCAGGTATCATCATCCAAAGGCCCTCAGCCTTGGTTTTTCCCTCGGAGGTAGAACCCTCGTGTCCTCCCCCTTCGACTGAAATGCCAGTCTCTGGGGGAAAGGAGCTCTGGTCCTGGGTAGAGTATCCTGCAAATCCATGGTCCTCCCAACTGCATCATGAAGTGTAGTAGGACTCGTGGACCTGACTAATCCATGCAGAGGTTCTGGCAACCCATCAATAAACATGTAGATCATCCTAGCTGAGGACAAGTCGAGCACCATAACATAAAGCCTCAAGAACTCGGAAATGTAGGTTTTTGAGTTCGTGGTCTTCTTGAGCTTGGTCAACTCAACAAAGTGTTCTTCTAGATCTCTCTGGTCAAACTGCTCTACCAGTCTCCGTGTAAACTCCACATACGATGTCACTGCTGAGTGACCCAGCTTGGCCATCTCGTGGAACCACCAATCGTGGGCCTCTCCCTCAAGGTGCAGCATTTCCACCTTGATGGTCTCTCCCTCTGCCATCTGATTGAGCTGGAAATAAATATCTAGCTTCTCCACCCAAGCCTTGCCGAAAATTTTGAGGACATGTCAAATGTTGGCAAGAAAAACCTACCCATTGTATGTTGTACGTCCCCATCTTGTGTGTATCTACCCCCTCTATTCTGGTTATGGGGTCGACTATCCTTCTTGTGCTTTACAAAATCACGCAAAGTGAGAGCTTCACCAAGATCTCGCCCATAGGACTGATACTCAGAAAAAAAAACATGCCCACTGTGCGTTGTACGTCCCCATATTGTGTGTATCTACCCCCTCTATTCTGGTTAGGGTCGACTGTCCTTCTTGCGCTACACAAAATCACGCAAAGTGAGAGCTTCACTAAGTTCTCACCCATAGGACTAATACTCGGCAAAATAATCCCCCATATGAACTGGCTCCGGCTCTTGAGGTGCTCCCGTCCTAGTGCCTGTAGTCAGAAATGTGGGCATCATGGAACGTGGGGGAGTAAGTGACACAACCTGATGCGCTGTGAGTTGCTCCAGAAAATGGTGGGAAGTGTCAAACCCTTCTCCAATGTGAAAACCCCTTGGGGTTTCACACTGTCTCTAGTCTGTGGTAAAATTCTACCCCATCTCTTTGATTCTCCTTGATAGCTCCTGCACAAACTTTAGGAGGAGTTGCCTGAACTCCCTCCCTTCATCTTTCTCCTCTGCCATTGGTTCTTCCTCTTCTGCGTCCACTACTGGAACGCAGTCTCCCTCTCCAAAATTAGCCTCAAGCCTCCACTCTCTATCCTTGTATTTCCTTCCCCGGTAAGTGATATATGGTTTTCCTGTTGGTGTCATATACTAATCTGCTCCACAGGCTGAGCCAAATCTATGAGCTCTGATACCATTGTAATATTTCGAATAGAAATAAACAAGCATCTACAAAAAATATACAGACATCACATAAACAATGAAAATATGGAGAAATGCTGAGCCATTTTATTATATAACCGAAAGATGACAATGAGTACAAAGGTGATCAGAATGATGGCACCTTGGCTTGCAAAAGGCAAGCTGGAAATACTCTCATAAATACTCAATGAATGGTTGCTCTATCAAGGACTACGTGGTCTCCAAATGCTGTTGCTGCTGCGACTGCTAAAATGGGATGGCTCCTTGGGGTTTTTTCCCTGCTCAGAAAAATGTGAAACTCTGGGAATGAGCTCTCCTCCAATAACCCAAAAAAGACCAGAAAGGAATCCCAGAATAGATGACCCTGGGATTTGACCTCCCTTGGGAAATAATGCTATCCTAGTGAAATACGTTGGCCCTGAATGATCCTCTGCAAATGATGGCCTCCTCCTGTACCAAAATGACGAAATAGTGAAGGGTTGATCCCTTCACACTATCTCGGGCTGAATCCCCTGATATATCCTCACTCTCGGAACTGCCTCTACCACAAACTGCGTGATCCCTCCAAGAGACTGCGTTGTCCAAGAAAATGTGTAATCTTGGCTGAAGATGCTATGGGTCCCTCCTACAAATAAATGGATAAAACTCCTCACCCGAGCAGGAACTCGAAGTCCACCGAGGCTGAGGTTGGGATCTCCGCTCCAAGACACCCGGTGTGCTGAACAACACTTGTAGACTTTGCTCAACAAAAAAAGTGTGCTCAATGTCAAAAGAAAGAAATCAAAGATGCATAATAGAATGAGAGAAAGAGGAGCCTCTTCCCCTTTTTATGCTTTGAGAGCCTTGCTCTCATCCAGGCCCCACCAAACTGTGTTGTCCCTCTTGGCCCATGATGTCCCTCTTTCACTGCGCTATCATGGGCTCACACTGCCTCTTCCCTCACGCTGCCACTTCACCCTCCTGGGCCCCACGTTGTCAAGTAAATACGTGCTCAAGTGACTTTAGGGGATAATTATTTCCTAAGTGTGGCTTATGTGTCTCATCGCCCACTTTATTAGCTGACTTAACTTTAGAAAAGGAAAACTGGCCAAAATTAATATTACCAATCAACTGCTCCTAATTGGAAATATTACATATAATTTCCACAATTATTTCCACTTCCAAATTTTTATGGCTAGCTTTAATTCAATTTTACCTAAATAATGCCACACCATATTTTTTTCATATGGAATCTGTATGACAAATCATGGTGCATGGGAATAACAGCTTGCCAAAGTAAAGGACCTAAGCTGTGAGAACTTGATAGATGGATAAGTGTATACATGCAAGTATGTTCTGAGAAGTACCTTGCAAGATGATTCCCCAAAAGAAAAGCTTCAATGTTCTCACGGTTACCTTATTAATTGTGGGCACTCTCCCAATGATTCTCTACAAAGATTCTACCATCTAGCTTTCTAATGAAAGTGTTCTAGGGAGTGCAGTAGTTGATTACATAAGAGATGATAAGGACTGGTTCCCAGATTCTTATGCAGAGTCAGCGTAGCTTAACATAATTTTACGAGAAATGGCCATAATGACTCAATTCTGCAATTTTGATGTAGGTAAACATGCTTATATCCAACTAATTTATGATTAGCTTATTTTTCCTATGAGCTCGACTATTTTTAGGCACTATTTTAACAATTACAATAAATGTTTTTAGGTTGGATAACATATTTGTAAATTGAAAGTCAATAAGAAAACTCCAATTAAACAGTAAGAATCCAAAGAAACAATAAAAGAACTACTATCTCAATAGAAGAACTATTAACCTGATAAAACGTAAAAAGAAAAAACAACCCTCCAGAATATATGGGGTGGGGCTCACCTACATAGTACTACAAGTTCACCTCAACGAGCCGGGCAGGATGGTACCTTAAGTGACAGAATAAACAACCTTAATCTCTCATTGGCCAGAGAAATTGACTTTGAGGGAATGGCCCGATGGAAGACCTTACCAACGTGCCAACCCAGCACACCAGGCATAAGTATTGTTCAAAGACGAAAGATTTGTTTGAAAAAATCCTAGCTTTGTTTGCATTTTGCCTAAATTTTGAATTTTTTTAATGAAACTTTTCAAAGATATATAAATAGAGACATTTTCCAATAAGACTATAAAGCATGTAAAAATGGCAGAGTTATATTAAAGTCATCCAACCATTTTTTTCAACTTTAGGGAGTGATAGTAAACTGAAGCATCTAACTACAAAGTTAAGAAGCATGGATATGTACATAAAGGATATAAATTTTTGCACTTGTATTTACATATTGGATATATATATATACATATATATATATATATATATATATATATATATATATATATATATATATATATATATATATATATATATATATTAGACATTTTGATGATTTTTCTTGCTTATTTTTGGTCTAATTTGACTAGAATCTAGTAGAGATTTGTTGGAATCACAAGTTTCAGTTGTGAACTCTCCACAATCATAGTGCCCCAAGAGTTTTTTAGGTTGTTGAATCCATATATGTAGTCAAAAACCTAAAACCCACATTAAACCTAAGTTGCCCTGAAACGGATATGGATACGGTGAATTTTCAAAAAATCCAGATATGATTTGACAAGGAAAAGGCATATATATAGAACAAAATAAAAATTTTATATTACCATTCATCTTTTAGAATCTAGATAAATCATTTAAAAATACATAATCATCATCAAGAATTCAACATACACAAATCATCATCAATTCAACATTAATGTTATCATCATCATTAGTGATTATTATAACATTCAACATATCAAGTTTCTATTTCCAATTTCAATCATCGACATCATCACCAAAATTAATAATGTTAAATGAACACTACATAGTACATACAAAATGAACTATGACTAGCAATCTACTATCATATGATATTATGGTATCATCATATGATATCATATCATATTATGGTATTCAATGTTCATTATTCAAAAGTTTAAAACATCATCATAATTTACATTTACTATTGGCTTGAGGGGTCCTGACCCAGGTTCAGAGGTTAAGGTTTGACAACAAACCCCTATACTACTGACCCTTTCGACAATGACCTACTTGCACAAGCCAAGGTCTCACCCGAAGTAGTATTGGAGAGTGCTGGAACCAGGTTTCCGCACCCTGGGAGAGAGTAGGTAATGTGAGGCAGATCTGTATTATAACTTGCTAGGTTTACCCAGAGTGAGTCTATTCGCAACCATTTTAATAGTATACTCAGCATATAACCATAACACAACTATCAGATCTAATCAATACATTCGCATCTACGTGCACATTACCAAATACCATCACAAAGCATTTATAATCGTAGCTAATAATAGATCACAAATATACTTATGAAAAAACATAGATACATTCGCAACTAAATAATCATCACAGATGTGCTTCAGCAATAAACATAACCGATCCAGATAGCACAGAGATACTTTAACAATACTTCACATTCATTAATATTCAGATCCACTTACAACCAAAACCAGCCTGCGCACACATCCTAGCAGGGTCCGCACACAGCAGGACTGAGGATCTCTGCGCACACAACTAGCAGGAGTCCTTACCCAAAACAACCCAAAAAAGATCTAACAATTCGTACATAACATCAGTGTTAATTCATGCCTACCTCTAGACTCAAACTA
The DNA here is from genome assembly GCA_034641835.2 of Pinus albicaulis. NCBI lineage: Eukaryota > Viridiplantae > Streptophyta > Pinopsida > Pinales > Pinaceae > Pinus > Pinus albicaulis. Next base: position 455,025,452 of record CM076572.1, read on the forward strand.
TTCATCTATTTATATCAATGTGGCCTACGCTATCCTGTGATTTGCAAATCTTGGATTGCAGACTCTAGGTCTACCGTTTGACCCATTACAATGCATTCAGGGCCTTGACCTGCTCCAAAACCCTTGCGTTAGACTAATTAATACAAAAAATATACAAAATTCGCAGCTTAGGGAGCCCTGTTCCAACATTAACATATCATCCAATATGTCTTCATCCATGTAACTAAGATCTACATCAACATTTAGATCATCTCCATCAGTGGGAGCATTGCTGCTATGTCCACTTCAAGATGCAATTATTGGTGTCTCCTCATCAAACAAAGTCATATGAGACGTGGCATTCAACGCCATATCCAATTCAAGAAAATATGGTTCTACATCCCATAGTTTAATTGGCCCAAATTTGTATTCGTCACTTTTGCGTGATAGAAGACAAAGGTTCGAATGAACATACATTAGTTCCTTAGCCTTTTTGGAGCCCAATATGTTTTGTGTCACCGAATAGATGAAACCATATGCACTCCAGTTCCTCTTTGTTGAAGAGGAACTAGCAACCTGTGACAAGATCTTGATGGCCAATTTTTGGATATGTGAAAGTTTCCCACCATAGTAGTTCCACCAATCAATTGGACTCATTATGGTCTTGCCTGCATGAAATCAAGATCTACACCCAAACCTTCTGATCCCACAAAATAAGAAAACTCTGAATGAATATGAATCCCAATATCAAGATCTACAAATAGCTTTCTAAAAGCTTTCTTAAATCCTTGTGAAACTTATGGGTCTTTGTTTGGTGTGGTTCTTTTTGGATTACTTAGCAACTCTATGGAATAATATTTTGGATTCACTGCATAGGCCAAAAGGTGCAATGGAGTGGTATCGTATTCCACCTTTTAGTCAACATATCTTTTACTTCCTTGTAAAAGACTTCATCTGGGTCCTTTTCCTTGGCATTTATAACCACCCGTATCTTCTCTAACACGGAATCAATGCTCTCATACACCTTTCCCAAATTAGTCATATCTGTGTCAATCATGCATAGCAAATCCACTATTGGCTTAGTAAATGCCAAGAGGCACTCCACCCTATCCCACCATTCATCATCAACAACCAACCTTTTCATTGTTTCTGCTCTTTTAGTATGGGATTGCCTCCATTGATTTTAATGCTTCTTTCACCTGCATAAGTCTTGTTAAGACTATGATGTGAGAAGCAAAACGAGTCTTAGCAACTTGCAATTGTCAATGTTTCAATAAATTAAAAATCATAATTGATTGAATATCTATTATGATTAATGAATCATGACTTATTTGAGAATCCAATTTACATATTTGAATTTTGAGTCATAGAAATTATAATTTATCAAATAAACTTTAAAGATTAGATACCTTGAGGAGCTCCAACTTCGCAAATTCCCAGTAGGTGCCTTGGGATATGTGGTGAAGACTTGAATTTTTTTTGCCTCTTCAAAAATAAGTCGAATCCACTCAATTTGTTTCTCCATCTTGTTCAACATGAGGTTCAACGATTGTACAACACAAGGGGTCCAAAAGATGTGTTGATATTTGTTTTCAATAATTAGGCATGCTACTCTACACATTGTTAAATTGTCAGTTATTGCCTAGACAACATTTTCTAGCCCCATCATTTCAATTGCTTCAATGAAGATGTTAGCAATGAATTGGGAACCTTTCAGTTGCCCCTCACAATCCACTGCCTTCAAAAACATTGCTCGCTTTGGGCTCTGAGCAATCACATTGATCAAAAGTCTATTCCTTTGATCTTTCCATCCATCAAAAATGATGGACAACCCTTAAATGTGCCATGAATTACAAATCGGTTTTAATTTACCCTTAAAATCTAACTTCTCAGCAGTCAACAATGTAGTGTGAACCTTCTCATATCCAGGGCTCTTGTACCCTTTTGGGGCTTCATTCACTTCTTTTATCATCTTTTCCCAGTAAAGAGATTGCACAAGGTTAAAGGAAAGACCATTTGCATAAATGCATTGACCTATTACTGCATCTGCCTTCTTTGGAGCATCATTATTAAAACTCTTTTCCAACGGTCCCAAATTAGACCGCTTTGAACCAGAGCTACCAATTCCATATGAGGGAAGTGGAGGCTCTGTTGAATATGCTTCCAACCTTGTTAATTGTTTGAATTGGGAGGCAAAATTTGCTTCATTTGCTTTAGCATCTACCTCGCATTGTTCTTTCTGATATTTTGCAACCCTTTTATTTACTCAAACCTTTTATGTTTGTCCCATTCTCTTTAGGTGGGCTAGTGCATACTCGAACCCCATTGCCTCTTAACACAAGTAAATGTGCTTTCACCAGAGTGTATGATCCCTTAAACTCCTTTTTACACTCACTGCAAACCCATACTAACTATCCTCTTCCTTGGATCTTCCCTACAATAGTTACATATTTCCAAAGTGGTGACTTTGGATTTACTTTGGGGGTCGATTCAATTTTGTGTTCCTCATTACGAATGGATGAACTTGAAGATGCCATGATGATGATGTAAATGGAAACTGCAAAATAAAATAAAATAAAAAATTCTTGAAATTCGAAGATAGAAATTAGAAGAGCAATTGTGCAAGTAATAAGAGGAAAATGGAATTTTTTAATAATTATTAAGCTTAATATTAACAATGCACATCAATGTGTGTCTGCCAACCATCGAAAAAAAATATTTGTTTGATGCAACACTAATTCAAACATAGAAGATCGAACTTAGACAGTTCTTGTGTATTGAATGCCATGTTGACTAAAAGACAACAAGAGGCAATGAGGAACTAATGAATTAAATCACTAAACAATGAAGACGATCCTCCATCAATTCAGCCAAAAAATAAAAATCAACAAGAAAAATTGCCTTATGCCATTCAAATACTATTTTTGTGAAAATTCTCTCCTCCATCCCTCTCTCCTCCAAAAATAAAAAAGAAAAGAACTAAAATTAAATTCAAATAGTAAACTAGAAAGATACGATTGCATCCCCTTCCCTCATGGAAAAAAACAACATCATTTTGATGTTATGAGTAGTTAGTAGACTTTGTTGATATTTTGAGTGTTGGGGTAGCTTCGGATGTTCTCTAGCTCCCAAACTTTGTGAAGGGACTAGAGTACATGAGATCTCCAAGACCCAGAAAGGGATTTTAGAAATTTCATCATGTTTAGGAGATAATTAATTAAGTAATCTTTTTAATTAAGGACACTAAGTCTAACTTAGGAAAATTAAAAGATTAAGGTAATTAATTTAAGCATGTGATGAAAATGACTTAAGTTACACAGATCAAGCTTTATTTTAATATTAGTCGTCAGATGAATATTAGATCATGGTCGTTGGTTTCCCAATGAGAAAAGTATAAAGGAAAGACTTGGGGTCAATTGGAGAACACACACAGTGGCAGAGCACTGAAACTAGGTTGGAATTCTAGGGCGTGGTTTGCTAAGAATTTCAGAAGTGTTTGAGCTGTAGCAAGGGGTGGTATTGGCTAAGGGGATGATATGATTCCAGATCCAAGAGTCAGCAAGAGGCAAAGAAGCAGTAGTCATACTAGCATAGAGGAGGCAGTAGCTACGAAGCACTTACACAGCAGTTGCACGACGTAGAGGGCTTCACTGCTACGCAGGCTCAGAAAGGGTAGCACAGATGCAACATGAGGCCATTAGGGCTTACGCAGGCCCAGCTAGGCAAATGCAGGGACTGCATCCTTCAGTCTGGGGTTCCACAAGCCTCTCTTTAGCAGCACAGGGGCACAAGCAGGCTAGCAGAGCTGACGTAGAGGGCTTCAGAGCAGCGCTGGGGTTTCTGAAGATAGAAAGGGGTTGAGTTTTGTAAATCTCGTTTGAGGGTGTGAATCAGTCCAGTTTTCCGTCTCCGGAACTGAGGTATTGCTACAGATTTTTGTTTTCTCTATTGGGTTAACCAGTAAGGTGCCCAGATTTATTGTACTTAGAATATACATAATAATATAAACCCTCCAGCAGCCAGAAGACCGGTTTTCCCGCATTGGGATTTTCCAGGGACAATTGTCCATAAAATCTTGTGTGTCACTTTCACATTGTGCATGTATTCAATTTAGATTTGTATATGTGTAGACTGTTAATTTGTTTACTTCGATGTTAATGATGATAATTTCAGATTAATAACTTGATTAAGTAGGAGAAGTATAACCAGATTTAACAGTAGGGTTTCTGTATAAGTAATATTCATAAATTTTTCATATGGTATCAGAGCTATTGCAGATATAGCTGGATCACCAGCAAGAATACTGAAGAATCCTTATTGCAGAAAGTAGTAAAGAACGCAGCAGCAGTCGCAAAAATCCGGACCAGAAAGGACAGCGTAGCAACAAAAGGGAGCAGAGCCATGCAGAGGCCAGAGTGACAGTCTCCACGTAGGCCCATGTACTTACTGCATAGAGGCTGTGTTGGGACTGTCTGCTCACACAGAGGCCAGCTAGGGTGATGCAGTCCTGAAGCTATTGCTGATTCAGAGTGCCAGAAGCAGTGTTGCAGAGCTTCAATAGTTGTTGGTGGGGTTAAATTTCTGAAAGTGCAAAAAATTAGCCTGAGCACTAGTTGACAAAGAGAGGGAGGAGAACAGCTTCTCAAAGGATTTTCAGCCAAAGAAATCTGCAGTTTTATCAAAGAATCGAAGAGAGCTAATTCGTTGTGATTTTACAGACTTCCAAGAGAGGAATTCAGTTGTCAAATGGAGCAGAGGGTGCCTTTCTCGCCAAGGACCCTAGATCCGAGTCTCTAGCATAGAGAGAAGGATTAGTTTCGACAGATTTATTGAGAAAATGGCACCTCAACGACTACGTGATCAAGATAGGTTGGATGGCCTATCCAACTTTGCAGTTTGGAAGGTCAGAATCCTAGTAGTCATGGAGGCATACGGTCTGAGGGAGCTTGCAGAGAAAGTCCTAGCCATGCCAAATGATGTGAAGCTTCTGGAGAAACATGAAGAAGCAATGGCACATGCCAAGCGCTTCATCATGGACAGTGTCAGAGATCATGTAGTGCCTCACATAGCTGAGAAGACGACGATTCATGATATGTGGGCGGCTTTGACCTCACTATGTGAAGGAAGATCCGTCCAGAGGAGAATGGTTCTAGAGAATTAGATGAGGTTATTCATGATGACCAAGGGAGAAGAGATCGAACACTTCCTTTTCAGATTACAGGCAATCAGGGATCAGTTGACTGCCATGGGAGTGAAAGTGGAAGATGATGTGATGGTGAGAAGTTCACTCAATGCGGTCATAGAGGACTAGGAAATTTTTGTCCAAAGTATCTTGGGCAGAGCAGACCTTCCCAATTGGGACAGTATGTGGGCATCGGTTCACCAAGAGACAGTACAACACCGAATCAAGTAAAGTGAAGAAGGAAGAGGAAGAAGATGCAGCCTTGGCATCAAATAGGCAGCGAGGGAGGAAGAAGTGTGATCTATCAAATATAAAGTGTTTCCAATGTGGCGAACTAGGACATTTCGCTAGCAATTGTCCTCAGAAGAAGAGGGACAAGGAAGCTTCTACCTCCAAGGCTGTTGTGGCGGATGATGGCTCTGAAGATGAAATGGCCATGAGCACTCATGAACCATGAAAGTGGGGCGACATGGACCTGTAGAGCAGTTGTGGTGACGGGATCCTTGAGTAGCCCAATTCTTGGATCACATTCATGCTATGAGAGCCTTAAGATAGTAGCGGGACAAGTGGAGCAGTGAGTGCAGAGAATCACAGATGGAGCAGAGGCGGAGCTGGATGTCAAGAGGGAGTAGCACTATGCAGATGCAACGCAGTGCAGAGGGGTTGATGTGACTTTAGCAGTGCAATGTAAGCTGGCTTATGCAGAGCAAAGCTGCAGCAGCTCAATGGCTTCAGGAGGACAGCGCAGAGCAGCAGCCTATGGAGCTTTAGTGATGAGGATGTAGCCCAACTGACTTATCTGTTAAAGATGGATAGGAGTTTTCAGTTGCTTCTCTTAGAAACTAAGTTGCAATGCAACAATTGGTAGCACGATTCAGCAGATTAGGAGGGAGCTGCAGTACAGATGTGGCAGTGGCGTATGCAGCCTCATGGGCAGCAATATGAGAGAGCAACAACATCTAGTGATGAAGGGAAGCAAGCCAAGCATCAGTGCAGAGACCCACACCAGAGATCATTACAGAGCTTCGACGTGAAGTAGTGTTGTGTTAGAGCACTTTCCTCACTAAGAGGGAGTGTTGAGATTTTGAGTGTTGGGGTAGCTTCGAATGTGCTCTAGCTCCCAAACTTTGTGAAGAGACTAGAGTACATGAGATCTCTAAGACCCAGAAAGGGATTTGAGAAATTTCATCCTGTTTAGGATATAATTAATTAGTCAATATTTTTAATTAAAGACCCTAAGTCTAGCTTAGGAAAATTAAAAGATTAAAGGTAATTAATTTAAACATGTGATGAAAATGACTTAAGTCACACGGATCAAGTTTTCTTTTAATCTTAACCTTCAGATCAAGATTAGATCACGGTTGTTGGTTTCCCAATGAGAAAAGTATAAAGGAAATGTTTGGGGTCAGTTGGGGAACACACACAGTGGCAGAGCACTGAAACTAAGCTGGAATTCTAGGGCGTGGTTTTCCAAGAATTTCAAAAGTGTTTCAGCTACAATGAGGAGTAGTATTGGCTAAGGGGATGATCTGATCCTAGAGCCAAGAGTCAGCAAGAGGTAGAGAAATAATAGTCATAGCAGTGCAGCTACACAACTGTTGTAGCACAAAGTGCTTCATTTCTACGCAGGCCCAGAAAGGGTAGCGCAAAGGCAGCAAGAGGCCATCAGGGTTTACGCAGGCCCAGCTAGGGTGGCGCAGGGACTACATCACCCAGTCTGGGTTACGCAGGCCTCCCCTGAGCAGTGCAGGGGCACCAGTAAGATAGCAGGGCTGACACAGAGGGCTTCAGAGAAGCTCTGGGGTTTCTTCAAATAGAAAGGGGCTGAGTTTTGTAAATCTCGTTTGAGGGTGTGAATCGGTCCAGTTTTTCATCTCCAGAATTGAGGTATTGCTATAGATTTTTGTTTTTCTCTATCGGGTTAAATAGTAAGGTGCCTAGATTTGCTGTAATTAGAATCTACTTAATAATATAAACCCTCCAGCAGCCAGAATACTAGTTTTCTCGCATTAGGTTTTTCCGAGGATAGTTATATAGAAAATTTTGTGCCACTTTTTCATTGAGAATTTATTTAGTTTAGATCTGTATCTGTGTAGACTGTTAATGTGTTTACTTCGATGTTAATGCTGAATATTTCATATTAATAACTTGATTAAGTAGGAGAAGTATAACCAGATTTAACAATAGGGTTTTTGCATAAGTAATATTCAGAAATTTTCACAAGCTTTGCATGGTGAGAGTAGCAATTTTGCAGCATTATTTTCCATTGTTGACAATGGGAGTAACATTTTTTTATTGAAAACATAATTTACACTACTATGTTCTTGTCCTGATTTATGTCACTTGTGAAATTGGGATCTCAATGTGATGTGTTGTTATTTTCTTATTATTTACTTTTGAGGTTTCTTGCATGATTTTAATATTGACTTTGTTAGAAATCATAACAAGTTCAGGCTTTGATTGTCAAAATTATTTTGAAGGCATCTTTGTAAAGCAAGTATCAGACAACCTATGGAGTCATAACTTTGGTGTTACAAGGGTAAGCAATGAAATTGAGGCAGAGCCCATCATATAAGATATTTGTTTTCTTATTTACTGCAGTAACTTGATAGTCTCATCAAACTTATGGTTGTTGGCAGGTACTGCCCATATGTTTGAAGACTGATGTGACTAAAGAAACATTATTATGTTATTTTGTGGAAGGAGCCTTGCGAGATTTTCCTTGAGATTTGTATCTTGGAATTTTTTTATGAACAAACTGTGACAAATAGTTATGATATTCTCGTGGATTTGATTAAGGGTATTTGACAAATAGGCTGTGCATAATTGATGTGGATTGCAGCTGGAATTTGTATAGTGGTCTGAACTGAGGAATCAGATTCTTATTTATATCTTACGTTTTACTTGTATGCTTTGATCATTTTTTTCCCAAGTTTGAAGCATACACGTGGGATTTCTCCTTATGTATCCCAAACAAATCGAGCAAGCAAGGGCACATGCCACAAATATGGAAATATCCAGGAGTAAGTTCATATCTGGTAACTTAGGTTTTAAGTGCACAAAATGCTAAACATAAAACATAAATATAAAAATCATATAAAATCCCGAACAATTTCACATGTCACAGTCATTTCCATCCATCACGAAAACATGCCAATGTCTTGGTACTGTACCAGATGATAGATTCGATAGTTATGGTATTGATTGTATGCAAGGGTATTGCAAGTCGGGACGACCTCCTCCAAGTAGCGATGGTCTCCAAGACTTCAGGCAGCAATGGTAGCAGCAACGGCCTCGAGGCTCCTCCAACTCCAAGCAGCCGCAGCTAAATGAATAGGTTATGAGGGTGACGGGCATGAATAGAGTAAGAGGGCAGCAAGCGAACTTTTCGGAACTTTTCCCCAAGCGAAAAATTAAAGAACCCATTTTCCGTTCCCAACAAATTCTTTTCCGTGTGGATCTGTTTCCGAAAGTCTGGATACGGATGACAATTTTCTCGGATCCGTATACAGATTTCCTGAAACGGATCCAAAACCTTTAAAATTTCCGGAAACGTTTTAAAATCACATCCTGTGTTTCCAACAAAAACTAGAATGGATGGGAAACATTCGTAAGGGTAGGGGTTAGGAGGAAGGTTTTTGGTAACTTAGCCATAAACAACAAAAAAATCAAATCAAGATTTACCACAAAATTTTGAGCCCGAATTTCGGTCAAAAACTACAATACGTCCAATAGTTACACAACGCCTAATAATGGAGAACCCATAATTATTACACGACTTTTTCTTAAAACATATAAAATAATTAGCCGTAGTCTAACTAGCCAGAGGAATCGCCCTGAAAATCATGAAAATTCCGATAAGATTTTCAGAAAATCCGGCAGGAATTTTTCTAAATCCATGTTATAACTATCAAATTTTAATATTTTGGGTGTCGTACAGGTTTTTGATGGTGCTGAATCCATTTCCAATGTCAAAATCAGGATTCAAACACTGTTTCTGCAAGATTTTTTAATTTTTTTTGGCCTAGATTCCGGCCAATTTTGACCGTCCGGGTAATTCCTCCGACTCGTTAGACGACTCCAAATAATTATGGCAACTCAAAAACATGAATATTGTCACTGAGTCTGCCTATCAATCCAACTATCTAAAATGGCGAAACCCTGTCATCTATATTGCAACAGCACCATCTATCATGAAAATAATCGACTTCGATTGACCTCATTTCATCTGTTGGTGGTGTAAAATGGCTTAATCAGATACATTCGGTTGTTAGATTCCTCAGTCGGAGCCCGCAAGCTTCCCAGGGGTATCAATTCTGATTATTACCTTTTATTCAATGGTGGGATTTAATACCAATAATTAGAAAGAACCAGTCGTGTATTCTTTGCTATGAGACTAACAAAAACAGAAGACTCCAATGAGGAACTCTGATACCATAACCGAGAATGTAGTAGAATACAATAACTTGTTATTTGTATTGCAAGAAACATAAATTTATACACAGATGAGAAGATCAAGAGAGTGACCATTCCTACATTAAATGTTGTCAGCACGGTTGGTTGGAATTACTGTACATCCAACACTCTCTTTAATTCCAACCATATGATAGACACACAAAATACACTATGACATAATACATAAGACACAAACAGGCACGATTGGTTGGAATCACTGTACATCCAACACTCCCCCTTAATTCCAACCATATGATAGACACACAAGATACACTATGACAAAATACATAAGACACAAACATTCATCCCTTAATTGACATGCCTACTAGTCTAAGTCTCAGCGAGGCTTACAACAGTACATGAGAACAAGGCTTTCATTTTTGTCTTCTTTCTAAATGGTCCATGCTTATTCATTTGCAAACGTAGTTTCATATTCACCTTTCTTGCCATAAAATAGTGGAACACTTGAACACTTAATCTGCTCTTGCTTGTTCTTGATTGATGAATAACAGTCTTTGCATTTGACATTGCTGCAGGTTCTTGGAACTTGTCCTTTGAAATTTCTTCAAGTTTTATTGTTTTTTCCTCACTGTCAATATCTAGACACTGGTAAACATTCATGAGATTCACAAAATCATAATTTGAACTATTTTCATCATCATGTTTTAATTTTCTTGCAAATTCATCTTTATGAACAACCATAGTTGTTGGATGTACCACCTCTTCTTCAAAGAGGCTATTAACTTTCTTCAGTTCATCAACTATTATTGAGTCTTCCACAACTTTATCAGCTGCTATTGAGTCCTCTACAACTTCATGAGCTGCTAGTGAATCCTCCACAATTTTGCTTTATGCAATCTCTACATCATTTTGTAGATCTTCATCTTTCATAGTTGGTTGATTCGTGTCTTCAACCTCTTTAATCAACTCCGTTGTTGCAAACATGTCATCCTGAATTTGATTTGCATATGAAGATAGGCATATCCTCTCAGAAAACAACAACTCATCAATAAGATGCTTTTCATGCATCAAATTGAACCACTCTGCATGAGATACATAATTCTCATGAAATTTGACTTCACAAGTTTTTGCATCGTAGAGAGTTCCCTAACTATCACATGCTACTCTATTGTGAGCTACCGACATATTTTCAGTCTTGATCCCAGTTATGATGTTTTCAACACAATCACTATTTTTACCAACAATTTTTGAAAGAAACAGAAAACTTGAACACACTAACTTGCTTCTTTCTATTGACAAAGAATGATTTTTATACAAGATGAGGAGGCTTCTGGATTATGGAATGTCAGTTGAGATAGCTTCTTTAGGAAGTTAAGCGATCTCTCCAGAAACACGCTAGAAACATCTAGATGACTCCTACTCTTTTGCATTAATTTTTGTCAGCAAGGTAGGTTGAAATTATAGTTCATCCAACACTCCCCCTTAATTTCAACCATATATAGACACAAAATACAATATACATATAAACATACTCCTAATTGACATGCCTACTAGTCAAAGTCTGAGCTAGGTTAACAATAGTACATGACAACAAGGCTTTCATTTTTGTCTTCTTTCTAAATGGTCCATACTTATTTATTTGCAGCCACAGTTTCATCTTCACCTTTCTCGCCATAAGATAGTGGAACACTTGAACACTTAATCCGCTCCTTCTTGTTCTTGATTGTCGAATAACATTCTTTGCATTTGACATTGCTGCAAGTTCTTGGAACTTGTCCTTTGCAATTTCTTCAAGTTTTATTGATTTTTCCTCACTGTCAATATATGCACATTGGTAAACATTCATGAGATTCACAGAATCATAATTTGAACTATTTTCATCATCATGTTTTACTTGTATTACAAATTCATCTTTATCAACAACAACCATAGTTGTTGGATGTACCACCTCTTCTTCAAAGAGGATATTAATTTTCTTCAGTTCATTAACTATTATTGAGTCTTCCACAACTTCGTCAGCTGCTATTGAGTCCTCCACAACTTCATGAGTTGCTATTGAGTCCTCCATGATTTTGTTATCTGCAATATCTACATCATACTGTAGATCTTCATCTTTCATAGTTGGTTGATTCATATCTTCAACCTCTTTAATCAACTCTGTTGTTGCAAACATACCATCCTACATTTGATTTGTATATGGAGATAGGCATATCTTCTCACCAAACAACAACTCATCAATAAGATTCTTTTCATGCATCAAATTGAACCACTCTTCATGAGATACATAATTCTCATCAAATTTGACTCTACAAGTTTTTGCATCACAGGGAGTTTCCTGACTATCACATGCTACTCTATTGTCAGCGACACACATATTGTTAGTATTGATCCCAGTTATGATTCTTTCAACACAATCATTATTTTTAACAACAACTTCATCAATTTCATCTTTCTGACTCCACTTCATGTTATACTTCAATTCAAAAATATGCCAAAACATTTTTGGATCAAATATTTTACCAAATTCATTTAAAATTCTTGTTAGGATGTTTTCGCCTAGAGCTAATATAATGAGAAACAATGCTACTGCACCTCTACTCTTATCTGGGATATTTATAGAATTATCTTGAACAAATTCCCATAAATCTACTAAACCTAACAGTCCCTCCATTTTAATAGCCCAAAGTTCAAATTTTTTACCTAAGAATGATGGCAGCACTAGCATTAATCTCTTCAATACTGCATCAGTTTCTGTAAAATCTTCTGGCTGATCCGGATTCATATATTCATTGAGCATAAATTATATGGTTAGAAATATTTCAGTTTATGCCTCTGCCCTCTCATTATTTCTCTTCAGATGTTTCAATCTTCTTTGTCGACCCATGCTTTCAGTCAGCTCCATCTCCATGTTCTTCCACAAGTCAGAGTCAGCTCCATGGTAGCAACTCAACTTTCTTCCACGTAGAAGCAATTAAAGCAAGAAATTTTTTCTTCACACAATTCTGCAACAACCACAAAAATGCGGCTCACAACAGCTCTAAAGCCACAACTGGTCCCTTCGAGTTCCTCTCAAGTTCTTATGACAACATGGGCGTGCCACCAACGAACCAAGAAGAACCAACACCTGGGCTCAACACTTAATGCATTTCAAACACAAACACTTGGCACCACAATCGGCATGGCACAGCTATTTACCACTCGGCCTCCCTCAAAAAGCTCCATCGGCTCCTACACAAACTGCTCTCAGCAATTCCACTAGAAGATCACAATCCTTGTCGCTACTCAATGCTCTTCCTCGACACTGCTCCGCACACAACACTGTACTACTCTACCTCTTAGGAAAATTCTTTCCATAACTTTCACGGGAGGTCGGTTCTCACCACTTTTCACAAGATCGGTAAAATCTCAGGCGTCCTCCACTTACAACGCCACAGCCCCACATCTACAACACATAACCGCAATTTATTTTTCGGGTGCACACTCCCCTTCCACCGACGAAACTACAGAGTTAGCTACACGCTTCCAGGCTCAAACAACAACCTTGGCTCACAGAGTGATGCCTCTCTCACCGAGCCTTCAATCTTGGGCTCTCATGGTCCCACAATATCAGATGAGCTATGGACACTTCATCAAACAACATTCTATAGAATACGACGTGATCATTCACGAGCCCTTTTGGCCTCTTGGCATCAATTTTAGTGAAAACACTCAGAAATTCGGCCATGACACCAATTCATCTCAAAAAAACAATACCTTGAACTAGCATGCACAGGGTGCAATTTTAGCGGATGCAGGCTCATGATCTCAACGAAACTACGACTCCTTGCAGAAACAACACTAACAACTCACTGATTCAGCAAAATTCCCACAGAGCTCAGCTATCATCAAATCCGTTATTTTCTTTTCACACATTCAACATGGGAGGCTAAATCTTTACAAGCCTCAGCCTCAGCCTCCACATGAAAATAAAACTCATTAAACACAACTCCGCTCTTCACACAGCAGAGCTACCACAATTCTCCACTTAGCACTCAATGCAATAGTTCAACAACACATTCTTCAACAGGCCACAAGTGCTCAACCCACTCTTTACATCTCTTTCAACAGCCCGAACAACAGGGTCGAGTTCTTGTGCCCTTCAAACTAGGAGTTCTCAAGACTCTGGCCAAACACAAAAACTTCAAGCCACATTGGCTCTTCAAACCACTAAGCACACTGCTCTTGACACCACTGAGTACATAGATCCTCACCGAGCACTCATATCTCTTATCGAGTACACAAATCTCTCACAACTCAGCAAACACCAAGCCGAAACCATCAGCTCTAATACAATAAAAGAAACAGAAAACTCCAAAGAGGAGCTTTGATACCATGAAAGAAACATAAAACTTGAACAAACTAACTTGCTTCTTTCTATTGACAGAGAATGATTTTTATACAAGATGAGGAAGCTTCTGGATTCTAGAATGTCGATGGAGATAGCTTCTTTAGGAAGTTAAGCGATCTCTCCAGAAACATGCTAGAAACATCTAGATGACTCCTACTCCTTTGCATTAATTTCCGTTAGCAAGGTAGGTTGAAATTATAGTTCATCCAATAGAGACAACATGAAAGGAATGGAATCGTAGTGTCTAAAGGGTAATTCACAGAGGCATTCAAAGACATCAAGATTGAATAAGTGGTTGGGCTCAGAATCGACACCGAGACCTCTAATTGCCTTGATGGTAAGGCCAATGGAATGTTCAAGTATCCCATACACATGTCTGGCCCCTTGAAAAATACCTTTGCTATTAAAGGAGGCGAGATGTTTATGCTTACCTCTTCTCACATAGATTACCAGCACATCGCGTTGCAGCACGGCCTCATAGCTAGTGTTGAGATAAACAGATTAAACCCCATACTACTTGTGGTCAATTCTCTACATCCAAAGGTGCCTGTCATTTGGATCTTTGGCCAAGACGTCAAGTACCTAGAACTGCTTTCCCTTTGCTTTCTTTCTCCATATTTCTCATCGTCCTCGTCCACCTTATTCCAAGTTTAAAAATTCAATTGCCTTGGCCAAGACGTATTCCAGAGAAAACTAACATTGAACTTGGGGTGAATGCTTCGAGGGTCACGTTCTTGAGCATTCCATTATCCATAACACGCCATGCATCCACCCCAAATCTCTGGCTTCTCTACTCTGCTTCATTCACTTAGTGTCAAGTTCACCGGGTGGTATCTTTCGCGTAGGACCTAAAGTATGCCTCAGTACTCTATCACAGAGCAAGGATTTGATATAAGGTATGTTTTGTTCCTGATGAAGTCTGAGTTGCCATTGTTACATGTGGAAGGATGTGTTCGGGAGTTAACACATTTATAGGATAGCTTATATTTGGTCTCTAGATCTCTAGATTTAGTGTGGAGTTACAAGATATCAAAGGGACTAAGTTTTTCATCAAAACCTATACCTTTGTATCCCTAGCGTTTGAGTGATTGGAACAAGACAAGGGGAACAATGTTAGAGATTAGGAAGGAGGTTTTGATTGGTTGTCTACACACAACATAATAGCTTGGATTGCAGGTTTTTGCTGGAATTTGGAAAAAAAAAACAAAAAATCAAGTAGTTGGAGTGTTTGAGTCATTTTTTAATGGTGGAAATAGATTCAGCAGCATCAAAAATCCCTCAAGCACTCAAAATCCCAAAATTTGACAGTTGTAATCCAGATTTTCAAAGATTTATGCCGAAAATTTTCAGATTCTTGCTGGAATTTCTGAGTTATTTTGTGGGTTTTTTAGACTACAACATTTTGATTTGAAGAGGATAGTGAATAGAATTGAGGTTCACAATTTTAACCAGGTGTATATCATTGGTGGAGATGGGACCATGAATGACACAATGAATATATTTGAAAAAATCAAGAGGAGAAGGATCAAAGTTTCCATTGCTAGGATCCCAAATTATGTGGATAATGGCATGGGGAATCGAGATAAATGATAGGTCGTTTGGTTTTCATACAGGTATGGGATTTGCATTGGGATATTTTTTCATACTACTATGGGATTTTCATGTGGATCTACTTTAGCTATGGGATTTTCATTAGGATCCACTTCTTGTGCTCTGAGATAGGCACTATGGGATTTGCATTATGATCTACTTCTTGTGCTCCAAGATAGGCACTATGGGATTTGCATTAGGACCTATTTCTTGTGCTCCCACATAGGCATTGATGTTGAGAAGGTTCAAAGGTCAATTTTCATTTTTTTTTGGTCACCCTTTCTCATTACTCATTTTTGGCATTTCTTTTCTTAGGATGGTGCCAATATTCTTTTTAATTACAACTAGTCTAGTCTAATAGCAAGATGGATAAGGTGGATTAAAATAGGTTGTCGTTTCTTAGATATTCAAGATCTAAATTTTGTCACTAATTAGGAAAGTAACTCTTACAAGTAGATAGTTGGAATTTCCTCCTCAAATTTTGTAGCCTAATGATAAATCCAACTTCCCCACGAGTTGGAATTTCCCCCTCAAATTTTGTAGCATAATGATAAAGCCGACTTCCCCACAAGCTTCTACTATGGGAAGCTATGAAGAAAAAACTGAATTTAAGGCTACTATGTATATTAAGACCATATTTTTAAATAACAATTTGAACTACCTAGAGGTTATACTTATATTAGGTGGGAACTTTAGTTATGATTAGACCAATGTGTAGTTGAGGTGGGAACTTCACTTTACCTTCTTCTAGATGATTTGTAGTGCCAAATTGTAAAAAGGATGTTAAGAATAAATTTTAAGCCCCCAAAAAGTTGTTGAATCTAGTCACATAAATATAATTGTAGGTTACAGGGATTGAGAAAAAAATGCATGGACTGTAGAAAAATTTGGGTTGTTTAAATGTGGCCTATGCAAAAAGGGGCCATACAATTGTTGTTTCAGTGAACAAATGGAAAGAAGTATAAATTTCTTCTTAAAATTAGTGTTAGAACTTAGAGATTTTTAAAGCTCCATTATTGTGTGTATTGAAAGACATGTGAGCTCTTACTCAACTGTTATTCTAATTTACAAGCCATCCCTATGTTTTCATAATTGAAAAATGTTCGGTATTTTTAACTGTGTTACCATTTTTTATTTTTTGCAATACATATTCGTTATATAGAATACTTTGAATTTTTATTTGTTTAATGAATATATTATTTATTAAATTGTTGATCATCATCGTTTTTTGTAGCTAATTAGGTCTTTATGATTTGGATCTTTACCTTGTCAAAGGAAACCAGAGGACCTCTATAATAGGTACAACAAATGGGTCACTCTACCTTTTTTTCCTCTTCCATCCATCCATTGGTAACAAGAAAGTAATTTTGAAGAGATATTTTTTCATCTATAAATTTTTAATTTTTATTTTGGAAATGCTTTATTATTTATATCAATGAAAATAAAAAATGCTATATTATAAATAATAGGTAAGGGAATTAAAAAATTATAAAACAAAGAGATAATTTACTTACCAGTAAATTTCTTGAAACATAGCTCTTCTTCTTCCTTATCTCTATCTCTTTTTCTTCTTCCTTGTCTCTATCTCAAGCCTAATGTCTCTATCTTGATTCCTTGTACAAGGAAAGTACAATACAACAATGATAACCTTCTCTTTGGAAAGCAAATAAGCAGTGAAGCATTGGACTGCAAGGGAAGTGACATGGCAGCAGAGAACTGAAAACAAGATCGTGGACAAGCGGTGGGGTGACCAGGGATATTCAAACTTATAATAGTGCAATACAACGATTAACCTTCTCATAGGGAAGAAAATAAGTGGTGGATCGCAAGGGATGTGACATAGCAGTAGGGAAGTGATAGCAAGCTCATGGACAAGCGATGGCATGGATAAAGAGTTTCAAACTTATAATATGAAATGTATCTAATGTATGTAATGTATCTTGCATATAACATTTAATGTTAGAGAATGAATATTACAATTAGTCCTAGCATTAGTTATGAATGTGTGAAGATTAAAAGAAAGCATGTGGACATTGTATCATTGAAAAAATAAGTTTATCCTAACTTCCAATTGAAAATTTAAGCTTATCCTAATATTTGTAACTGAAATTCCTAGATGCGGTTGAGTAGACTTGAGTTTATTTTGATGGGACAGGGGCGCGGCGAGGTGGTTCGACACCTGCCCACCTAGGACAAGAAAGATATC
Organism: Pinus albicaulis; assembly: GCA_034641835.2. Lineage (NCBI taxonomy): Eukaryota > Viridiplantae > Streptophyta > Pinopsida > Pinales > Pinaceae > Pinus > Pinus albicaulis. The sequence continues at coordinate 455,043,212 of CM076572.1, forward strand.
TCGCCTTTGTTTGCCAGATCTTCGCATTTACGCATCGCAGTGTTCAAAGGCATGGGTCATGGGGGGTCTGGTTTTCATACAATGTATTCAGCTCTGGATTCTGCCATCGCATGTTTTGGCATGCTGGATTCTACGTTAGTCTTCAATGATGCAATTATGACAGAGGCTTATCGATGCGAGAGGGGGGGGGATAATGGGCAGCGTGGCATCGGGTTCTCTATTGTGTTACAGTCGCACAGCTCCCATTTCTCCATGGTCTCGAGCCTCAATTTAGTTTTCATTCTGTATGCTACCGGTTTGACTGTTTTGGTTGTTCCTCACTATCTGGAGGGGGAGGCTCTCTTGGTGCTCTGCTCAGGGCCTTTGGCAAAGTCGACACCGTTGAATTTTGAGCACATAGCTCGGACCTTTGGCCTCTGCACGCGTTGGTATAACTCTGTCAACGCTGCTGCCCAGCCCCCGCCTGCTCCCTCCATGCCTCGGTTGCGCCCCAGGATGAGGAGCCGCAGAGGTGGCACCAGGGGTCGTCCTCCTAGCACATCTTCCAGCCATTCGTTTGGCGCACCTGCTCGCTCTAGTGGTCTGTTGGCTGGCCACTACCCCCATACTCGCAGTGGGAGAGGGCGCTTCAGAAACTCTCCTGCTCCCCACCCTCTGGCCTCTCTACCTCTGCCCACCATTGGTACTACGCGTTTCACTTTTGACAGCACACTAAATCGCCCAAGGATTTCAGTTCTCTTTACAGTTATCTTCCAGGAGGAGGCTCAGCCGGGGGAGTTTAGTGCTCATCCAACAGGCTGTAGAAATTTGAATAATTTTCTGATTTATTCACCAAGATTATCCTGATTACACACTATTTAAGCTTCATGCATAATACATAACCTCTTCTACAATTGATCATCAATATGCGGAAATAGAAAGCAGTCGCATGCGCTCATTAAAACATAATCAAGCACACATATCAACCTGATGTGCAATGGGAAAGCAATAGTAGCTTTAACCTCTATAGAACATTAGAGAACATGCTTAACAGTACACAGCACAATACTCCTCACAAGTACTCAGTACTATCTCTAAAAGCTACACACAAACTATATGAGATTTGAACAAGTCAGGGGTTCAAATCTCCTCCACAAGTCTGCCTGCCTCTATTGCGCAATCCAAGTGAGTAATGAATGAGATCCAAGTTCGAATCCCACTAGCTCCAACTACACAATCCTCATTGGAAATCTCCATCAAAGTGTGTGCAAATCTCATGCACAATCAATGGTCACAACTGATAGTCAATCACACCCTTTCACCCACCTCTAACACTGGTCTCCATTGAACTGTCCATGCATTGCAGTTAACTGATGTGTTCTTTAGTTGATTTATGAGTTAATAATTAGTGAATTAATTAATAATTAATTCACACCACTCATCACTAGTGTATTTTTCAGTTAGACTAAATACAACTAGTTCAACTAAGTTAAACCGAACACAACTCCACCAAGTGTCTCATCAACTCCACCAAACTCTGCCACATGAGTTCTAACTGAAGTCAACCATGCAATAGCTCAACTAACCCTTAGGAAAAGCGTATTTCCTTCTGTCAGCTGCATGTGCCACATCCAAGCATCAAACTGAAGTGCTCCAAGAGGAAAAGATAATGTTTATAGTCTAAATATTATTAAGGGTTAATAATATTTGGCTGTTCTATTTTTAGCTCGACAGTCTAAAAATAGAAACCGCCCAATGTCTAAAAATAGAGGTCCATCTATTTTTACCAACTCGACCAATCATCCATAAATAGCATCCTGCAACTCATAGACCATGATCCATATGTCCAAAAATAGACATAGTCTAAAAATAGACTTTGCGCCAAAAATAGCCTGCGGGCCCACTTAGTGAAGGCGACTTCATTTCACTAAGCTCCATCATCTTGTTGCATTTTCAACACTCCCTCTCAAAAATATATGGATTATTTGCAACCCCTATCCTGCCTCTGTGTTATTCGAATTTTCTCCTGGTGAGCGCCTTCGTCAAGATGTCAGCATCCTGATCCTCCGTGGGAATATATGAAAGTAACATGATTCTCTGCTGCACACAATCTCTGATATGATGGTACATGATGTCGATGTGTTTGGATCTATCATGAAATACTGGATTAGCTGAGATTTTAATGCAACTTTGATTATCACAATAAATCACAGTAGGCTCCAAGTGTGACCCAAACAACCCGACCAGAATCTTCCTCATCCATATGGCCTCGCATGCAGCCAATCTTGCTACCATATACTCAACCTCTGCTGAACTAAGTGCCACGGATCTCTGCTTCCTGCTGTACCAAGAAACTGCTATCAACCAGATACTGAAGATCCCTCCAGATGTGCTCTTTTGGTTAGTTGGGCTCCCTGCCCAATCTGCATCCGTGAAGCCACAAAGCTTCAGCTCATCCTCCTGTCCAGCCCCACAAGCCATATCCCGACAGCCTCTAAGATAACGCAATAGATGCTTGCCTCGCTCTTCCGTAAGAGCTTGGTAGGCTTAACCATAGCTTGTGAAAGCTGGTTAACTGCATAGCATATATCAGGTCGTGTATTGACCAGATACATAAGCGACCCCACCAACTGTCGATAAACAGTGGTATCCACTACCTCCGCCGAAGTAGCATCCTCCTTCCTCCAACCTCCAGGAAGAGGAGTATCAACAGGCTTGCAGCCATGCATGTTGAACTTCTCCAGTATCTCCCAGGCATACTTACCCCGAGAAACAAACAGTCCATCACTGCGCTGCCAAATTTCCAATCCCAGGAAATAATGAAGGAGGCCCAAGTCCTTCATCTCAAACTCTCTAGCAAGATCCTCCTTGCATGAAAGTATCAACAAGCTCATCACCCATCAAAATCAGATCATCTACATACAGTAAAATGATCAGCAACTTCCCCTCCACCACAATCTGGTACAGGTTAGGATCCGCCTCACTCTTGGAGAATCCAAGTCTGGTGAAATAATTGTCTATCCATGTGTACGAAGCATGAGGTGCTTGCTTCAACCCGTACAGTGCTCTCTTGAGTCTGCACACATGCGACTCACTGTTGAAGATATCGAAACCTTCGGGCTGCTCTATGTACACCTCCTCCTCAATGACTCCGTTGAGGAATGCAGTCTTCACATCCATCTGATGGATGTGCCACCCCATCTTCGCTGAGAGAGATAGGATCGTCCATATGGAAGAGTACCTTGCGACAGGTGCAAAAGTCTCCTCATAATCGATCCCCTCTATCTGCGAGAAGCCTCGGGCAACAAATCTTGCCTTGTACTTCTCCACACTCCTGTCAGCTGCCTGCTTCACTTTGTAGATCCATCGCGAACCCACCGCTGATTTCCCTTCCAGTCTTGGGACAATCTCCCATGCACTGTTTCTGACAATCGAATCATACTCTTCCACCATGGCATCTACCCATGCGGGGTCCTCCACAGCTTCCTCAAAAGAGGATGGCTCTGTCACGACACATTTGCTCACAAGAGCCATGTATCCGATGTGCCGTCAAATTATTGTCTACATGCACCAGCATGTTGTAGGTGGTCCTACAACCTGCATCTTGAACGGTCGCTTAGCTTACATTGTGCGTTGCGCCTTGCGAGTGGTTCTTGTTGCCACAGGTGGTCTTCCACTCCATGAACTTCTTCTTGTGGCTGATCCACATTCGGAAGCTCATCTTTAGGAACTAATAGCTCCTCATCTACATGCAAGTGTGGCTCCCTCTCAAGCGAACACTGCATGGCTTTCTCCTCCTGAAATTTGATATCCCGTCGCACAACAGTCTTGCGACTGTCTGGAAAATACACACGATAGTTGTGGGGCGTATCAGGTTACCCCACAAATATCCCAACCTCTACGGTTGGATCCAACTTCTTTCTGGCATCCTTCGTCACATGCAAGTAGACAGGTGAACCAAAAATCCTCAAATGGGAAATACATAGGGTCTTACCCAAAAATGCCTCCTTCGGTGTACTCATGCCAAGTATCTTGTGAGGGCAATGGTTCTGCACATATACTGCAGTATTGCATGCCTCCGCCCACAAGTGAAGGGGTAGGCCCTGATCATGCAACATCTCCCGTGCAGCACCCACGATCGTTCTATTATTTCGCTCAGCAACCCTGTTCTGCTGTGGGTTATGAGGTGCTATGAGCTCTCTTCGAATTCCTTCTGTGCTGCAAAAGTCCTTGAATTCGCCAGAGATGAATTCACCGCCATTGTCGCTCCTAAGAGCCTTCACCTGCTTCCCTGATTCTTTCTCAACTAGTGCCTTGAACTCACAGAACTTTGAGTATGTCTTGCTCTTCTTTTGCATGAAGAAGATCCAGCACTTCCAAGAAAAATCATCAGCAAATATCACATAGTACCTGTGCATTTCTATCGAAGCTACTGAGAAAGGTCCACACACGTCTGTGTGAATTCTCTTAAGGATCATCATGGTGCGACTATCCTTCTAGTGAAAGGTGGTTTTCACAATTTTTTCCAACGTACATCCCTTGCCTTGCAATCATTGTCTTGAGAGTGCCTTCAAAACCCGATGAAATACGTCCCCGATATCTTCAAAGCTCCATGGTGAAGGTGGCCCAATCTCAGGTGCCACGAAGCTGTATCATCCCGACTCACCACTCCTTTTGCCTTGCATGCCATTCTGCGCAGCCATCTACTTGCAGGCGACGAAGGTTCTTCGGCTTGAACCTATCTTTCGGGTTTCTCCGGTTGTCTTCTTGTGTAGGAAGCTTTTCCCTCGGCGAAGACAACATCATACCTTGTCTTCTAACATCGCCACAGAGATCAGATTCTTCTTCAATCCTGGAACATGCATCACTTCCTTCAATACGAAGGGTTTACCAAACTCCCTCTCAAAGGAAATGGTACCGATACCGGTCGCACTGTATCTACCATCATTACCCATCTCGATGTGCACTCCAAGATCTTTCTCATCCAGATCTGAAAACAGATCTCAATCTCCAGTCATGTGAAAAGACGCACCACTGTCCAAGAACCATACTGATCCCATCACACTTGAGACCAAGCATGCGATCAGTGAAAAATCCAGCTCAAAATGCGAGGCTAAGGCCTCTCCCACTGCAGATCCAGCAGCGTGCTTATTTTTCTTCTTCTGCGGACAATTTGTGGCATAATGTCCGTGCTGGTGACAGTGAAAACACTTCACCTTAGACATGTCCTGCTTCTTGCCTTTCGCACCGGAATGAGAAGCTTTCTTTCTCTTCCCCTTCTTTGCTTTGGCATCCAAAGCGCAATTTTCTTCATCAGATTCCTTTGATGAAGATCCGTCTCTGGTATTCCGCCTTATCTCCTCTTGCACAAGATCCGACCAAATTCGCTCCCATCCTGGCAATTTCTCCCGACCATTGAGAGAATCCTGATAGGCATGCCAACTCTTCGGAAGACCAAGGAGAGCCAAGCTCACCAATTCCTCATCATCGACAGTCACCCCCACGCTTCCCAGCTCATCCCTGCATTGGATGAACTTCGTGAGGTACTTGGGCATACTGTCGCCTTTCTCCATCTTTATGTGTTTGAGTTTATCCTTGAGCGCCAACTTCCTCTGGTCGCTCTTGCTTTGGAATAAATATGTCAACGCTTTCCACATCAAGTATGGAGAAGCTTTTCCATGCATGCTGGATACAATGTGATCCTTCACGCCCTCCAACAGAATCCTTCGACATTTCACCATCTTCTTTTTCCAAGCCTCAACTTGAGCAGCATCAGTAGGCTTTGGGATCTCAGCTTCTATGAACTCCTTCAGCCCGTTATCATCTAATACCGCCTCCATCTAGTCCTTCCATGCAACATAATTCGAACTGCCCTGAAGGGCATATTCCAGTTGCAATCCGTTGAAAGACATTTCAACTTTGGCACCAAGAAAACTACTGCAAATTCGAATTCCAAATTCTGCTGCAAATTCGAATTCCAAGCTCAAAACTCAGCTGCTTCTGGATCTATGAGAACAAATTATTTCTAGCACAGAGATCGAATGTAAGGGCATTTACTGGATATATCACCTTTCAAAGAAAGGATGGATCCAGAGGCTACCTGGCCCGTTACAGACTCTGTCTACCGAAAATAATTGTAATCACTGTAATAGATCCGATGATCAATTCTCGTCTGATACCATGTAGAAATTTGAATAATTTGTTGAGTTATTCACCGAGATTATCCTAATTACACACTATTTAAGCTTCATGCATAATACATAACCTCTTCTACAATTAATCATCAATATGCGGAAATAGAAAGCAGTCGCATGCGCTCATTAAAACATAATCAAGCACACATATCAACACAGTATGTAATGGGGAAAGAAATAGCTGAAAACCCCCAACTATCTATATAGTATAATGATAGAGAACATGTAACAATACATAACACAATACTCCTCACAAGTACTCAGTACTATCTCCTAAAAGTTACACACAAACTATATGAGATTTGAACAAGTCATGGGTTCAAATCTCCTCCACAACTCTGCCTGCCTCTACTGCGCAATCCAAGTGAGTAATGAATGAGATCCAAGTTCGAATCCCACTAGCTCCAACTGTGCAATCCTCATTGGAAATCTCCATAAATTGGTGTGCAAATCTCATGCACAATCATGGTCACAACTGATAGTCAATCACACCCTTTCACCCACCTCTAACACTGGTCTCCACTGAACTGTCCATGCATTGCAGTTAAATGATGTGTTATTTAGTTGATTTATGAGTTAATAATTAGTGAATTAATTAATAATTAATTCACACCACTCATCACTAGTGTATTTTTTAGTTAGACTAAATACAAATAGTTCAACTAAGTTAAACCGAACACAACTCCACCAACTGTCTCATCAACTCCACCAAACTCTGCCACATGAGTTCTAACTGAAGTCAACCATGCAATAGCTCAACTAACCCTTAGGAAAAGCGTATTTCCTTCTGTCAGCTGCATGTGCCACATCCAAGCATCAAACTGAAGTGCTCCAAGAGGATAAGATGATGTTTATAGTCTAAATATTATTAAGAGCTAATAAATTCGACATATCTATTTTTAGACTGGCAATCTAAAAATAGATTCCGCCCAATATGTCTAAAAATAGAAGTCCATCTATTTTTCCAACTTGACCAACCATCCACAAATAGCATCCTGCAACTCATAGACCATGATCCCTATGTCTAAAAATAGACTTTGCGCCAAAAATAGCCTGCAGGCCCACTTAGTGAAGGCGACTTCATTTCACTAAGCTCCATCATCTTGTTGCATTTTCAACACAGGCCTCGTTCTGGACTATGCCCAGATGTCGAATCCTCAGATGCTCGGTAGCGCGTCGTTGCAACCTCCGGATGATCAGGCTCGCAGCGTTCCTGAGGTGGTGATGGTGCCCGTTGATCAAGGCCCCTCTGAATCCGAAGATGCTTTGGCACGGGATCTGCTTGCTTCAGGTTGGTGTCGCATCGTCAAAATTCCTTCAGATGATTAGTATGTTAACTGTGGTGCCTTCATCATACATTGCGGCCCATTCACTGGGGCTTGTTTTTTATCAGCCGATTATGTGGAATTTTGGCTTGTTTCTGTTCATTTTTGTATCCATGCACACTCTGCAATTTCAAGATGTTTATAAGGTGAGCCCCTGCGTGGGTTTTGGACTTCTTTTCCAGACTGGTTTCCCTGTCAAAGGGCAGTCTCTATATGTGGTTTTCATGTTAATTCTGCCTTCCCCAAGGCAGTAGTTTTTGGCCTCGGTCACCTTGTATTTTTACACTCTTGTTAATAGATCAATCTTATTTAGAAAAAAAAAATATTTGTAACTGAAATAATATATTGGGACAAATGAAGCCTCCAATAAGACCTTAATTTTATCGGACCAGTGTGTATCTTTTTTTTTCGGTCAAAAGCATATTTATATTATCAGTTCAAAATTTACATCGCACAACAACATAGTTGTGTTACATCTGAGCAACCGAAGCTTCAAAAAAAGCAAAAATATTCTTGGGTGTAGGCCAAGGCAAACGGTTCCAATGGTTATTTCCGTCACAAAACTGGAAAAAATAAAGCAAACACATAGCGTAATGGAGGAGAATTACAAGGGGTTGTTGGCGGTCTTGCGAAGAAACCTTCATGGTTGTGGACATGGTAGTCTATGTGTTCTACTTGGATTTCTAGTGATTGGAGGTGGTCGTGGGAACGCCTCAGCTGACATTGTAGACTCTCCAAAGCATCCAGATTTTCATTCTACATGTTTTTTGGTTTTTAAACTCTTGTGGTGATCATTTTGTAAGAAGTTTTCCGGATTATCCATAGTATTGAGGAACATGTGTCGATGTTTCGAATCCCAACTAGGATCCATCATCAGGACATTTATAATAAAAATCCATTCTAAATTTCCTGATGATGGATCCTAGTTGGGATTCGAAATGTCGACACATGTTCCTCAATACTGTGGATAATACGGAAAACTTCTTACATTCTACATGTGTTGTATATCATTTATGTATGCAATAAGCCCATTACGCTCTTCATACCTATGTTCACACATATGATCCTAACTAAGTTGAATGTGCTGGAGTTGGGCTGAAATCACATCTAGGGTGATCGTAGCATCAACTTGTCTTGGAGAGCGATATGGAGAGACTGCTGTCACTGCAACAAATTTTTGGCTCTCCATGGACTCCGAGTCAGAGCTCGGGTCACCGTTCAACCTCATTTCCTCCATTTTGAGCCCAAGACCACCTCTTCATGCTCTTCCCCATTGTTGTGGCATGTACTCACTCTTCGCACTCCATGCTCCCACCTATCTAGAATACTTGTGTTGGATGCCTCCTCCTTGTTTGAATTTCCAGTCACAAACCAACCCCTCTTGCCCAGCCACCAGTGACCTCCAACTCACAAGAAAACACCACAATCCTAACAAGCAGAGCCCTTCTCCTTCGTGTTGCATGTTAGTGTTTTTCAGTCGCTAGTGATCAAATGCACTCTTTCAAGATTAGTTGATAGGGTCCTAGGTCAAATTTTGTAGTTTCAAATAAGTTTTCAAATAAAATTTGATCATTGGTTGTTGTCTAGGTCAGCGTTGCTCCCTTTATTCACTCATGGTCATCATCACTCATCTCGGTCAAGTATTCATTTAAGGGTTTATGGTCATGAATCAATTAATATACCATCATCTAGGTCATGGTCTATGATTACATTTGAGGTGTCATCATTTGTTCATGTCATAAAAATATATATGGGAGTCATGTCATCACCATTGTCACCATCACGTGAGTTAGAAAATTAGAAAATAAATCTAAAGGAGCAATGAGAAGGCTAAACTCAACATTTCACAAGTTTCAAAGGCTTCCAAGTCAGTAAGTGATCATCCCTCACCTTTCATTTATCTCAATTTATTTAGCAAAGGGTGGATTCCCTCTTCTAGGGTTTGCAACTAAGTTTTTAGTTTCATTGATATTTGGTTGTTTCAGTTGGAAAACCCCTAGTTTCATCATCTAATAACCTTCACACATCACTCATATATGTTACCAAACCCCTCCATATCATTCATATCCCTCATTGCTACCATTTTCACTCAAACCCTAGTTCTCACTAAGTTTTTGCATAGAAACTAAATAAACTATGTGTTTTAACCCCTTTGCCACTTTTCCCATACTCATTTCCAAAATTTTCACTTGCATTGTGTAGCTAACTCACAATCCTACTTCCCCAAAATTTTAGGGATTTTTCCCTAACTCCAATCTCTCTCATCTTTGTCCCTAAACTCACTGTAAGTTTCACCCTTCCTTTCCTCCACATCAAGCTAGGGTTTATTTTTGAAAACAAACATCATGGACAATGAGAAGAAAAATTACAACAAAGGAGGGCAAGTTTCCATGTTTGAGACAACTCAGATCCATGGCATAATTTTCAAAGTTTTGTGATCATTTGCTAGGGTTTACTTTGCACAGAAGAACAATTATACTTCAAATTTACTTTCTTAAGTAATGAAGATGAATTTGACAAAATTGAAAGAGTTTTTTTTTCAATAATAGACCAAAGAACAAAAACCTCCTTCATTTTATGCACAAGTGTTATGGTTTGAGAGAAATGTCCAAAATACATTTGCTCCAGGCCATTTTCTGCACTTTTGGACAGACTGTCTTCAAGTCAATTTTTCAGGGGTTTGGAGCAGGGGTTTGCAGTGCTTGATGACTCCATTGTGTAGCAAACATCCTAAAATTTCCAACCATACCACTTTCAGCCAAAAATTCCTCTAGGAAGGCCTCCAAAATCCCTCTCAAAGAGCACGCTATGATTATGTTGAGAGCAAGCTACGCTTTTGCAATTTTTAGCGATCAACTTCAAACTTGGATTCTGAACAAATGGGAAAGTATTTTTAAAAACTGGAGGATTTTTTACTCATAACATACCAAAGAACAAAAAAATCTCTCAGTTTTGCAAAAAACGTTATGGTTAGAGAGATATTTATCCATATTTAATCCCTATTTCTACAGAAAAATTTTGGAAAATTTTGGATTTTTGGGAAATTTTGGCAATTTCGGTTGTACAGAAGTGTCGTGCGGCAACGCGACGCTTTTCCTAAGAGGCTCCAAATGAGATTTTATCTACATGTTTGGATTGATCTTGGAGTGTACATTCCATATATGGTCTTGGTTTTCCATGAAACCTCCTAGTTTTGAAGAAAAACTCGAAAAAAAAACCATATTTTTCATGCTTATGCCATTGTTTTTCCCTCTATGCAGCGCTTCTGGAGTAAGCTTGGAAAAATGAAGTTTTGAAGGGCTTCCAAGTGGTATTTTTTCAGTTTCAAGGTTAGGTTGGATATAAGACATCTAGGGCTACCTTTCCCAATCTTCATATCAACATGAAGATGCCTAAAATTTAGCTAAAAATTCCTTCCAAGTTGCGTGATGCTTCTGCTAAAAAACACGATGGTTCTGTGTTCCACGCAACGCTTCTATCTTGGATGCTTTCTGGATAGGTGTCAATGCAAAATGATCCAAATCTCAAGGTTACAACTATCCCATGAGTTTTTTTGTGGACAAGGAAGTTTTTTTTTTCCCCTCATTGTTGAGGAATCTTGTAATTATTCAAGGAGACAAAGGCTCCTAGTTATTAGCTAAATTTGGGGGGACTGTTTCTAACTTCCCTAAATCCTAGGTAATGACTCATTAGGAGAATTTATGATGTATTTTGGATCATTTTTCGACCCAATGAGGTGAAATCTTCTCTATTTTCTATATGTAGTCCAACTCGAGTCATTTTAGAGGTTGGATAGTTGATATTGCAGTTGTGGAGCTTATGTACAATATTTTTTAGTGAAATCAAAGACATGTTGCGGCTATAATTTTGGGACTCCAGTGGTATGATTATTAGCATTGTTTTTTCTTAGTAACACTATCAAGTTGAATTTTTATGCTTCCATGAAATCACATGTATGCTGCTATACGATAAATCTTATGAGTCTATGAACTAAATTCTTGCATTTTGTGCTATGTTTTATAAGACTTTCATAAATTTGTTTTTCCTCTTCTGATGAATGAACTCATGTAATTTTCTCATTATGACTCTCTCTCTCTTTTCAAACCCTATACCGCAATGAAAATTTAAGTTTGTTTCTAAGTATACCTACCTGGCCTCATCTTCATCCCTGCAGCTGTTCATTTGAAAATCATACCTAAAACCTAGACATAGTTTCTAGATTGACATTCCTATCCAAAAAAATTCAAAACAAAACCCTAATTCACTGAGCTTATATCTAGCCTAAGATCATTACATCTCCAGTCACCTCATTGACTGTAAAAGTGACATTAAGAGAGCCCTCTCTAGTTTGGTAGGGCTAGCTACAAAATCTAAAGATTGGTTTGAGGTTTCCTGCTTTGGTCTCCATTCTTAGCCTTGGGAAACGAGGGGAGTGATAACAATGTAGATGGGTTCCAACACAGGCATGCACAACATGGAATCACTAATCCTGAGTGCCACCTGAGCCCATGCAAACACCGCTCCCCTTCCTCCTCCACAACCAACGCAAACCACTTCACCACACAGGACCGCTGACTTAGCAATAGACAAACCCAATTGGGCTTCTTTCTCACCACCAACAGAGCAAAAAAAAATTCCTCCATGACATATTGTACTTCAAAAACCAGGTTACCAGGATCGCACGGGCACAAAAAACTCCAGACCCAGCTCTCAGCTTCCCTGTCCTTACAACGTGCACCCTGCGCTTGAGGCTCAAGCCATGGCTTGAGATAAAATGCCACAACATAGGGTGGTATCTCCTGTCTCGCACTCACCATCGCCCAAACACTACAAAATGTGTTTTGTCTGCCAAACCTCACTGTCATTCTCCTGAAACCAACGCGTCGGTGCTCCATCTGATGAGCCATTACCCTATTCGTGCGAGAACCTTGAATGCTCTTAATTGGCATGTGGCAGTTAGTCGGACCTTCCCTCACACTCTGCCACCATTTGGAACTGTGAAAAAACACCCCCATTGGGTAATTGGACCAGTGTGTATCAATATAATAACATAGTAAAGAAATTAAATAATTTTAAATACAAACTTTCATGGAAACATTGGTTAAGAGGGTGATATGAAATCAAGTCAAAAGGGATTAATTGTTGGTCAATGTGATTTCGATCATTATATATTGTCTTTAATGGTATTTATAATAAGAAGAATCCATTTCATGGAGGGATGTCATTGAAAATTACACAAGGACTTCACTCAATGAACCTCAGAAGCACGTGCATTTGTGGCATACTAAACAATACCCTTAACTTGACTACATACTAGGAAATACCTCTGAAAATCACATTATTTAACCCCCTATACGAACCCAATACACCTTCCCAATTTAAAAAACCCCTACTTTCACTAGATATTGTAGGTATCAATTTTTCCATTAATATTTTTATACCCCTTTATAGTTTTTCATTAACTTTGAGCTCCATTTTTTATACCGTCAATATAAAAACCCTTTACCCCCTATTATATGTTCAATATATTATGTCATTTTTTCCTCAATATATATCACCCAATATGAATGCATGTGGTATCGTATTTCTCCCCTGGGGAAGCCCCCGTGGAATATTATAATTTCATATAAATAATGAAGTCTCAAAATTTACATTGTTTAAATTTATTTTTCATGACAATTTTCATTTAATGCATAAGGTATGTTGAGGGCTATCTCATGTCTTTCATTTTGGCATTTAAATATGGATTTATAATGTTGAGATTTTCATTAAAGATGTATAGGGGGGCAAATGACCCATTAGAATGGAGACCATTCATTGTATATTGGACTAGTTTTTCACTATGTTTCTTATTATTAAATAAGACCCACTATGCTAGTTAATATCAAATAAATACGATGTGACCTCATTAAAGAAGGAAGGTATATTAGGTAGTTAGGATGTTGATATGATCAATGTTATCTTGTTAGCTATACTTAAGGATGGATTCCTATTTACGAGATGTGTGGAATTTATTTTGTTTGGAGTTAAGTTCGTTGAGAGGTCACCCAACCTTAAGCAGCAAGTAAACATAATTGGATTCCTTCATAAAATGATCAATTGTAAAGTATTTTCCTACCTTAAGGGTTTTGATATTAATGAAGTGTGGAGCATTTTTTATACTTGTTTTTTATTCAATTTCTTGTGTTAAGGATCATAACACAATGTGAACATTGTAGTATCAATGTCACACTAAAGTATTCCATGAGATCAAAAAAGTGCATAACGAAATAACATGAGCACCCTTCATTTGTGTTATGTAGGTATGTTTTCCATTAATACAAAAGAGAACAATTATTAAATCCATGGAGAGGTATTGATAGTAGTGGAAATGTGTAGCTTTTTGAAATTCATTGGGAGTGTTAGTTTGTGAGCTCTAACTAGGAATTATGAGATGCATGGAAAGTCATGTTATTCCCTTTGTGAGTATGGGGGTGTTATGTTAGTTATGAGTGAATGTTATTCTATAGGATCAACTAAATGGGAATTTCCCCTAAGTAAATGAGTTATTGAGCGTTGTGGTAGAGATGGGAAACATTTTAAAAATATATTTTGTTGTTAATTTTCTTTATTACATCCTTGGATCAATAAGATCATTGTATCTATGAATGAATATTTTGAAGAATGGGACTCATAAGAGAAACATCCAAGGAACTATCTTCGATTTAGGTGAAAGATGCTTGGACATTGTAAGAAGGGCAGGTGAACAAAGACAAAATGATGGGCTCTCATATAACCATAGGGTAGATGATGGGTTTTGATATCAAACCACCTAGAAATCAAGGGAATAAAGGGCCCAAACATGGGATATCTCTGAAAAATACCACCAAATAATGATAATTTTCTCCTAGAACTATAAGGATTTAGGGAACAAACCCAAAGTAGTTGCACTAAGAGACCTCATAAAATCATAGTCATCATCTATCCTCCTATTCAAGAAGACCAAAATCAAAGTTTGGGAATATATCAAAATAGGTAAATAGATATGGAAGAATAGAGAAGGAACCCGAAAATATTCTCAAGGATCATTAGGTTGAGTGTGTAAATTATGGAACTCACAGGTGGTTAGTATGGATTTCTCATTTCAGACTCAAAACTAGGTGTTATCAAGGTTCAAAATTCTCTTCTCTAGTAATATTTTTTCAATATTTAACTTGTATATGCTACTACTTACAAGGATAAAGAAAAATGTTGAAAATATTTATCTTCCCTTAAATATTTAAATTTTGCATCAAATAAAATAATAGCATGGATTTTAATGTAACAGGATTCGGGTTTGGAAAATGGTTGTGGGTGGGGGGTTGGGGGCAAGGGGGTATTGTGGTAATATTGTTTGTGACCCATTCAAATAATATATGGAGGATTTAATGAGAAATTGGTACATATTTGATATCAAAACCTCCAAAGGAAAATATACTTGGATAATAAGAGAAATGGACTAGGGCATATTGCAATCGGACTAGATAGGTTTTTGGTCCATATTCATCTCGTAATCTAGGATATTGTTTTTAAATCCAAGATAATTGCTTTATTATTAACATACCAAAATCCCATCTCAACATTAATGGAAACTTCAATCTACTATGGACCTCTCCCATTTTTATTTAATCCATTGTGAATAAAATATTAGGAAGTAGTTGACATAGTTCATGCTACCTAGAAGGTTTGGATTCTAGGAACCCTAGGTTTTATTTGGGATAAAAAATTAAAATAGGTAAAGTTGTTATGATGTTTCGGGAAATGTTACCCTAAAGGTCTTGGGTTGATGAACCTTCATAGATCAGGGGCGTGTCATTACAAGAAGGACTCACTTAACCAACTTCTATGCATTAAACTAGAATCTACAGGTTGCAGACCTTACCCGGATATCCTTCGGTTGTAGTAGATCACACGGGGTGAAAGCCCCCTACAACTCTTTGTGCTCCGAAATCTGTAAATCAGCAAAGAACAAGCACAAAATCCTAGTTGTACAGATATATATGTTCTAGATGTTAGTGAAAATCATGCATAATCTCATGAAAACAATATTAAATGAACAATTTAAGATCATTACACATGTATAAAAAATTATTGACACGTAAACATCAGGAACAAGATGGCACTTCTGTTATTAATGATACGTACAGTAAAAAAATGTGGAGAGATCACCCAAAATCTGCCACGGCCTTCGAGCATACCGTCCTTTAGATCCGTCCAGCCTGAGCCTATCAAGATTTCTTCCAAGAATAGTGCACAATGGATGTCACATAGGGTGAGAAAACATCTCAAGGAAACAAGGGTTTCCTGAAAATATATGGGAAGTGCAAGAGGCACAGGGAATATATCAGACTTGGATAGGGCTCCAACAATGTATAATATATATATTTATCTCTCTCTTCCTCCCTTATGCCATCCCCTTAAGGGGATTTTATACTCCCTCAAATTAGTTTTTACAGTTGGGAACAGTTAGGCCACGGGCTGGGGTAGTTAAGTTACAAGAACAACCATAAAACCTGCCTCAAAAATAGGGAAATTATATATTTTTTAATGTTTAAAAAGGCATACGCAGTTCTCTATGTATGGACTTGCCTGTATACGCGAAAAATTATGGGCAGAGTCGCATATGGGTTTTAAGAAATTGTTTTTTGAGAAATATGTCCAAGTCTGAAGGGAAGGGTTTCCCAAGACCAATGTATAAGTCATCAAGTATATGATGGTGATAAATGATGCTATAGTAGATGCCCCCTAATATATGAGGTCAGAAGGGGTACATGATGGCCGAAATGTATTATGTGCATAGAAAGAACCTTGCGAGGACTAGAGAGGACTTCACCAGATTTCAGCCTACCAAAAAACTAGTGAGAGAGATTAGAAAGATAGCTCATGTCTGAGGCGGCCATACCCATGCTCAGTGAAAGAAAATCATGTCCGCATATGAAGTATAGAGTGGATCCAATATGTATACAAGTATAACTAAAAATTTAAAGTACATAGTGAATCATCTAATCACTGCCCGAAAGTATAAGTCAAAATCAGGTCCAAGTATCACATATAGAAAACTGATCAATGATGTTGCAATAGATATCTGATCACCAAAAAGTCACAGCTAAATCTCCAAGTACCAAATCATAAGTGGTGGAACAAATGGTACAACACGCAACTCGGGAGCCAACATATAAGATGTTGTTGTGATGAGACTGCAACATATAAGGGTGGATGGTGTCACTGGCAGAAAACTGAAGGAGTTGTCAAAGTGAACCAAAAAATGTTGATGCAAACCCGAGGTCTTCACCGATCACCATGGCACAATTCTACATAATGGGAATAAATGAGTTGAAGTCGACCATGTGAGAAATCATTTAATTACCGGTCATTGATGTATACCGTTAACAAACGCAAGACAACCCACCGATAATGATAATGAGTGTCAAGGTGCCGTAGTACAATTTAGCAAGTATGAATGAATGAGTTGAAGTAGAACACTTGAAAGAGTCTATCAATCAAGAGGCAATGATGTATCCTCACTATCGATAGCGAAGAGTCTGCCACTGATGACTACAAACCCTAAGGTACTGAAAAAAGGACTCTAGACCTTATTCCCAGAGCAATGAGTCAGAGTCGATGGGAAAAGATCTGTTGGAAGGAAGGAATTAAGGCATCCCACATCAGTGCAGCACGAGTGTAACCCGCAGGCCAAGATTTGGAAGGAATAAGATGAAGTAAAGTGAAGTAACCAACCCAAAGTACGTTTCTGGCATGCACAAGGTGAAGCTAGTGCACGACAGAAACCCTCTGAACCAACCAATAATGAGAGCTGAAAAAGAGGTGAGATATCCACCGATAGGGTCAATTGGAAATCAAGGTACTGCACGAATCCCAGGTGTGATAATGTAAGCTGAAGTCTAACACAAGGGAAACCACTTAGTCAAAGACCCATGATGACGATCAAATGCTGAGCACAAGGTCACCTACCAGGGTGCAGCTCTAGGTTTACTCTCAGAGCAATATGTCGTAGTCAATAAGAGACGAACCTGCCAGCAAGAAGTCAGTGGAGACCTTCTTAAACCAACACGAGCAAAGGACCAAATATCTGATGTGATAGAACAAGATACTGACAAGACCAAGAAGGCAGACTGAAAAATGAGTCAAGAGACACTGCAGAAAGGCTGACTCAGGTTAACTTCCCTTGAACAAAAGCACGACTCATGTTGACTATGGTAGTAAATGATAACTTTATATAATTTTTTCATGTAGGAGGCATAAACAAACCCTTCATATGATTGGAAGAAGTAACCAACAGGGGGAGAACTAACTCATGAAGCAAGGTTATGGCTTCTCCTAAGTCAAAAACTAAAACCATCCCAAATGGAGAAAAGAGTTAGCTTTTTTGTGCTTTGTTCAAGAGCGACACAACCGACACTGTAATTGCCATCAAGTATGGAAGTAATATCCCGTTCCCACTCTTTTTCAAAAAAAATATTATTTTTTGTCTTTTTCATATTCAAATACTGAAAAGGAATAAAAGAATGCTATAGTAAAATGGATAGAATGAATGTCGTGAAACAGATGCACTAGTTTCTGGGATAAGAACAATCCTATGCTCAATGCAAAGTGGCGAAAACTGGTAAGTGACACTCAAAGGAATGTTCCATCCATGGTAAAGGTGTCAAGTCACAGAAGTTAAGTGATTGCATGGTTAACTTGTACATAAAGACATGGTCAAAAGATGGCTTAAACATGAGTCCAAATGAAGCCAGCTAAAGGCCAAGATAAACAAGTAGTAAATATGCAATGTAGTAATACAACTCAACAACATAAGGGAGCCTCTAGGGTAAACAGACAGAAAAATGACAGCGAAGAAGGAGAAGAAAGAAGCTTCAACACATAAGACATGGCGGGACTAAAGAGGAATCCTGAGCCTACATAAATTGCAGCATGGGCGACAAATGCTAGAGAGGGACTAACTAGGAAGCCCATGTAAAGGAAGGCTCTACCACCAAGTCATGATTAAAAAATCAACAAGTGAAATGGGTTAATTACTCATGACATGATGGGATTGACCCTATGGCAAGTGATCATAATGAAGGCTAGTATGCAAAGATGCAATGGAATAGTGAAATCCCTAACCTATATGCTAATTCGAAATCAAATACCTGCCATAACAGGTCAGCGGTCTTGGATCCAAAGAAAAACTAGGACAATCTTGAATTCAGCAAAATGTACCTGAAAAAATACCTTGCCAAATGGTTATATAGCCTTAGTCAAATTCAAAAAATAAGCACAAGTAAAATTTGTAAAAAATTTTCAAATTATGGGCATAAATACACAATTTGGCTCACATTTTGATCATTTTCACATTGCAGAAGTGGAGAAAGAGCTTTGGGGCAAAAATTCCTCTTCTCAAATACAGAGTAATCAACCATCAAATCGGGCCAAATCAATCAAGTACGCTCTAAACTCATCTTTTTCATCAATTTCGTTCCTGTTTAAAGCAAAATTTTGGAATTTTGACCACATAAAATATATTTTTTGTTGAAACCCTCTACGCATACGCAGGTTCGTGTGGATGAACCTGCATATGTTACGCGATTGTGTACAAACGAGGTCGCGTATGCATAGAGCGAAAATTTAAAACTTGTATCTAACCAGTCATTTAATGATTTTTCCTAGGATGCCCATTAGTTGGACAGAGCGTGACCATAGTGAAATTGACAATGAAGTGATGGAGGATCAAACTTCCTTAGATATTCTCCATAATTGCGAATTGCTCAAATTTTTCAAAATGCCCATTATGAAAAGCAATGTTCATTTACTTCAAGTGTTGGTTGATCATTGGGTATCAGAATAAGACTATTTCATAATTCATCAAATGCCACTACACATAGAAGTGGAAGATATATACTTCATTACTTGTCTCTCTTGAAGAGGAGACCCAGTAGACTTGCACAGAAAGCCTGTTGGAGGGCTTATCGTAGAGGATTATGTCCAAGTCTATTACATAGATGATGCACAAGTGGTAGAAACACATATTCCTATCAGAGATCTGAAGGATTTATACATGAATATCCTTCTATTTACCATTGGAAGAGTAGCAGGATCAGCTTCTCTGCATCAGGTTTCACGGACACAACTGAGCATAACAGTGGAATGCCTAATTCATCTCTTTGATTGGTGCACAACCCTATTGAGAAATATGAAGAAACAATTGACTTCAATCTGAAAAGAAAAGACTATACACTTTGGGTATGGTACAATGTTGCTGACATTCTTCTTCGAGAGGGTCCTAGGGCTTTGACCCAAGGTCATCTCAATTATCAGCAGCCCGAGAGATCCAAGAATAGCCCAATGTGCAGATCTGATGAAGAGATTAGGGGGAACGATGTCACAGGAGCATATACATCACATGGTTGAATTTTCTTATGAGCGAATGTTTAGTCTCCTAGTAGTATCGAGGTCCACTTCCAAGAGATAGGATGGCATATCCTACGGTGTGGTATGGTAGGTGTAAGGAAACTTTGCACGCACTAGATTGAATAATGATGTGTGGAGTCTATATGTCGGTTGCATGCAAGGGGTAGAGATGTGGGGGAGGTGGATTCCAGTAGTCATAAGGATTACACAGTAGTAGATCTGGTTATGGGACCTAGTTATTATGTTGGATGACAAGCCACTCCATTCCGTGAGGTGTAGGACCATAACAGAGGGTGATCTAGCTCACTTTGGAGTTTACACGCGGGGGATCGCTGAGACCTACATTGTATGACAAGACAAGTTTTCCCAGTTGTAGCTCAGGATCAAGATTAGCAATGGATGGGTAGATATTAACATCATAAAGATACCTGGGCAGGATGAGCTTGGCCTTTGTTGATATTTCATCATCACGTTTAAGGAGAAGAGGATACAGTGTGCACATGATGGGCATCCTATTGGAGTCAAAATGGTGCAACGACAACATGGTGGCACCCTTCTCAGACTAGCATGGGACCCGGGCATCACAGTACTTGACAACTCAACAACCTTTAGGGATGAGATGGCTTGTACAAGGGGAGATCACTTAGATCTTTCCTAGGGCTTTAGTGACCCATTGATGGCATGGGAGACTTCATCAACAGGGTAGGTTGATCAACAGGAGGATACCAGGGGAGGTTCATGCGGGAAAGACTTCATCCCCATAGGGATTGGGTTGTGTCTTCAGGAGTTTACTCTTAGAGTGCATGAGGCGGATTACTTGGTAGGGTAGCTTCATGGGGAGCTGGACAAGTGTGTAGACGATTTTTGGTACCTATACTTGTCTGGACAACAAGTGGAGTAAGGGGTGCTTCGCATTGAGTAGGGTGGCTTGGGATCTTGGTATTCAGGGATTCCTTCATGAAAGGATAATGCATAGATCAAGGATGACTCAGTGGCACATTTGGGACCTTGGTATTATTGGTGGTGGCGATGGTGGTCAACAGTCAGAGAGGGCGCTTGTTCAGGAATTGCTTGAGGACAAAAAATTATTGGCGGGGAGGACTACCATGTCCCCAATAAATAATTTTCTCATTATAATCATCATTTTTACATTTTTGGCATTTAAAACTTAGGAAAGGTGGGTTATGGAGGCTCCACTTAAATTTTGGAGAAAAAGGAGGTTGCAAACATCAAAGAAGAAATATTAAATTTGTAGTGGGATGTGGGGGCCACCCAAAAAGGGGAATTTGAACCCCGTAGGAAAATCAAACCAAGGGAGGAGGAGGCTAAAAAAGAGTTCGAACTAGTGGGGGCCACAAGGAGGAAAGGGAGAAACAATTATAAATAGAGGAGGAGAGCCTCATTTTGATCATATTTTTTCATTTGATAATTCAAAAATTAGTTCTCTTGAGCTTCTTAGCCAAGACAACCCGTGTTGTTCAGCGCAAGGAATATCCAAGTGAGAATTCCACTCTCATATCGGAGAACTTCGAGTGTCTCCCTAGTGACGCAATTTGGGGAGTCTAGTTCAGGATTTGCACATAGATTTATTGCAGGTATTCACTCAGTTTTGCACACTCCTGGGGTGCAGAGGAAATTCCACTTGCTCATTGGAGGATCAACTATTGTGGGTTGGAGTTCCGACTATTTTTCAGGTAGTTTTCTCTATTGATGTCAGTGATTTATAGTGGATTTGCAAGGTTGAGATCCTTTGAGAAATCTATAGGGAAAGAGTAGTGACAATTTCTCTTTCTATGATAACTACTTGTAATGTATTTTTACTTTTTTCTTACTTATTAGCTTCTTTTACTTATTATTATGTTAGTATATCATCAAACAACACCAAAACAAGAAGAACAATAGTACACAAGAACACAAAAGGTAGGTTGCAAGTCAGGGCCAAAACCTCTCCTCATGAGAGGAAAACCCACAAATTCTCTTCTCTTCTTGTATATTCTTCATTGAGGAATTCCAAGACCTTTAGACCAAGACCAATACCCTCCAAGACTGAGTCCAACCTTTCCTGATGATGTGCCTCCCTTGTCCAAGTCAAACCCTGTCAAATCTCTTCCAGCAGAATAACTTCGACCCCCAGCTTCAGAATTTCGATCTCTATTGTAGGTCTAAAATTTTAGGCCCCCTGCAACTGCTACTACATCCACACATGTGAGCGAAATTAGCCTTACAAGGTTTCCCAATAGCTTCTCTTGCGTTGCTTCCTTGTTTAGGGCTAGAAGGTGACCTAGTAGACACTTCTTCCAGCAGATTTGGTCCTCCTCCAACATGAAGAGAATTTCGACCTTGAAGCAACAAACCCTAGCTTCACTTCTTAGCACGTGTGAGAGAAAATTAGCCCAAAAAAAATCTTCTTTGTTCTCTTCCTTCTTCGCTAGCCTTCTTGCTCGTCTTCTTCACTTGGATGAGTGAGTGATGAATGTCTCTCAAGGAGGTCGAGTTCCCTCCTTTATATAGGCTTCTCAAGGTGGATGTGGCTCCTCAAAATAGGCCGACTTCCCAACTGCCAAGCCAACTTGGTCTTGAAGGGTATTTTGACGCTTTTAATGACAAAAATATTTTTCTATACAAGTTACAATCTGCCCAATGGGGTCTTCAACTTATGACAATGACTCTTTTGACTCCTTGACCTAGGTCAAACCCTAGAAGCACTCAATGGGTGCTTGACCTCTAAAAAAAAACCTTGAGCATGAAACCCATGCTCCAAAAATAACAGTAATAATTTTTCTTTCATTTTACAAAATACAAGAATCAAAAGTACATTTCATATTTATGAAGACCGAACCTAGTTACACATTTTTCAACAAGATCAACATTATTTTGTGGGCCGAAATTGTTAATTCTAGCAGTGCGTAAAGTCCCCTAGACACAACCTGCGTAGGCATTGAGAGAGAGCTGATTCTTGGAGCAAGGGGTTGGAAAAAGTCTAGGCTTCTGAAGATAAATTTGTGTAAGAGCATGGGGAAATTTTCAGCGGTAGATTTTGGCCTAATTCAACAATATCAAAATTGTGGGGCGTTTTTTGGCCAAATTGAGCAATTCACACTTGATATTTTGAAGATTTATGTGGTGTGAGTTTTGAGGAGGGGTATTTGGAATCTCCACAATGTTCATTTTTACATCTACGTTTCAAGTCTAACCAAGACTCATCATCAGGACTAAACCTGCCAAGAAGAGAGGAGGATGGATGAGATAAGTACTAGCAGGTGCAGAAGGAGTGAAAGAGGAAAAAGAAATGGCCGGCCAATAAAGTACCAAGAAATTAGTTAATATAGCTTATTTGATAAATAAACATTTATTATTTTAATTTTATCGTTGGATTCAACCCAAACCCTTTCTAGTTTTTTGTGGGTTTGGTGAGAGGAGGCTAGGATTAATTTTGCAGAATTTTATGAGGGCAGAATTCCTAGTTCCATCCAACAACCAGCAATAGAAATTATTGGATAATGATGCAGTTCACTCTGGACCATTTTCACCACTTGGGTTCCTAAGATATTTTTGGGTTTTTTCTGGGGTTCTTGCAAGGAGGCCGCTCACCCAGTTTCATCTCATTCCGAGCACTTTACAGAGCAGTTTCTCCAGCTTCCTTCCAGCAACAACTAACAGTTCTTACTGGGCATACGCAGTCTTCCTAGGGGATCTTCCCAACATTTGAGCATTGCATTCACACTTGGGTTCTTGTCATAGATTGCAGTAGCAAGCCCAAGTTCCTCTACTCTCATTTGTTGTACTCAGATTTACCCATATTAATCTAACGGCTCAGAATTTTTGCTCATATTTCAGTGTTTAATGTGTATGGTTGTGCATTTCTGAATTCTATAGCTGTAGCTAGTTCTTTGCTTCTTATATACATTGTATTTTCTATTTGGAACATTACAAACTGTCGGAAAATAATATCATAAAAAACTTGGGAAAAGATATTTGGGTATGCTTAATATGGGAGCTGATGCTTCTGCTGCTTGTAATTGAGTGTGAACTCCAAGGGACTTGATCACCTAGGCTATGTAATTGCTTATAAAAAATGATCTCATGTCTTCTCACACTTATTTATGTTTGGTTCTTATGCAAGCAACATGTTTCAGATGCTTGTAGAAAGAATTTTGAAGATCAATTAAATGCACTTCAAAATGATATTGCAGCTGATCATTTTGGTCTAGTTACACCTGCTACACAATGCTCGATACTTTGAATAAAAAGGATTCATGAATAATATTTGGAACATAATATTTCATGTGATTCATGTCCAAACAAAAGAAGAAAACTAATTGAGGCTTTAGGTGATGGAGAACTGGAGCAGGGAGGAGCTTGGGAAAAAACAAGATCAAAGTTTGAACTTTTTGATCCTTTGGTCATAGAAGATGCTAATTTAAGGAAGCCAAGTGATTCTTTGTATGATAAGAGGACTTTTCATATTCTCAAAGATGTCTTAGGAAAAATGTTTGCATCTCAGAAAAAGTACTGGAAAACAAAAAATCTGTATATGGAGTCTGGATATAATACTATTTATTAAAGTGGTGAATTTGAGGTTCTCATGAGACCTTCCAAAGTTGGTAGCTCCTTCAAAGAGTGCATCATCTTTCATCAGGAGTTCTGTTTCTTGTTCCTACCAAGGAATTATGTTATCATTTGATGTAGAAAGTTGCTCACCTTTACTTCATGCTTTCGAAAGATCACATTATATGCTATGATGTCAATTAGATTAATGCAGCTATGGGCTACCTATTTAGGATGCACACTATTTCCAGGACACAAAAAAATGCATCAATAGAAAACTAACGGATAGTCACCACAAGGAGAGAAACAATAACCATTTGCATCTTCAAAGACCATATTTTACAGTGGGAATTTCACTCGGGTCATAAAAACCAATTTCAAAAAACTTTTCATTTATCATCAAATCAGTACATTCATGGGCATCAACACAAAATACTGTAAAACATCAAATCAGCACATTTATGGGCATCAACACAAAGTACTTTCACAGTTCTTGCAGTCATCGCCCTTGGTAATGATCCTCACAGTTCAACATCTTCTCTTCGGAAATTTTCTTCTCAGATCTATCGTTCAAGTCTATTATTTTGCAAATGGTGTCACGATATTCAATTCTAAAATTTATCCTCGCCAAGAATACACTTGTTTGTAACAAGTAGAAATTGTTCGTATTCCTGTTTTAGGTTATGGCAAGCAATTCTCTACACTTGTTTCTTACCACGAATTAGAAAATGGTCTTGTTATTGTTTCAAGATGTGGTAAGCAGGCCTCGATCAGATCTGCAGATCAATCTTCCAGGTTTGTACAAACTTGACACAATGATGCTTGTATCCTGAAAATATCACACTACTAGAAGTCCACCTGTTTACTGAATTGGAGTAACAAACAATGAAATCCACCTGTTTGATTATAATTTATTCAATTACTGGATGACATGAAGATTGAAAACCATATTATGAGTTTCTGATCAAAGTTTTTCTTTCTTTTTATCAATCACATTTAAGTTGGATGACATATAAATAAGGTTCTCTGACTTCCATATTAGCAGCTCTCTTTGATTTCACCAGATATAACCTGAAACATTGAGACTCAGTAGCTTATTCTGGTCTTGGACTAATTTGGAGATTTCTTTCTTCATGGAACGGTGCAGAATGTCATTAGACTTCTTCTTTGCGGTTGGTTTGTCATAGGGAATGTGTGGATTTTTGGCACTAGGGGTGAATTTGCTGAGGATGCTCCAAGCCTAAAAAAGTCAGCCTAGTTCTTGTCTAAATTATTCTAGATGACATAAAGTTTTGTTTTATCTTCCCTAATATTCTATGTTGTTTATTGTACTCCTTGCTTTAAGTTGCATTGGCTTATGCACTACCTTTCATTTTATTTGTAGTGCCATGTTGCTTATGCCTTGTATAAGCACTCCATGTTGAAAAATTGAGGGTACTAAGGAAGTGTTTCCTATGGTCTTTGGTATCTAGGCTTAGGAAGACACTTTAATAACTTTTGTGGTGGACTTGAGGTGTTATAATTAAGTCATAAGGGAAAATGTACTTTTAATGTAATATGTACTTTATTATTAAAGTGACTTGTGTTATAAAATCACTTTATGAGGAAAAAGTACACTTGACACTTTCTAAAATTTAAGTGACTTTATATTTTAAAGTTCACTTTATGAGAGAAAAAGTGATCAAGGGAAAATACATTATACAGTGATATGTGGTTTAACAACAAGTTTCGTTGGGTGAAACCAACGAGACCAAGGTTCAAATTACATTGAGTATATGGCCTGCTATAATCTCGGCTCAAGGAGTAGGCTCCCCCATTTCCGCTGGGGTCTCGGCTCTTGCTAAATCATAAAGATTTGGTGTACCTAGCTTGTAGGTTGTTGGATATGCTAGTGGTGTTATAACGCAGCCACAAGGATTGATCCTGAGACCTCCCTTAGATTAGTCTAAAGAATTACTGATTCACCATTGTAAAAAAGAAGAAGCCACTTAAAAATGAGGCCAATGTATAAGAGGTCCAAATTTGGGAAATTAACCTTAGCCTTCTAATTTAAGATCACAAAATTAAATCATAACCATCCATTCACAGGGATTTTCCCAAGCAAAAAAAGGGAGAAAGAGACTATCATTTTCTCATTATTATTTTCCTGAGTAAGTCGAGAGGAGAGCAGCTTGAGAAAGGAGGAGAAGCTGTGGAAATATGTTACAACAGAAGAAAATAAAGCACATCAGATTGAACCTTCTTGAAGACCGAGTTAAAGACATTAGGAGAGCTTGAATCTCGAGAGAGCAGCCTCTTAAAACTTCTGCGCACAGGTTAAAGTAACCTTTAGGTTAGAAACTCATGGAGCCATGGTACATGCAGTCAGAATTCATCCCTTAGTTAACTACACACTGTCTCAGTTAGCGTACCTTTCAAGTTAATCCTAAGCCTGCTTCAGCGTCTATTTTGGTTCAGGATTTGAAAGAGGTTCAACGTGTAGTTTGGAAGAAAGGAGCTACAAGTGAGAGTCTTCTCTGCTAATCAGTCCTGAGTTTCAGAGCAAAAGAGTTGTCTATTGAGAGGTTAAATTTCTGCTTTGAAGGAGCATTAAAGAGGCTGATATTCTAGCCAGAAGGGACCATACTGCATGCTCAAGATATCAGTACAGATCTCAATAGAAATAAGACCTCAGAGAAACTTTTTCAAAAGGGAAGAGATAAGTTAATCTCTTATTGTATTTTTGTTGTAAAAATTTCTCAAAAGAAGAAAATAAACTCCTCCTCAAAGGACTGGTTTTCCCTAAGAGGTTGTGGGGTTTTTTCCAGGGTCAATTTGACCAAAAAACCAAAAATCATTGTCTAATATTGCATGTGCTTGCTATTTTATTAGTGTGCTAGTTGTGCAAAATAATATGGTAGAGTAGCTCTATTGTTTTATGTAAATGCAATTATCAGTTTTGTATTTCATGATGGGTTGGTTGTAAAATTGATAGGGCAACATGTTTCATTTTACATTTTCCATTACATGACATTTCCCTATGATGTTAGGTTTGTCTTTACTTAATTATGCTTATGTTCTAATCATCAAATAAATGCCAAAACAAATAAAGATCACGTGAACACAAGATTTAGGCTTCATGCCAGGGAAAAACTCTTCAAAGGGGAAAACCCATTAGAACTTCTCTTCTTATTGACTTGAAAGGAGACTTCCAAAATCAATCCTAGACCATAGTTGCTACCAAAAACCAAGTCAACCAACCTAAATCCTTCCATTTTCAATATTAAACGAGTCTTCCCAAGATGCAAAATAAGACAAGGCTCTTCTAGCCTTGAAGAATGAACAACATTCTTTTCTGACAATTTTTTAGACTTGAGGTAACCCTAGAAATATTAGGGTCTTCGGATGAGTGGGTAGAAGACAAAAAAACTTCTGAATTCTTTTTCTTTTCTGGATTCATCCTTCTCTTGAAGACATTTGACTGGGTTTATCCTTCTATTTAGGACCTTCTCATCTCCAATGAGCTTCTAATCAGATAACAAGATGTGTGTGTTGTGTCTCTCGAATTAGGTTGATGTCCATTCATTTATAGCCTTTACAAGAGGCTCAACTGGCCCTCTCTAGGCCGACTTCAGTATGGCTGGCTGACTTGATTTGGAGTGCTTTTCTAGACACTTTAAATTACAAAAAATAAGATTTGGTAATGACTTATTGACTCACGACAATCCTATAGGCATATAATGGATGCCTTCACCTATTGACCAAATGACATAAGCATGAAACTCATGCTTAAATAAATATAAAGTTTCTTTTACAAAAATATTCTTCTTTTTCATCCTTCGAAAAGTACATAAGAATTAGATCATGTCATGAGCCAAATAGAAATTATGAAGACCGATACTAGTTACACTTTTCAACACCCCCTCTTAACTAGGTAAGTGTTCATAATTGATCAATCGGTACAAGGACAATACTCACTTTGAAAAGTTCTCATAAGAAGAGTATCAACATATGCAATGTTAGGGATCAAGATGCGATCACTACCAAGGTATCAACCCAATAAGGACTTAGGTGTCATCAAGGAAACTTGCCACTATAGGTACTATCAGGCTACAACTGGATATAGATATCATCTAGGTGTCCATGCCAAGACACCAACCCTTATAGGGATCTAGGAATCATCAAGGTCAAGATATCAACACTAAAAAATGCTCTATATCATCAAGACCAAGATACCCTCCCACACAGGAATCTAGACATCATCAAGGCCAAACTATAACTAAGATCTCAATACCAACTAGCCAAGATGTCCTCCCAACTACCATCACATGGGCACACAGCCTAAGGTACTCATCTCTCCCTCTTAACCAAATCAAATATATCCATCAATCCAAGCATGCTTATCATATATTCAAACTTCTCAAAGAGAGATCAACACATTGGCTACTTATCCATCAGACCATATAGTAGCTCTACAACACTAACTATAATCAAACTTCCAATATATTGGTTCTTATTATCAATGTGCTAGCATTAAATATGGGGTCTACAACCATTCTGATGTTGCTTAGGTCATAAAAATATCAAAACAAATCTCGACGGAAGCTTCCTTTTCCAAATTCTCAAGCAACACCAAACTCATCTTCAAGACTTCTTAAAACAACCGAGTCTTGTTCACAACTTCATCAAACATGAATAACCATCAATAGTACTTTAACCATTCTTCGGTCTCATTATTTCCTTGTCCTTCACTAGACTTATGACTTCGTGACACATGAAGTAGAGAATCATGTCCTCCCTCTCAACTATGGAGGATATACACTTTCCTTCATAAAATAAATACATCCAAGCTCCCTCTCAACTTAGGGAGATAAGTCCATCATCAACAACTTTATGCTTCCAGCTACACAAGCTCTTTCTTTTTGCATCATAATATAATCAGAGAAGTTCGACCTTCCAAAATATCATTCATTTCATAAGGTCATCTTTCAATCATCAATTTAAACTTCAATGTTATCAGGGTTCTTACAACTCCCTCTTTTCATCATGCTCAACATCATAGGCATACATTCTCTTGAAAGCTATGTACCTACAAATCTCATCAACAAGTACAACCAAGCTCAAATATATATGTACAAGAGCATGAAATAAATTTATCAATCTAGGGTTACCATATAGGGTTATCAAAAATTTAAATAGGAAATTAAATCTGAGATATCCAAAACCTAAGCCTTGTTAAGGTTTTAGTCATAGCAGAAGCATTTACACCTAGGGTTTCACTTTCATGCCCTAAGCTCTTATATCAACCTTTAATAGGGTTTTGTCATAAACCCTAGATATTATTATCAAACCCTAAAAATCTAGGGTTTCACTAAATTGAACAAATAGTTAAAGATAATATTACAAGGGTTGATCTAATCCTTAAGTCAAACACCCTAACAATATAAGAATATTTATCATTCTATAGAAAATCCCTAGATATGAGAGTTATTAATATAAAGCAAATTTAAACGACAGAATGATTGTACCTTCTTATATGATGGAGACATGCTATAACTTTTATAATTTTAAATTGTAATATTCCTAATTAGCCATTCTACTAATTAGAAATATTTAAGTTTTGATAATTTTGTATTTCCTAATGTTAGCCAAAAATAATGTGGGCCCAGGTCCCACAGATTATATTAAATCAAACCATAGTATTTTCCTATAGTAGAGAGGCAAATATTTTGGCTTTGGTGGGGGCTCGATGAGCCAATGAGAAGGGATTGCACCATCCATGAAGGTAGCATTGTGGTTGGTCGAAGGGAGGCAATGCAGGAGTGGCTAGAGGAGGGGCAACACAACTGTTGGTGGGACCCAAGAGGAACGTTGTGATGTTTTTTGTGTAACATCATATGTGCTCTAGCTCTGAAAATTTGTGGAGGAGCTAGAACACATGAGATCTCCAAGACCCAGAAATCGTTTGGAGAAATTCCACCCGGAGCTTAAGTTATTCAAATAATTAATTATTTTAATGGGGATCCTAAGTCTAAACTTAGGGAAATTAAATAATTAAAATGAATTAATTTAACAGGTGGGTGAGAATGTTCTAAAGTGATGAAGATGAAGTATTTTCTAATCTTAGTCGTTGATTAGAGATTAGATCACGACTGTTGATTCATTAACAAGCAAAGTATAAATGAAAGGCTTGGGGTCAATTGGAGAGAACACACAGAGACTGAATTTAGAGATTGAATTCTTCTGACAGAGTAGTGCTCGTATGAAGATCATATATGAGTAATTCAGTGTAGTGAGGGGCGGTGAGGGGAGTTCGACAACGGGATTTTCATCCAAGGTCGAGAATAAAATTGCCGAGAGGCATATCAACACTAGGAGGGACAGAATAGCTCAGAGAGGGTGATGCAGAGGCAACAGGGCTCACATAGGAGTGACGCAGAGCCAGAGAGGGTGACACATTCACTTGAGTAGCTACGTTGGTGTTTCTGTGAGGCAGATCAATCAACCATTCAAAAAATTGATTTCTGAGCCGGGAAGGCTCACGGAAAGGGCGACATAGTAACTAGGAGAGGTGATGTTGTCTTAGTGCAGAGCTAGTTGCAGCCATTGATGCGCAACATTGGGGATTGCGTAGTCACCTGTGGGGTTTCTTCATTTAGTCGCTAGATCTGCCAAAATATGTCTCCGGATAGAGGTACTTATGCCGAGAATTTTCTCTATTGGGTGAGCCGGATTTGGCACCCTAGATTGTATTTAGAAATCTGCATAATAATATAAACCCTCAAAATTGCTGCACTGGTTTTCTCGCATTGGGTTTTTCCTGGGACATTTGTCCAAAAAAAATTTGTGTCCTTTGTCTGATTGTTCTACTTATTCTTTAGTACTTGGCCTGTATAATTTTGTAGGCCGCAGTGTGTTTACATTAGTATTTTTACTGAATATTCAGAAAAATAACTTGTAATTTAAATAAGGCAATTAGGTAATGCAAATCAGATTTACTGCAGTAGGATTTCTGGTGTAGATTCAGAAATTTTCACATGGTATCAGAGTTGTTGCAGATCAAGTAGAGCTGAAACCATCAACGAAGAGACGAAGAGAAAATATTATAGCAAGAAAGCAACTGTCTCAAGTGACAACACATATCTAGAAGAGGCAAGGAAGGGTGATGCAGTCACCAGAGGGGCTCACACAGAGCCTGCGTCAGCTAGCTATGGTGACATTGTAGCTATGCAGAGGCAACACAATGTTTGATGGGTCAGCGTAGAGGTTTTGAGCCTTCGTCTTTCTAGTTGTCGTGGCTGGAAGAACAATTTGTTTTTCTTCAGGAGTTGTTAGTGGGGCATTGTTTCTGTTGGTGTAGAACAATGTCTAGTGGGGCTATGGCAAAGTAGAGGGAAGCAGTTGCTCATAAGACTTCTTGCCAATAAGTCTAGATCCAGTGTTGATCAACACAAAGAGTAATCGGAGAGGATTGACTCGACATCAGTTGGTAGAAGGATTTCCATGAAGGAAATCGAATTTTAGAGGGAGCTTGTTCCTTAGAGGGCTTCTAGCACCAAAGAAGCCCAGATCCGATTTTTGTTGGGACAGCAGCAAAAGAGGGAGAATATAACCTGTTCAACATTTTTTGAGCAGAGATGGTTGTACATGGATTGAGAGATCAAGATAGGATGGATGGAGCATCCAACTTTGTCATCTGTCATCTAGAAGGCCAAGATCTTGTCAGTTTTGGATGAACATCGCATCAAGGATCATTTCTTGCATGAAATTGTTGTTCCTATTGATGCTAATCCTCTCAAGAAGTACGAGGAGGCTCAAGCGAAGGCAAAATGCTTAATCATGGACGGATTCAAGGATCATGTGATCCCACATGTTGTTGACAAGAACCCAACAAGGGAAATGTGGACTTCCTTGATCATTATGTATGAGGTAACCTCCATCCAGCGGAGGATGTTGCTTGAGAATTAGCTAATACTATTTCAGATGCAAAGGGGAGAGGAGATTGACCCCTTCCTTATCAAATTGCGAGTGATTTGAGATCAGCTGGCTTTCATAGGGGCTACACCAGATGATGGACTTATGGTCAGAACTACCCTGAATGTAGTCATGGAAGAATGTGAAACCTTTGTCCAAGGTATTTTGGGTAGAGAAACTCTTCCAAACTGGGAGGAAATGTGGGAAACTCTTCAACAAGAAGAGATCAGAAGGTTGACCAAGGCGGGAAGCAACAGTACAGGGATCAAGATCAAGGAGGAAGAGAAAGATGCATTTCTCGCATCTAAGGGACAACATGGGTAGCAGAGAAGGAAGAAGAAGGACCTCTCGAAGGTCATATGCTTAAGGTGTGGTGAATTGGGACATTTGGCCACACAATGCCCTCAGAAGAAGAAGGGAAAATAAGATTATGATTCGAAGGTTGTTGCAGCAAAGGACGATGATGACGATGTTGCCATGAGTGCTTATGTGCCTCAAGAGAAGAGGTGGGGCAACATTGAGCTGTAGCTCTTTCAAGCTTTAGTGTAGGGGAAGGATCCTTGAGGTTCCCAAATTCATGGATCACATATGAGCTACAAGAGCCCTCAATGACAGTAGTAGGATGACTGGAGTCAGATGGTGTGAGGAGGATGAAGCAACAATGGCAGAGCTAGGACACTAAAGTCTGAAGCAGCACAAAGCAGAGGCAACAACAACGTAGCAGCAACAACACAGTGATTGATGGACTTCAACAACGTAGTGTAGAGCAGTAGCAACGCAGAGGGTTAGAGGGTCAGCCCAGAATTAGCAGCAGAGGGAGCTTCACCATCGAGATGCATCCAGAATGACTTGTATGTCAAGTTTTTGAGTGGATTTTTAGTTGCTTAACTCTCAACAACTAAGTTGTAGTGGTACAGTTAGCAGTGGCAGTGCTATGGGCAACATGATGCAACATTTGAGAGGGAGTTGCAGTATAGATGAGGTAGTGACAAGTGGAAATGTCATGGGCTGCAGTACAAAAGGCAACAACACAGTGGATGAGGGGCAACAG
Organism: Pinus albicaulis; assembly: GCA_034641835.2. Lineage (NCBI taxonomy): Eukaryota > Viridiplantae > Streptophyta > Pinopsida > Pinales > Pinaceae > Pinus > Pinus albicaulis. Next base: position 455,076,691 of record CM076572.1, read on the forward strand.
CTGAGCATCAAAAGCACAGAGGACTGATGTCATGGATCAGGATGATGCTTATGGTGAAGAAGTATTGCTAGAGCACATCCCTCGCTAAGAGGGAGAGTTGATTTTTGGGTAGCATCGGATGTGCTCTAGCTCTGAAACTTTGTGGAGGGGCTAGGACACATGAGATCTCCAAGACCCATAAATCGTTTGGAGAAATTCCACCCAGAGCTTAAGTTATAAAAATAATTAATAATTTTAATGGGGACCCTAAGTCTAAACTTAGGGAAATTAAATAATTAAAGTGAATTAATTTAGCATGTGGGTGAGAATGTTCTAAGTGACGAAGATAAAGTCGTTTCTAGTCCTAGTCATCGATTAGAGAGTAGATCACAACCGTTGATTCATCAATAGGAAAAATATAAAGGAAAGGGTTGGGGTTAGTTGGAGAACACACAAAGAGACTGAATTTAGAGATTGAATTCTTATGATGGAGTAGTGCTTGGATGAAGATCAGAGCTAAGTAATTCAGTGCAGTGAGGGGCCGTTCGGTAGTGGGATTTTCAACCAAGGCCGAGAATACAATTGCTGAGAGGCAGTTCAACACGAGGAGGGACAACGCAACTCAGAGAGGGTGACGTAGAGCCAGTACGGCTCACGCAGGAGTGACATAGAGCCAGAGAGGGTGATGCAGTCACTTGAGCAGGAGTGCTGGGGTTTTTTTAAGGCAGATCGGGCAACCATCCAACATATCGATTTCTGAGCCAGGAAGGCTTATAGAGAGGGTGACACAACCACTAGGAGAGGTGATGCAGAGCTAATCGCAGCCATTGCTGCGCAACATTAGGGTTTGCACAGTCACCTATGGGGTTTCTTCATTCTGCCGCTAGATCCACAAAAATACCTGTCTCCGGATAGAGGTACTTCTGCCGAGGATTTTCTCTGTTGGGTGAGCCAGATTTGGAACCCTAGATTGTATTCAGAAATCTGCATAATAATATAAACCCTCAAAACTGTTGCATTGGTTTTCATGCATTCGGGTTTTCTGGGGACATTTTTCCAAAAAATTTGTGTCTTTTCTCTTATTGTTCTACTTATTCTTTAGTACTTTATTTGTATAATTGTGTACGTTGTAGTTTGTTTGCATTAGTATTTTTACTGAATATTCAGAAAAATAACTTGTAATTTAAATAAGGCAAGTAGGTAATGCAAATCAGATTTACTACAGTACGATTTATGGTATAGATTCAGAAATTTTCACACGTTGTACCTTTAGGGAAAAAAAGGAAGAGGAAACTCATTTTGCTCATCTATCTTTCATTTCTGAATTTGTCTTTTGACAAACCATGCTTGAGCGAGTTCCAAGTCTGCCATTTTTGTTCAACAACTAAGTGTCCCCAAGCAGGAATCTCAACCTTTGCTTCGAGGGACTTCGACTGTCTACCCTAGGGAGGAGATTTTAGCTTTTTGATCCAATGGGGAGCTGTGTGAATCATTCACAACTTGTCTATCTTCACGGACAACACAGAACAACCCCAATACCGCAGTGACTACCGAGTGCTGAGAGGGAGATCATTCGAGAGCTAAGGATTGTAGGGAAATTTGAGTTGGGAATTGTTGGGGAGGCTAAGAGCTTCCTAACAGGGATATTGCATACATTTTGGGAGAAATTTGTAGCATATTTTCCAAGTGTAGAGATTTATCCAGCAACGTAGAGAGCTAAGCCCAAGAGGACCAATTTCCGTGGTCAACCATTCCACAAATTGTTCACCGGTTATTGTGGTTTTTGTGAGTAGAAACCGAGGTTAAAAGCCCATAATTTTCTGAGCATTATTTTAGGCACAACCAACAGATCTAGAGGAGCAACAACAACATTTCTGGACGGAACGACATAGAGCCAGAGCAATGCAAAGTACTATTTTGTGGGTGGATTCAACTTGTTTCCGAGGTCATATTCAACTTGCCTTGAGCAAGCCCAGGTTCCATCATTCTAGCACCCATTTTGTACACCTTCACAATACTTTAATAAAATGGCTCAAACTTTATTAAAATGGCTCCAAATTGTGTTTAATGTAATTTTTGTTGTTGTTGTTAATGTATATTGATGCATTGTTATTACTTTTAATTTCCTATTAGGAATATTACAGTGGTATAAGAGCTCATAGAATTGGCTCAGCCTGTGGAGAAGTGCAATCTATGATACTTGAGAACAAAGATAATGTAACTTACTAGAGGCAAAGGTACAGGAGCAAGGAAAGGGAGCTTGAAATCACTCCGGATCTAGTAGATAGTGTTCCGGAGGTCGTAGGGGAGAAGATGGAGGATGTAGAAGATGGAAGGAGCAAGGAGGAGGAATTTTTTCACCTTCTGCTAAGTTCAGTACAAGACCTCTCCAAGAGGATTGAGGAGATGAGTCAGTAGTTTAGCAATGGTAGCAAGGGGAAGGGAGTCAAAGGGGATTTCCAGATTAGATAAGGGTCAGGCACTTCACAGCACTAGGAAACACCACACACAACCATGCCGATCGTACCATACACATCCCCATGGTCCACTATCCCAATGTTCCTATATTTAGGGACAGGAGGGCATCAGGAGCCAGAAGAGGCTCTCTACAAAGAGTATTTCATATAATATCAGTATTATGTCCCGAAGTTCAGGAGGGCCATCACATTCAAAGATTTTTTCCAGTTGAAGATTGAAAACAAACCTATAAACCAGTCGGAGGAGGCTACACGTAGGGTAGTGATTTACAATGTACTATGGGAAGGTTGTTCCTCCCAACTTTTTATGGCTCCTCGCAGACTGGGAATGCAGAGGCATACATTTCTGAGTTTCTCAGCTTATCAATGATGGTTCTAGATCTGTTCGAGTCTAGGAGGTCTACATCTTGTTGAGGGACTGGAAGAACCATTATGAGGCTTAGTGAGGTCCAACATACCTACTACACTGCAAGACGCAGTGCGAAGGACTAAATATTTGCAGGATGCCCTACCCAGGGCTAGAGCACCTTTTCCCAACAAACTGATATTTCAGTAAAATGGAAGAGACATGAGAGCTCCACCCCCAAGAGGCAACCAGGGCTAGGGGCAACTAGATGATGACATCAGGAGAGATCTTCGAAGGAAGAAACTTTTTTTCACTTGCTAGGAGCCATGGGCACTAGGCCACAAATGTGCATCAGGGAAGACATACTATATAGAGGTATTCTTAGACAATGACGAGGATGAGGAGACATTCTTTGAGATGGGAGGAGAGGACAACACAACACCCCAAGAGGGAGGGCCTCCACCTCCACCCCGACTGACAACAAGAGGATCTGTGTTTGCACCTATAGGAGGGGTCCTCGCATCACTGCGTGGAGTACGCTAGTATCTGACCTTGAGGATCCAAGGGGCAGTACAGGGGCAGCGTGTCTCGATGTTGGTAGACAGTGGAGGCACACACAACTTCATCGATTCCCAAATGGTGTAGAGGAGGGGAATTGCTACAAAGGAGTTCGAGGGATTTTCAGTGCTGGTGCCGAGAGAGAAGACCATGCAGTGCACAAATTATGTCCCAGTGTTGATTGTGACCATGAGGAACTACTCCATGAATGACCACTTCTTCATGGTTGAAATTCTAGACACCAACACAGTTTTGGGATTCAGATGGCTCTTCACACTTGGCAGATTCACTACTGACTGGAAGAAACTAGAGATGGAGAGTCTAGATCAGGAGGGGAAACTTGTGATGTTGAGAGGCATGCATTCATACCCACCATAGATAGTATTCGTGCATAGGATGGAGGCCAACTTGAGGCATAGGGATATAGAGTGGGTTGTTGAGTTACAAATTTCTAAGGCTGGGGGTGTGACCAAGCCACCACATCCTGAGATTCAGGTTATTCTTGAGAGGTACCTAGTAGTATTTGGGGACATACCACCAAGGAAACCACCTGATCGTGGATTTGAGCATACCATTAAGCTGGAGCACGAGGTGCAAGCCATGATCACTACCACCTTTAGGAATCTTATGGCCTACAATGATGAGATTAAGAGAGCCATTCATGAGCTCTTAGGATTGGGGCACATCAGGCCCAGTTCTAGCCCTTTTGCTTCTTCAGTACTCTTGGTGAAGAAGAAGGATGGGTCACTGAGGATGTGTATCAATTACAAGGCCTTGAACAAGAAAACCACGAAGAATCGTACCCCATCCCCAAGATCAAGGAGTTGATGGATGAGCTAAGGGGAGCTAAGTTATTCTCCAAGATCAATTTGAGGTCTAGTGACCATCAGATCTAGGTGAAGGACAAGGATGTCCCTAAGAATGCTTTCATGCGTCACTATGGAAACTTTAAGTTTTTGGTGATGCCCTTTGGGCTAACCAATGCTACAGCCACATTTAGTCTTGCATGAAACACATCTTTCGTGGTCAATTGAGGAGTTTGTGCTAGTATTTTTCGATGACATCGTGATCTACAACTGGACTTGGGAGGAGCACTTGCAGCATGTGGAGGCAGTACTGTGTATCCTAGAGGATCAATAATTTTATGAAAAATTGTCCAAGTGTGAGTTTAGGTTGACTGAAATGCTCTATTTGGGGCATATTATTGGTGTTGATGGAGTGAGAGTGCATGAGGAGAAGATCAAGTCCATTCGAGATTTGCTAGAGCCCAAGAATGTTACAGAGCTTTGGGGGTTTGTGGGCATATGCACCTACTACCGGAAATTCGTGAAGGGTTTTTCACAGTTAAGCGCCCCTCACAGATTTGACCAAGAAGGGAGATTTTCTCTGGTATACAACATTGCATGAGGCTTTTGAGTGCCTCGAGCAAGTGATGAGAAGTTTTCCAGTGCTCGCTCTTCCTGATTTCACATAACCATTTATTCTGGAGTGTGATGCATCCAAGAAAGGAGTGGGGGCAGTTTTGATGCATGGAGGGCATCCTATAGCTTTAGAGAGTCAGAAGTTATTGCCTCATGAGAGGTTGTACCCCATTTATGACAAGGAGATGTTAGCGATCATGTATGCGCTAGCCAAGTTCAGGAAGTACCTAGTGGGGAACAAGTTCAAGGTGAGGACATACCACCTTAGCCTCAAATTATTTTTGGAGCGGAAACAATTGTTGGAGAGGCATCGGAAATGGGTGAGTAAGATCCAGGCCTATGATTTCGACAATGAGTATATCAAGGGGTATCACAATGTGGTAGCTGATGTGTTGTCTAAGAGGTTGAATTCTTTTTCATTGATGAGTATTGAGCTGGATTGGAAGGCTCATTCGTTGGTCGAGTACTCCAAGGATCACTTTGCTTGTGAGGTCCTGGAGGGACAGGTGATCGATGACCACTACCGGGTGATGGATGGAGTGATTTATTACGGGAATAGATCTATTTGGTAGCAAAATCCCAGTTGTAGGAGAATATTCTTCAGGTAGCCCATGACTCACCATTGCTAGGGCATCAGGGATTCGACAAAACTTACCGGGCCATCAGAGAGAGGTTATCATGGAAGGGCCTCAAGGATGATGTTTTTCAGCACATCTAGGAGTGTGAGGTGTGCCAACGTAACAAGGGGGAGTTATGCTATCCAGGGGTGTTGCTACAACCTCTTCCCATCCCTGAGGGGAAATGGGAGAGCATCTTTATGGATTTCATCATAAGGTTGCCCATGGTGTAGGGAAAGGACTACATTCATGTGTTTGTTGATCACTTGACGAAGTATGCTCACATCTTCACGATCTCAGCCAAGTACACGACCTCACAAGTGGTTGAGTTGTTCTTGAGAGAAATATTATGGTTGCATGGTCTTCCCAAGACCATTTTCAGTGATTGGGAAAATCGTTTCATGGGCGGTTTTTGGCAGGAGCTATTCCGTTTGGTGGGTACGAAGCTCACTCCTAGTACGAGCTACCATCCCCAAACGGATGGTCATATATATATATTTAACAAGAGGCTGGAGGGATACTTGTGTAACTACGTTACAGGGAAGTATAGGGCATGGTTGAGGTGGCTGCACATGGGGGAGTACTGCTACAACACCACCTTCCACATGTCTATAGGTATGTCTCCATTTCGTGCTTTGTATGGTTATGATGCTCTGACATTTTTTGATGTCATTTTTGGAGACAGCAAGGTCCCACGGGCCAAGGATTGGATCCAAGAGAGACAAGACATTTGAATTTCTCTCAAGGAAAATATTAGGACAACGCAGAACCAACAGAAGATCTATGCAGATTAGGGCCGCTTGGAGAGACAGTTTGAGGTTGGTGACTTAGTGTACCTCTTCCTTAAGTCATACAAGCAGTCCATGCTAAAGCAAAAGGGGGCTGAGAAGCTTAAGCCTCACTTCAATGGATCGTACAGAGTTGCTCAAAGAGTGGGGGAGGTAGCATACAAGTTGGAGCATACGAGTTGGAGCTCGGTGCATAACATATTTCACGTATCATACCTGAAAAAGGACTTGGGTAAGCAGGTGATAGTAACAACTGAGTTGCCTCCTATGGATGATGAGGGGAACTTGCTACTTCAGCCAGAGGCCATTCTGGACACCAGGGAGAGGCATTTGAGGAGCAGGGTGGTCAAGGAGTTTCTGATCAGATGGAGGAATTTTCCGGATGAGGATGACATTTGGGAAGGAGAATCGATCCTCCAACACCCATAATTGCAGTTGCTTGAGGACAAGAAAAATCTTGGCGGGGAGGACTGTAATATTCCTAATTAGCCATTCTGCTAATTATAAATATTAAGTTTTTGATAATTTTGTATTTCCTAATTTGTCGGGGACCCACAAATTAGATTAAAGAAAACCATAGTATTTTCCTGTAGTGGAGAGGTAAATATTGCGACTTTGGTGGGGGCTCGTTGAGCCAATGAGAAGGGACTGCACCATCCATGAAGGTAGCACTGTGATTGTTCGAAGGGAGGCAGCGCAAGAGTAGCTAGAGGAGGGGAAACACAACTTTTGGTGGGACCCAAGAGGAACGTTGGGCCGTTGGAGATGAAAAGGAAGATGGAACTCATTTTTCTCATCTATCTATCATTTCTGAATTTGTATTTTGATAGAGCATGCTTGAGCAAGTGCCGAGTCTGTCATTGTTGTTCAAAAACTGAGTGTTCTCGAGCAGGAATCTCAACCTCTACTTCTGGGGACTTCGAGTTCCTACCCTAGGTAGGATATTTTACCTTTTCAATCCAGTGGGGAGTTGTGTGACTCATTCATGACTTGTCTATCTTCAGTGACAGTGCAGAGCATCCCCAACAGCGTAGTGCTGAGAGGGAGATCATCCAGGAGCTGAGGAGCATAGGGAAATTTGAGCTGGGAATTGGTGGGGAGGCTGAGAGCTTCCTAACAAGGATATTTCATACATTTTGGCAGCAGTCTGCAACAGATTTTCTAGGTGCACAATTTTATCTAGCAGCGTAGAGAGCCAAGCCCAAGAGGGCCAATTTCCGGGGTCAACCATTCAACAAATCCTTCGTGGGTTATTGTGGGTTTTGTGAGTAGAGACTAGGGTTAAAAGGAATTATATGAGCATTTATTCCAGGCCCAACCAATAGATCTAGAGGAGCAGCAAAAACATTTTTGGGGAGAACTGGACAGAGCCAGAGCAACACAAAGTACTCTTTTTTGGGTGGATTCAACTTTTTTTCAAGGTCATCTTTAACTTGCCTTGAGCAAGCCTAGGTGCCATAATTCTAGCACCCATATTGTACACCTTCGCAAAAGTTTTATAAAATGGCTTAGACTTAATTTTTATGGCTCCAAATTGTGTTTAATGGCGTAATTGTTTTTGTTGTTATTAATGTCTATTGATGCATTGTTATTATTGTTAATTTCCTATTATGAATATTATATAAACATACTTGGAGTTGCTTCTACTACAAACGTTGAAGAGCTCCCTCTTGAAGGGCTCACTCTCACCATGACAATCTTCTTCAACGAAGCATCAACATCTATATGGTCCATATTCATATGAGTCTACCTTTATTGGAGTTCCCAAGGATACAACTTGATTACCAAGTTATCATTTTCTTCTAGAGATCATGTTAGATGTTGAACATATAGATTCGAACAAGAAAGCTTCAATATTCCATCCTTTCTAAAGTAAATCAACTTCATTCTTCTACGCATAATATACTCTTCTTGCAGGATTTATATAAATCCTATCCAAAATTTATATTTAAATACACATTACTATGCTTTCATTCAATTATCTTTACTGGACCTTAAATGATTCAACATTACATTTTCAAAGAGAAATGGATCTCTTTCTTCGTGAGATTGTGACTTGTCCAATTGCACCTTATCATCTTTATGTGTCACAATGCTTCTTCAATAACCTCCAAAGTGATGGTTTTTTTTTATATGATTTTGAGGACCCCCCTTAGCAAAAATGATTATCTTTAACATAATGTTAGGCAATGAGAGGATGATCCTTATGCAAGTTGATCTTAATTTTTTCATTTCTGAAAGGCTTGATGATTTTCATTTAACCAAGCAGACTCTAGATGTGCTACTATCACATGGTGCCATGCTAAATAAAAAACATAATAATGCAAGATTAATCCCTTAATGAAATTGGTAGCATTAGTTCCTATAGGGTCCTAGAAATCAAGAGTTAGAGTTTGTATCAGGGTTAGGGTTTCCATACAACTAGGGTTTCCAAATATCAACTACGTTTTACAAATCCTAGATACAGATAATCTTCAACAAGATGAAGACTAGAAAGCCCTAGAATGAAACATGTCAAAATCTCTAATATAATTCATGTTATACCCTATATGCATAAAAAAACTATACATACCTCAAGGACTACATACCTTATTCCTTCATGACCACTGGAAATATGCTGCAAAGAATTTTTCATATTGTCTTTTTCAAAACATATTTCTCAAGGTGACTCATTGTAGCTTCTCTGGACTTTGGATTAGATGTTGCTACATACATTTAAGATTGATTTCATTTCTTCTAAAATTTCACAAGAGTTATTTTCTGGTACCTATCTCAGATTTTCAAATTTCTAAAGTTCTCATGTGACCTTGTCCTTTTAGCTAAGGTTTCTAACCAGCATATAAATAATTTAATGTTTCTCCAAGAGGCATGGACTTGTGTCCTCTTCAAGATTTTACACTGTATTGGACTGAGGTGCTTCTTCTAAAGTTTTTTTCTAATGAATTCGGCCCTCACATTAGGACCTTTTAAAGATGATCTAGCACATGCATACTTATATATTCTTCACAATGTCACCCTATGCTTTGGACTTAAATTCTACTTGGAAGTGCTATTATAAATCCCAACCTTTATTTAAACGCTACAAGACTGTGATTCTTAAAATGAAAATAAGTTTGTCTCAGGGGTGTTTTTTGGCCTTGCTGCAATCTAGGTTTGGTTCTTCTGCAAGTTTTGGACCTTACTATTCCTCTTACTGCATTTTCATACTTCTGAAATCTTCACTGTAATTTCAGACTTTCAGAGATCACTGTAACTTCATACTTGAGATCTTCACTGTATTTTTGGCCTTATTTCTTTGTTTAGGAGTATACTTTTATGTGATTCGATCTCATTTGCTTCTATAAGACTTTTACTTGTTCTTATCTTGATGTCTCTCAATATATCAAACTTTTGGTCTAAAGGGATATCTTTGGGTTTTCTTTTCTCAGAGATTTTCTGTCTTCAAGGAGATTGCAAGTCCTAAAACCATAGATGCCGATGACACTGACCTTAGCTTTGATACCATGTTGAAACTTGATTAGGGCAACATGTTTCATTTTACATTTTCCATTACATGACATTTACCTGTGATGTTAGGTTCTTCTTTACTTAATTATGCTTACGTTCTCATCATCAAATAAATTCCCAAAACAATAAATATCACGTGAACACAATATTTAGGCTTCATGCTAGGGAAAAACCCCTTAAAGGGGAAATCCCATCAGAACTTCTATCCTTATTAACTTCAAAGGATACTTCCAAGACCAATCCTAGACCATAGTTGCTACCAAAAAATAAGTCAACCAACCAAACTCCTTCCATTTTCAATGCTAAACGAGTCTTATCAAGATGCAAAGTAAGACAAGGCTCTTTTAGCATTCAAGAATGAACAACATCCCTTTTTGAGATTTTTTAGACATGAGGTAACCCTAGAAATACTAGGGTCTTCGCATGAGTGAGCAGAAAACAAACAAACTTCTTAATTCTCTTTCTTTGCTGGATTCATCCTTCTCTTTAAGACCTCTGACTAGGTTCATCCTTTTATTTAGGAATTTCCCATTTCCAATGAGCTTATAATCAGATAAAAAAATGGGTGTTGTGTCTCTCAAATGAGGTCAATGGCCATTCATTTATAGCCTTTCCAAGAGAGGCTCAACTGGCCCTATCTAGGCTGACTTCAGTCCAGCTATTCGACTTGATTTGGAGAGATTTTATAGACACTTTAAATTACAAAAAATATTTTTTTAGTAATGACTTAATGATTCACGACAATCCTATAGGCATGCAATTTTTTCCTTGACCTATTGACCAAATGACATAAGCACGAAACTCATGATTAAATAAATATGAATTTTATTTTACAAAAATGTTTTTCTTTTTCTTCTTTAGACAAGTACATAAGAATTACATCATGTCATGAACCAAATAGAAATTATGAAGAACAATACTAGTCACGGTTTTCAACATGGTTTGGGCATTAAACCATGCAAAACATAAAACTGGGTTGGGATACAAACTAGACACAAAATTTTGCATGGTATCAGAGCCAAAGAGGGGTCAGACCAAAGATACTTATCACAATCGATACAAATACCAACAAGCTCAAACTTATACTAATAGTGAACATAATTGATAAAACATTGACATAAACCAAAACACTTCAGAATTTGAGAAGGAGGAAGGTTCCTACTTCGAAAATTTTCTACATTTGTTGGTTGTAAGGTCATGGAAACAGTGTTGAGGGTAGAGGAAAAATTGGTAGGGGCAGATAATTTTTTACCTTGGAAGGAGAGAATGATGCTTTTATAGGAGGAAGTTGAAGTGTGGGTCATTGTAGAGGCTCTTGTGCAACCACCTACTAACCCAACTCAATTAATGGAATTCAATAAGAAGAATGTGAAGGCTAAGAGGAACCTTCTAGATGCCATCAAGGACCATTTATTCCCTCATGTGCCCAGGATGAGATTGCCTATCAGATGTCGGAGTCCTTGGTCTCTTTACACCATATTTCTAATGAGAACAAGAATATGGTGTTGAGGCATAAGCTTAGCAGCACCAAAAGAACCAAGACTGACAATGTGACCTCATACCTCACCAAATATCTCACAGGTGAAAGATGAGTTGGTTTCCATGGGAGAGACTATTCCAAAAAAATAGAAGGTCATGATTTACTTGGATGGGTTCTTCAAGAAATGGGATGGATTCATAGATGGAATTATGGCCAGAGAGAAATTTCCATATTAGAGGAGGATGTGGGACGATTTCATCTAGGAAGATATTGGGAGGAGTGCTAAGGTGGGAAGCAAGTGTGGTGGGAGAAGTGAAGAGAATGCCACCCTTGTAGCAAAGTGAAAGAAGAAGGCCAAGAAGGAGTCTTCTAGTGGAGTGAAGCAGGAGAAGGGGAAGAAGAAGGTGAAGGAGGACATGAGCAATGTGAAATTCTTTGCTTGTGGGAAGATGGGTCACTATGTTGTTAAGTGTCCCAAAAAGAAGAATAATAAGAAGCATGGAGTTGAAACTTCAACAGAGGTGGACGATTTTTCTTTCATATTTGACATTGAGTTTTCCTTATCAGTAGAGGTGGATGAATTTTTCTTGGTGGTGATTTTAGCCACTCACTTTACATCTTCTTGTGTAAGGTTCTTTGATAATGGAGCATTTGACTAGAGTGATAGAGCACTTCATGTGTCTCTTAGAGGATGATATTGACTTGGAGGTTGTGCTTGGAGATAACTTCAAGGTCATAGTCGCAGAGTGGTGACACTATCATTTTAGAGAGAGTCATTACCTCCCCTGAAGATGTTATAAATTATTTATGTTCTAGGGTTGAAGACTGAAGAGCTTGATATCAGTCTCTACCTTGGAGGACAAGGGCCATGAGGTGTTGTTTCGAAAGGGACAACTATTGATATATCCAAGAGGATCTAGTATTGAGTCTTTTCGTGTGATTAGACCCTGTAGTGGGAGGCTATACAAGATTATTTTTCATCATGTTAGAGCCTTGGTGGCATAGACCAACAACAATGAGTTGTGTGAGCTATAGAACAAGAGGATGGCCCACTTGCACCATGGATATTTCGGGACGTTGAGGGAGATAGTTACAAGTTTTCCTGACTTTAGCACAAAGCATCATGATGCATGCAGGGGGTGTACTTTGGGAAAGTACACCAAGTCACCTTTTGCGAGAAGTGAGAGTAGAGTTTTAGTTATCCTTGATTTGGTACACCGATGTTTGTGGTCCTATGTCTCATATATCTTTGACTCGATGTGAGTATTATGTGACCTTCATTGATGACCTCTCCAGGAAGACCTGGATTTTATTTATGAAGACCAATGATGAGGTCTTCAAGAGGTTCCAAGAGTTTAAGGTTCTTGTAGAGAACCAGATAGGGATGAAGATCGAGGTGTTGAGACCAAATAATGGGGGTGAGTATACCTCCATGGAGATGGAGTTCTGTAGGAGTGATGACATCAAGAGTGATTTTATAGTGCCTTATGACCCTCAATAGAATGGGGGTGGTAGAGAGGAAGAATAGGGCCATAGTGGGTGTAGCTAGAGCGATGTTTCATGATTAGAGTTTACCTTTATTCTTGTGGGTCGAGGCATGTGACACTGCAATATATTTGGAGAACAAGAGCCCACATAAAGTCTTGGGGAGAAATATTCCTAAGGAGGTGTTAATCGGTAAGAAGTTGGAAGTTGGGAACATCAAAAATTTTGGGTGCATTACATATTCATACGTCCTTGAGGATAATAAGATGAAGTTGGAACCCAATGACAATAAGGGTATCCTAGTGGGTTACAGTGAGACTAACAAGGGCTACTATATATAAATTCCCACACAAACGAAAGTTTTCCAAAGGCGAGATGTGAGATTTGAGGAGGAGAGGGTCTTAAGAGGTTGATCAAGTAAAGTAATAAGCTCCTCAGCAGAGGGTCACACCATAGGTTTCATGAGCATCAGGTGGTCCATCAGAATAAGGAACATCATCTACTTCAGTGGTTACAAGGTCTCAGACTCCAGTATCACCAAGTGTAAATCACCTAGCGCAGGATTTTCAGGTGCAAGATCTCAGTGTAGAAATTTGAATAACTGTTAAATTATTCACCGAGATTATCCTGATCATAGACTATTTGAGCTTCATGCATAATACATAACCTCTTCTACTATTGATCATCAATTTGCGGAAATATAAACAATCGCATGCGCACATTAAAACCATAAACAATCACACATATAAACACAGTATTTATGGGAAAGCTAAAGCTGGAAAATTAAAGCTGGAAAACCCCAACTATCTCAGATATTATAATATAGACATCATGTAACAATCATTGTACAAACCTCACAAGGACTCAAGACACCTCCAACTGCTACACACTACAATAAGCCTGACTGATACAAAACACATGCTCCAATCTGCTCCACCTGTTAGCCAGCCTCTACTGCGCAATCCAATATGGATAATTTCCAGATCAAGGTTCAAATCCCACTGGTATGTACTGCGCAATCCTCATTGGCTTCTCAATCAATGTGTGTGCAATTCTCATGCACCAGTATAGTCACAACTGATAGTCACACTTGCTCTTTCACCTACCTCTTCACTGGTCTCCACTGAAACTGTCCATGCACTGAAGTTAACTGATGTATTATTTAGTTTATTTATGAGTTAATAATTAGTGAATTAATTAATAATTAATTCACACCACTCTCACTAATTGTATCAATCGGTTAGACTAGATACAACTAGCTCAACTAAGTTAAACTGAACACAACTCCATTAACTGTCTCATCAACTCCACCAAACTCTGTCACATGAGTTCTAACTGAAGTCAACCATGCAATAGCTCCACTAAACCCTAGGAATAACGTAATTCCTTCTGTCAGCTGCATGTGCCACTTCCAGGCATCAAACTGAAGTGCTTCAAGAGGATAAGATAATTTTTAGAGTCTAAATATTATTAAGAGCTAATAATATTCGACATATCTATTTTTAGACTGGAAATCTAAAAATAGATTCCACCCAGTATGTCTAAAAATAGAAGTCCATCTATTTTTCCCAACTTGACCAAACATCCACAAATAGCATCCTGCAACTCATAGAACATGATCCATATGTCTAAAAATAGACATAGTCTACAAATAGACTTTGCGCCAAAAATACCCTGCGGGCCCACTTAGTGAAGGCGACTCCTTTCCACTAAGCTCATCATCTTGTTGCAATCTCAACACTCAGAGTCTAAGCTCTCTATTGGTTATAGTAGAGCCTTCCTCAACAGGAGGATAGGCACCAATTGAGGATTTCCCCATAGCATCACAAGAAACTACCATAGGGAATATGAATCCAAGATGGATTTGGGAGACCTTGAAGGAAGCATGGGAGGCAATGAGGAAACCAAAGTGGTTAGTGAGGGAGAGAAGATCCAGAGAGGTTGGGTTGCTCTGTGGTAGATTTTGTGGAGACAGAGCCAACTTGTTTTAAGTAGGCTTCCTGTTAGTAGATATGGAGGGACGTTATGGTGGAGGTGTATGCCTCCATCATGAAGAATGATGTCTGGGAGGTAGTTCCACCTAATGGGAAGTCAATAATGAATTCTAGGTGGCTCTACATGATCAAACATGTTTTATATGGAAACATGAAGATGTTAAAAGCTCGGTTTGTGGCATAAGGGTTCTCACAGGTAGAGGGAGTTGACTTTGAGGAGACCTTCACACTAGTTTCTCATTATACTTCCATTAGAGAAACTGAGATGGGTTGGAGGATTCACCAGATGGATGTGAAGACTGCCTTTCTCAAATGGTGTTTTACAGGAGGAGGTTTACATTGAGCATCCATAGGGATTTGAGGTGCATGGGAGGGAGTCTCATGTGTATAGGCTTAAGAAATCCTTGTATGGACTGAAACATGTGCCAAGGACATGGTACGAGAGGATAGATGCCTACTTGCGGCAGATGGGTTTCTAGAAGAGTGGATTTTCAAAATAATTAGTGGATTTTGAAAATAAGATGATGACTGAATTGGCTCTCAAATTGGGTTTCTGGCAAGAGCATTCATCTCCTTACTATCCTCAAGCCAATGGTCAGGTGGAAGCCATGAATAAATCCTTGAAAGTTATCCTGCAAAGGAAAACTAATAAGGCTTGATCCAATTGGCATGTCATGTTATATCTCGCGTTTTGGGCATACCGGATGTCGGTCAAGACCGCTTTGGGTTTCACTCCTTTTAAACTAGTTTATGGTTTGAAATCGATCTTCCTGGTGGAATATGAAATTAATTCTCTTAAATTAGTTGTAGAACTTCTTCCAGATACTTCTAGTCTTGAACAATGTCTTGTTCATTTGGAACGACTTGATGAGCAGTGCCGGGATGCAACCATAATTAATGAAGCTCATAAAAAGAGAGTGAAAATCCAATATGATAAGGCTATGCATCGTAGGGTTTTCTTTGAAGGCAATTTCAAACCCATATGGTATGGTCATTTTATCATTAAAAAGTTCTTGAAAAAAGGAGCCTACGAATTGGTTGATTTTGATGGAAACGAGCTGGTGGAGCCCAAAAATGAGCTCTATCTTAAGAAGTATTATGCCTAGCATTTGATTGGTTTTGTAGATATTGTATATATTTGTGCAAATATTTCTATAGGTTTCATAGTGATATTGATATGTTTTATCTTCTTTGGCGGGTATTGATGGATGATCTAATATATCTAGGGTTCACCGATGGTGCTAGTCGATATACTCCGAATTTGGCTCCCACGGCTTGGGTAATTTACTATCCATCTGGTCAGTTGTTAGTTTCAAGAGGCATATGTATCGGCCCTACTTCAAACAATGTTTCTAAATATATTGTTGTTGTTAACTTACTATATGAAGCAACACCTCTTGGTGTTGATTCATTAGTAGCATACTTGGATTCACAACTCGTGGTGTCTCAGTTAAACAATATCTGTCGTGTGAGAGATCCTTATTTATATCGCCAATTTTTGAGAGTGTGTTTATTACAAATATTATTTAATTTTATAAAATTTATTAATATTCCATGATCAAAAAACTCATTTGTTGGTTCCATAGCTAATCAAGAATTACATTGGCATATTAATCATTCATCACATTAAAATAAAAAATAATAAAAAATCATATGTATATATGATCGTCACATCATGAAACTGTCTATATATGGATAGAAGTTATATGTCCAAAAATTTATACAAAATCGAAACAAAATGTCCTACAAAATTAGGGCTTAAGCTCAATCATGTCCATAAAAAAGATCAGGTCATCTATAATCTATGTTTGCGGGCCTTGCCATGGATGTGCATCTCGGAAGAAGACGATGGCATTGGCCACCCATCGGAAAAGCCACACCCAATCTCGTGGTACTCCTACCATGCATCTTTGTATTGCCTCTGATAGGTCCTCTACTACTGCCATAGGTACCTGGCGAGTCAGACTCTCCAATTTCCTATGTACTGCATGGATAAATCTCTCAGTCTCAACAACGACACTCTCTTCATCTCTTCTGCAATGCCTGTGCTTGGGTAGATCCTCAGGTCTCACTGGTCTAATATCTGTTTCATGATCAAAAACATTTGTAAGAATTTTTTGTCTCATCAAAAATAATTTCAATCCATATTTTCGAAATAAAAAAATCAAATAATATTAAAAAAAAAAAAAAAACAATTTTATCGATGGCACCCCATGCAAGTCCGAGTGGAAGCACCAGATCTGGATCTTCTTGGAAATCCATGCATGGATATGGGTAGTGTTGGACATGGGATCCCCTTGAAGAAATAAATAGAGAAAGAATCTGCAAATCGAGGAGTGGAACACACAACGTGGAGTCCATTTTGAGTCTTAGGGGCTTTGGGGTAGGTCAAAGCCCCTTATTATGTAATGTAATGTGAATATTTTGAATGTTGAACTCCGCCCATGGTTTTGGACCATGGTATTGTAAATGCAAAATATATGTAAGAAGTCTAGATATAAGTCATAAGGAGGCCACGAAACGATAGATATCATGAAATGAATTTGGATGTAAGACTATTTTGAGTCAGAGTCTATGTTTAGGGTTAGAGGAAACACTCCTACAGCTGATTGCGTGGAGAACTTAGGAACTCTGCAACTATGTGCGCTGACCCCTGCAGTTTAGTGCGCAAGGTGAAAGTGAATGTATGAGAAAGATCTGGATATGAATGAAAGACCTTTGAAGATAGATTTGAGTTTCAATTGATGTGTTTTATTTTACTATTTTTTATGCTTATCTATGTTATGTAAGTGTTTTAATCTGCAATTGCATAGCGAAGTCTGGTTTATGGTTATTTATGTTGTTTTATGTATGATTAAGAAAGATCGTGTAGTTTAGTAGAAAGTTCAACAGATTTGTTGAACAACGCTTGTATACTTGATAGATCTGTTCTAGGAAGTTCTGTCAAGGAAGAAAAGCCCTAAAGCCATAGTCCATTGTCCCTCTGGATGCATAAACCTAGTTCTAGCATCCCCATATATTGCCTTGGGTGAGACTTCGGTATACACGAGAAGATCGTTGTTGAAAGGGCCAATAATAGTGGATTTTTTTGGTTCGTGCCACCACATTTGAACCTGGGTCTAGGCCCCATGAAGCCAAAAAATGGTTCCGTTGTAGGGACCGAGATCTGACTAAGGGACAGTTGGATGTGGAATTCGTCTAAGCAAGAGATTGAAGATTGGGTAGGTCTAAAAGAATGCGAGTTTGTTATGCAATAAAACATAAATCCGCGCATCTCTAATGAACATTGGTTACATAAGTATATCTATATATATTAGTACAAGATCTTTTTCTCATCGTTTGCTAGTGAGATGTACGAGTGGATATCAATACTAACTGCACAACTAGGTCATTTCAATAATAAGCCAACTGTGTGGGCCCCAGATCTAATTGAGAAGCTGAAAAATAATGATAACAAGATCACAAGAGTTGTGGATTATTGGATCGATAGTATCCATGGAGGGTTTATTACTGAGTTCGCGATCGAGGCTTATGTACCTTATAGCGAAGCTGAGTGCAAGTTCTTCAAAGGACCTAGAGGTAAGTACCTAAATTCATTGAAGTTCTGGATTAGAATGTTATTGTGTGAAAATGGTATATTACGGATGCGCTCAGATTGATGTTCGAAGAAAGATAACACCTAATCCTCTATGGGTAGGTGTGGAAGGTGAAGAGTCACAAAGGAGTCCAAGTGACCTTGGAAGATGAATCCAAGAGTCACACCATTGTATTATAAATGTACATCTATGGTGAATAATATATACAACGAATGCCTATCTTTCCTATTTGTGTGTTTTATCTTCTCATACACCATGTGTGTGTTTAGCATAGTATCAGAGCTGATACGTTCATAACTAGCTCAATCTTGTGTGAGCCACTTGATTTTGTGGTCTGCGTAAATCTGCAAAAAATCCTATGCATTTTTGCAGCATTTAGAGATCATTTTTGTAGCGTTCAGAAATTATTTTTGTGAAGAGAAGTGTTGTGTACTGCCATATTCCTGAATTTGAAAGTCTGTGAATTTTAAATTCTGTAGGTTTTCTCACTGCTCCTTGCTACATTCAGTTCTTACTGCTCATGGAATTTTGTTTACTACTCCTGCCTTTCAGCATTCTGGAAAATTCTGAGATTTTTTTTACTACAAATTCTGCAATTTTTTCCTGCAATTTCTGCCTACTTTTATTTCTGCACATTACTGTGAAATCTCTGCCATTTCTACCTACTTTTAAAATTTACTGTGATTTTTTTTACCCATCCCTCACCACTCATACTCCACGCTCACGCCCCCCCCACACAACAATCCTTCCCCCTCACCTCTCGTCTATTCCAACCCCGCTCACTATAGAGCTCCCATCCCACCCACACTGCCCACTCCCAACCCCTCTCACCCACTCATCGCACATCCCTCACCTCTCTCTTCTCGGCCTTCCCACTCCCCCTTGCCCCCTCACGCATCTCACCCCTCAACACTCGGCCTTTCCACCCCTTTCCACACTCGCCCTCCCCTCACACGGTCCCCTCCCCCTTACCTCTCCCCCCTTTCCCGCCCCCTTCCATACTCTCCCACACCCCTCTTCCCGCTCCCTCACTGCTTCCCTCATCCCCCCTCTCCCATAGCCTCACTCTCCCACTCACCCACCCGCTCTCCACTCTCCCCCTCCCCCTCCCACGCAGATTCTCTGTGTTCCAATTTTTTATCCTTTGCCTCTTATTTTTTAATTATTTTTTTTACAGTTTGACCTTCCCTAGAAAATACCTTCCCCGGTAATCACATTCCCCAGTAAATATCTTCCTCAATAATCACCTCCCGCAAAAAATACCTTCCCCGGAAAACACCTCTCCTAGATAATACCTTTGTTTTTTCCCCTAAATTTTTTTTTTTCAACAAAAAAAAAAAAAGAAGAGAGAAGAAGAAGAAGAGAGAGGGGAGATGGTATATGAATAAATGGATATATGGATTTTCTATAGTGAAAAATGAAGTTTTTTTTGTATGTTTCTCTATTATAAAAACATGACCAAGATTTGTGGCATGTATAGAAGGGTGACTCTCTGAAACATATTGACATGTGAAGGCAAATGTTGAAAATTGGTCATAATTTTCAAAATAGTAGTGGCATCATAAATTCACTCATAGTTTTTCCACAAATATTTTTTTGGAATTTTCCTTCGTCTTTATTGTGAGGTAATATATCAAGCTCAAGACCATCTGCTCATCGATAGTGAAGCATCCAAGCTTGTGAATATCTTTTTGTTGAATTTGAGTTGTTGAGAAAAATGGCTAAAATCAATGATGCATTAGAGTTGTTGCATAACCTCATTCATTCCACTATTCATGATATGGTAAAAATGAGCAAGAACGCTCTTTTTAATATTCAAAATTTCTTTCAATATGCACAAGACAAGATTGATTTTTTGCAATTGTAGTCTCACCTCTAGCAAGATGAACTTTAGCAAAAGAGTCATCAGTCTGAACTTGTTTCTATTCAAAATATTGAGAAGGACTCTCATCAGCAACAAGAATATAAAGTTATAGTCGATTCACATTTAGTTCCTTGTACAAGAGCAGATTTACATGCAGATGCAGCAGCTCAGTCTGCACTTCCCAAGCCCATCATCAGACCTTGGGAAGAGCTTGTCCATAACAAGCAAATAACCAGTCTTCGATATGAAAATAAGCCGTCCTTTCATATTCCAGACTACTCCAAGCCCATCAAATTTCAGAGTGCCAGATTTCTTTATGGAAGTTCACCTTCAGATGTTCCAGATCCTTCTCCTCTTCCACATAAACAACAACAACAGATTGAAAAATGCCAACATTGTGATCAAGTTGGCCATATGAAATATCATTGTTTTGATCTTCATCCATGAAAGCACTATGGTCGCCACACCCATTCTTCACACAGATGTTTCAGAAGCAAGACTCCTTCAAGAACTAAGATTAATCTTGGATGGATCTCTTCTTAGCAATGGGCATCAACAGCCAAGAAGATGTTTAAGTCACATGTCAGAACTTGTTCTAGAATATTGAACAATCTTGCAGTTGAGTTTTCGCCATCATCTCACCTTGTACCTGACAAGAGGGAAAATGGTGGTCATCTACAAGCTTCGACGCCACATAAAGCGAGCCTGAGCCACAATCTCTCATTCCAGATTCAGATTTGTAGCTAGAGACACAACAGTTCAAGCGAGCCTAAGCCACAATTCGTCATTCTAGATTTAGAGTTGTAGCCAAAGACACGGATGCCCATGAGAATGCCTTTTGTTGGTGGACAACCTTAAACCATCTATGTGAGGTTGATATTCTTCCTCTTTCAGAACACTTCCTCTAGCAGAAGAATTCAGCTTCTTGCCAATTTTGGTTGAGTTCCAAGAAAGGCATTAAGCATTCCAGTGTTGGTGGTCATCCTTAAACCATCACAGGTTGTAGACTTCCCTTCTTTTAGGTTGAAGGTCTCCCTCTTCAAATATGAGGGATACTTCCTCTAGTAGAAGCCCTTAGCTTCTTGCCAGTTTTGGAAGAGTTCATAAACTATAGTAAGCGTTGCATTCCAGTGTTGGTGGTCATCCTTAAACCACCTCTTTATGCCAACATTTCAGAGATTTGATTCAGCCTAGGTGCTGCCATGCATATTTTGTAGATTTGCATTACAAGTCTCTTCTTGGACTCACACATACTCCTTTGGATTAAGGGGGAGAATGTTGAACACCTAATCCTCTATGGGTAGGTGTGGAAGGCGAAGAGTCACAAAGGAGTCTAAGTGACCTTGGAAGATAAATCCAAGAGTCACACCATTGTATTATAAATGTACATTTATGGTGAATAATATATGCAACGAACACCTATCTTTCCTATTTGTGTGTTTTATCTTGTCATACACCATGTGTGTGTTTAACAAATAGTATCCTTGGAGGGTTTATTACTGAGTTCGCGATCAAGACTTATGTACCTTATAGTGAAACTGAGCGCATGTTCTTCAAAGGACCTAGAGTTAAGTACCTGAATTCACT
This sequence comes from Pinus albicaulis, assembly GCA_034641835.2. Taxonomy (NCBI): domain Eukaryota; kingdom Viridiplantae; phylum Streptophyta; class Pinopsida; order Pinales; family Pinaceae; genus Pinus; species Pinus albicaulis. The sequence goes on from CM076572.1 coordinate 455,098,390, forward strand.
GAAGTTCTAGATTAGAATGTTATTGTTTGAAAATGGTATATTACAGATGCACTTAGATTGATGTTCGAAGAAAGATAACCCGATGCTACATGGGGCAGTAAAATATTCAAAATAAATTGGGGTACTTATGTTTAAATTGAATATCATCCATTTTTTGTGTCTGAAGAAAGAGAAAGAAACACCGCTACCTCGAGAAGTCCATCACTAGATCTGAAAGTCAATAAAGCACTGCGGAAATTCCGCAACCTTCCACCCCCATCATCACCCCATCCCATTATGTTCCTCCACCTCCACCTTTCACCATGGCCCAACATCCAAAGATGCGTGTGTTCAAGGGATCAGATGATCTGGAATTTTTTTGGTTTGTTGTAGAAGCAATGTGGAGTTCGCAGAATATTACAGATGAAAATATGATGAAATCACAATTGGTTACCGTGCTGCAAGATAGAGCATTGTCATGGTACATGAAATATGTTATGATGAATTCAAATTCTACATTGGTTGAGACGAAGACCATGTTGAACGTTGAATTCAAGAAACCAAATTCGCAGTCCTAGTGTATCACACACTAGAGAATTTGGCGGAAATTCCGACGGCCAATTCGTCGCTATTCCGACACATATTCGTCGCAAGAGCGACAGTTCAAGGGTGGACAAACCGTGGTTTCTCCTGCCGTCGCCGTTCCGACGCAAGTAAAAAGTGTCGCACTATCGACACTTATTCCGACGTTCCGAACAGGCGTCACTCTTCCGACGTATCACAAACCGTCGCGGCTCCGACGTTTTAAACGTGGTTCTTCCGACGCTCATTAACCGTCGCAGTTCCGACTAAACGTGGTCCGACGTTTTGGCGTCGCTCTTCCGACACTTGTAAACTGTCGCAATTCCGACTAAACGTGGTCCGATGTTTTGGACGTCACTCTTCCGACGTCTGGAAGATGTCATAATTCCGACGATATGTGGTCCGACGTTTGGAACGTCACTCTTCCGACGTTTTTATACTGTCTCTCTTCCGACGTTTCTGGGTTGTCGCAGTTCCGACGTTTAACACGTCGCGCTTCCGACGTTTTCATATTGTCTCTCGTCCGACGTTTCTGGATTGTCGCAGTTCCGACGTCTACAAGGCGTCGGTAGACCGACGGAGGGTTCAATTTTTTTTAAAAAAATTAAAATTTTAAAAGACGAGAAACGCTGTTTTGAAGATATTATATGAAGTAAAACAGTCCATGAAAGTGAAATAGCAGGATGTAGAATAGTAAAGCAACAGATAGAGTACCGACGTCCATTGTTCCAAATACAAATTAAAGTACCCAAAACCCTGCAATAGTGAAGTAAAACAGTCTTTGAAAGTGAAGATATTATATGAAGTAAAACAGTCCATGAAAGTGAAGATATTATATGAAATAAAACAGTCCATGAAAGTGAAGATATTATATGAAGTAAAACAGTCTATGAAAGTGAAATAGCAGTATGTAGAATAGTAAAGCAACAGATAGAGTACCGACGTCCATTGTTCCAAATACAAATTAAAGTACCCAAAACCCTACAACAATGAAGTAAAACAGTCCATGAAAGTGAAAGAAAGAAAAGATGTAGAATAGGTAAAGCAACAGACAGAGCACCGACGTCCATTGCACCACAACACAAAATTAAAATCACCCAAGACCTCACAACAAGAAGTGTAACACACTCCATGAAAGTGAAATGAAAGATATGAAGTAAAACAGTCCATGAAAGTGAAATAGCGGTATGTAGAATAGTAAAGCAACAGATAGAGTACCGACGTCCATTGTTCCAAATACAAATTAAAGTACCCAAAACCTTGCAACAGAGAAAAACGCTAATCATAATCATGTGAGGAGTGTGATATGTCCAAAATATAAAAAGACCATCAGACCATATCAATAAACCAGCAACATAGACCAGCATCGCTAGTTTTGAAGGCAGAGTGATAAACATTAATCATTTTTTTTTTCACAAGAGAAAAAACGATGTTTTTAATATATTGTATGAAGTAAAACAGTCCATGAAGTCATTACATTTTCACATCTTAAGATTGGAACCCAAATATCCATCCAGAAAAGTGGAAGTCCCACCCCAGACAATGATAGAAAAATACCCCATGTCACATACAGCGACTTGATATAAAACCCAGTAACGGTCCACATGGAGATTATCGACAATCAGAGAAAGCATCCAAATATGCCCAAGGCATCTATAAGAAAGTGAAATAGCAATATGTAGAATAGTAAAGCAACAGATAGAGTACGTACCGACGTCCATTGTTCCAAATACAAATTAAAGTACCCAAAATCCTTGAACAGAGAAAAACGCTAATCATGTGAGGAGTGTGATATGTCCAAAATATAAAAAGACTATCAGACCATATCAATAAACCAGCAACATAGACCAGCATCGCTAGTTTTGAAGGCAGAGTGATAAACATTAATCATTTTTTTTTCACAAGAGAAAAAATGATGTTTTCAATATATTGTATGAAGTAAAACAGTCCATGAAGTCATTACATTTTCACATCTTAAGATTGGAACCCAAATATCCATCCAGAAAAGTGGAAGTCCCACCCCAGACAATGATAGAAAAATACCTCATGTCACATACAGCGACTTGATATAAAACCCAGTAATGGTCCACATGGATATTATCGACAATCTGAGAAAGCATCCAAATATGCCCAAGGCATCTATAAGAAAGTGAAATAGCAGTATGTAGAATAGTAAAGCAACAGATAGAGTACGTACCGACGTCCATTGTTCCAAACACAAATTAAAGTACCCAAAATCCTTGAACAGAGAAAAACGCTAATCATGTGAGGAGTGTGATATGTCCAAAATATAAAAAGACCATCAGACCATATCAATAAACCAGCAACATAGACCCGCATCGCTAGTTTTGAAGGCAGAATGATAAACATTAATCATTTTTTTTTCAGAAGAGAAAAAATGCTATTTTGAATATATTATATGAAGTAAAACAGTCCATGAAGTCATTACATTTTCACATCCGAAGATTGGAACCCAAATATCCATCCAGAAAAGTGGAAGTCCCACCCCAGACAATGATAGAAAAATACCCCATGTCACATACAGGGACATGATATAAAATCCAGTAACGGTCCACATGGAGATTATCGACAATCTGAGAAAGCATTCAAATATTCCCGAGGCATCTATAAGAAAGTGAAATAGTAGTATGTAGAACAATAAATCAACAGATAGAGTACCGACGTCCATTGTTCCAAATACAAATTAAAGTACCCAAAATCCTTGAACAGATCAAGAAAAACGCTAATCATGTGAGAATTCAAAGTAAAGTTAATCTATTAACATTGCGAATAAAATTACACCGAAGTCAAAAACATTGCCTGGCCATACTCATGGCAAATTTGTCATCAAAAATCAAAAAATTAAGAAGACTGCCCTCATACGGGGAAACCAGTCTTGAACGTTTAATTTACAGAATTCAAAAATATTACTTAAAGGTCCAGCACAGTAAAATAAACTAAAAGCATCCCAATTAACTGGGCCTGCTAAGCAAGAAAAACAAATTAAAACCCGCTCAGACCCGCCGGACGGGTGCATTCTTCCTGCGTTTGGGCCTCCTCGCGGAAGACCACAGTGACTACAGCTGTGATTCGCGGGCGGTTGAGAGTGCAATCAAAGGAAAATTGCGCAGTGCGCGTCGTGGGAGAAGGTGAACTAGCCTCTGCTGAGGTGCTGGAGGGAGCGCGCCGGGATTGACCTCTAGTGCTCCCCCTGCGGCAACGCATCCTATGATGCACGCGAGGCATGGGTGCAATCGCAGTGGGCACAAGAGACGAAGAAGCAGAATTCCAATTAACAGAGGAAGACAGACAGAGAGTACAGAACTGAGAGAAATGGAAATATGCAACAAAGTCTAGGCAGAAGTTCCGCTGGCCACTTCTCCTTATCATCGCAGTTACCAGACAGTGTAATCCAGCAACCGGCTTGTCTGAAAAACCATGGCTAAACGCCATTTTTTATGTCGACCCGTCTACAATGCAATCAAAGGACGGCCGTCATAATGAATCTCTGATCATTAATAATGAGAGCCGAAGGCCGGATCAAATTGGAGCGTGCGGAATCGCTCAGAGGAGTGGAGGTCCGATCTTTAACAGTGTTAAAAATTAATTAATCTAGATTTGATGTGAAAACTTAATTGAACAGCGTTAAATGTTAATGCGAATGATATGAAATCGCCATATCCATGTCCCATCACCTTAAACGCCATCGAATGCACCCGCAGCCGGGAGCAGGGCAAGTTTTTATCGAGGACACGTGGCAAAAATTGATTGGAGCGGATCTTTGTTTGGGCCGCTCGCGCAGTGGAAATCCGGACCCGTAAAATATTAGGGCGAATTTGATAAGAAATTCGTTGGCTGTCAAAATGGCCGACGTCAGCAGCTATTTTTGGGAACGCGAATTTGGTTTGAATTATGGTTTATCGCCGTTTGAAGTCCGGCGGGCTCGACTTTTGAACAATTTTCTTATAAAATTTGTGTTGGTTTTCTTTGATAACACACATATTAAAATCCCGCTTAATAAAGAGACAAAATTGTTGTGCTTTCGGAACCTGACCCGAGGATTGGACATGAGTTAACAAACAAAAGGATAGCGGAACCATACATGCACCCGTGGTCAAGCCCTCTACCAAAACCACGAGCGGAATCACAAAAGCGGGTTGCCCATATCGCACCGCTTTTGCGGAGTAGGCGGTATTTCCTATTCGCGAGCGATTCCATAGGGAATGCGACACGTGGCGAAGTGACCCCCGCAAACAACCGTTTAACCCACGCCATCGCACGTTAAAGCCCGACGTTGGAAGCCGAGCGAAATTGCCAAGAGTCGTTGATTTGGAGAAGGGCCATCGGACGGTGGTCGCACGTTGAACTTGCCCGGAGGTTAACTAAGGTGTGCGGAGGATAGCCAGGTACGATACGAGTGTTTGATTCGTTATTGATATATATAGGTGGGGCCGGAGTATAATGAAATTGTTTAATTAAACGATTGGCGATACTATACAGCCTGATAATAATTGAATTTTGGTTTAAACACCTAAATATTTGAAATTTTGCAAGAATTGTTCCAAGTACACTTCTTGAATATAAATTTTGAAGTCAAGTACAAGATGTCAGACAGATCAAGTGTCATTTTGAATACCAAATGTTTCACAAAAACTTCTCAACATGCTACCCTGCAGTAAGGATTAAATGACAATATTGCATCAACTATTTCCATAATAAAAGTGCACCTCGGCCATAAGACTAAACAACTACAAATGTTGTAGATCTAACAAGACCACACAATCAAATGTATTCCACAAGGCCAATACCGTATGAAAAATGAAAAGGAGTTTGCAACCAAAAATACCTTAGGCAACTAATTCAATTAGATACACCAAACCATTAGCAAAAAGGAAAACCAGCCTACTCAAAAGGCAAGTGTTTACCTCCTTTGACAAAATTTTGAGTTCCGAAACAAGGGCCTTTATTGTCTTGTCAATGCCCCTAGTAATTTGAACGGGGTTTGCACCTGCTGCAACAACCTAAACAAAAAGGTTTCATTTCAAATTATTTTCCACAAATTTAAGATACAACCATCGTCAGTTTTGTATTTCCTAACAAGCTCATAAATTTTGACAAAAGAACCAAATTTTTTTAATACCTGATAGCAATTTTTTCACTCAAAAACTATCTTAGACTCAATAAGCCCAACCCAAAACCAAAAAACCAAACACCATAAGACCCTACAAAAATGAATAGATGATCTTAATCCAGTACTATCGACAAAAAGTTACCTTTACACCCTCACTTATTAAACCCTGTGCTGTTGAATTTTAACTTCAACTGCTGCAGCAGAAGGACGGATGCAGTAGCAACATTTTTTTTTGGAGGTTGCTTACATGCCATCCAGAAATTTAATTCAGCATTTAAAATTCCTGCAAGTTTTTTTTGTAGACGGCCGCAGCCATATTTCTGTACAGGATTGTATTTAAACACAACAAACAGCATTAACGCAATTCACCAACCAGAAATTAAACAAACAGAAATTTACCCGACAGTTTTGTAAATTCAAAAGGAGGACACGTGGAGCATTAATATTGGATCGCATGAAATTGAAGGGAATCTGAAAACCTGAAAACCGGACCCCAATTTTTTATAGGGCACATTGGATTGAGAATTCGAGTTAAAATTAGGCAGACGTCAGCATCCCATTTTGGAACGCGAATTTGGTTTGAAATTCAATCTATTTAGACTTTTGAAGTCCGACGAAAAGGGTTCTTTAATGTTTTGATAGTTTAATATATACATATGTTATATATATATCATATGCGAAATGAAAGGTGGGCCATAGAATTTAGTTTTAATTTTATTTTTTTTAAAAGAGGGTTTATTATAATATGCTTTATATGTTCCGGCATATAAAAATAAAAAGGTCGAAAAAGCTTGGTAGTTTTTTTTATAGACAGTACGTAAATTTTTTATTACATAGCAGTGTGTAAAAAGTGAAAAACTGAGTGTAACTTTTTAAGTGTGTATGCACAGCAGTGCGAAAGGGAAAAACACAGCAGAGTGTCTTAGAGACAGAGTATGTTTGTTTTGAACATACAGTGAGTTGGTTTTATGCACTGTGTTTTGTAGCAGTCATAATTTTGTAATCCCTCTCAGTGAGGAAGTAGTGTAATAGTTTTTTTTTGAGTTATTGAAGGGAATAGAAGTTTGTTTTCAAAGTATTGAAACTCTGTCTCCTCTCAAAGAAATTTTTATTTTCTGTGTGTTAGAGGAAGGGAGATTTATGGGTGGTTATTATGAATCAACCAACCATTCAGAACATGCTCATCAATCCAAACCATAAGTATTATGTGACAATATTCAAGCAGGCACTGAATCGGATTTCTGAAGCTATGTTAGAGAAACCCTAAACTCTCACCGAAAATAGGTGAAATGTGGCACCACTCAGAGATTGACATGTGCCAATTGGTACAAGTGGTAGACAATTGGCATGCTCAAACAACGAGGTGATGCAGGAATGACATGAGGGAGAAAATATCAGAAAAGCCCCAAATCTCGAGAACTAAAGCTCATCACCAACCTGAGATTGACAACTTTACATGATGTAACCTATGAAATCGTAAATGGAGAAATCATAGTAACAATAAAGTAACCTATGTAACAATAAAGTCGCATTCATCCTGGGAGTGGTAATGGGAGAAATCATAGTGAACAACAGGAAACATGCATAGTTGCTTACAATCAAATAGATGAAAAAACACATACAAAAAACCTAGATAACAATCGTGAACAAGCTTAATATTGAATTATGAACTGTAAAGGAACTTACAAAATGTGACATTACGAACCTGGTCAAGCGCACAAGCAAAAATATCCTGGACATGAACCTGGTTGACAAGTTTTATTGCTCATGATGCAAGAGGATTTGTACCTGCACTGCCAAGTCAATCAAAATCCATCATTATCTATACAATAAATACAAGTAATTGATGTAGTATTTTTTACTCTAAGATGCATTCTTATGATAATGTTAGAACATATGTTGAAAATGTCAAAACATACCTCAATAAGCTCCTCTTCGTTTCAAGAACAATTTATTGGAGTCGCATGAACTTGGAACAAGCCTCCCACGATCTGAAAGAGTAGCAACTAAGTCAACAGTGACTTTTTTGTTGCTACGCTGGACCAAGGGAGGTTTGCTCCAAGATTAAATCGCTCCAATAAATTATTCTCTACTAAACAGGGCCAACCACGTGAAGGTGGAAGCTCTTATGGCCTCCCCCCCCCCCCCCCCCTCACATCACTCTCATTTCCCCAATACCCAATCTATATTTCATTTTTTACTTTCATGAGCATAAAAAAAAATATTCAATAACTAATAAAAAAACAATTCAACAAAAAGTACGCAAGGAAACATTGCAATTAATGCTTGACATAAAAATAGTATGATAAATGAGTTTTTTATATAACGTAAAAAAACGTTCCAAGTATGGTAACGTTTGTCTTATAATAATACAATATTTTACATTGTCAAATTTTCTTTTTCTTCTTCCTATTTTTAAAGCTCCTAATTACATCATCAATATCATCGTGCTCTGCTCCTGTTTCGTGCCTTTCAACCCGCACTGCCGACCTAGTTGCGTATTCACGATGTCTGGGCTCATCCAGTGACGGGGCATCGCCTACAAAAACAGATAATATTAAATTTTAATTGTCAGTTTTTAAATATCATTGAACTAGTTCGGTAATATTAATAAAAAAAATTGCAATGAGATTATTTACCTGGTGCACCATTTGTCGCCGCCTACCTAGTTGCATTGTCACGATGTCTGGTCTCATCCAGTGATGGGGCATCGCCTCCAAAAACAGATAATAATTAAATTTTAATTATCAGTTTTTAAATATCATTGAACTAGTTCGGTAATATTAATAAAAAAAATTGCAATGAGATTATTTACCTGGTGCACCAGTTGTCGTCGTTGGGACTGTTGCCCTGTCTTCCTCTCTCGTGGTAAGATCCTCAAGGGAAACATTCTTCGTCATTTAAACAAAAAACGTTATAAGGACAACCATCAAGGTATAATTAGAAAAAATTATAAGTGGAAATTAATTACCGTCACGGCCCTCACTGATAGCAGCATTGTCGGCCTGGTCCCCACTACAATGATCAGGTTGCACGAGAGGATCATCTACATCCGGCTCTAAAACTGGGTTATTTACCTCGTCGGTAGTGTTGCTCCCCTGATTTAAACAAAGTTGTTAGACATTAAATTTATGGACGAAAACAAAAATATTGAAAGGTTAATGTTTTACCTTATCAAGCATTGTAGATCTTGGGACCTGCCCCAAGCTTCTGCGACGTTCAACTACAGCTTGATAGCCAAAACGAAAAGCAATATTTTTATCTTCCTCTGTAGTTATTGTTCCGAAGTCATCACCCTACATTATATATGATTGTGTATTTTTAATCATATCTGATAGGATTACAAAAACGTTGGAAGGCGATACAATTAATTATAAGATGTTTAGCTACTTAATTACAATTTTTGCAGCTAATTTCAAGTAGCCACCCTGGCCGAGCTTGTGATGGCCCTTTTTCTCTATCCTAGCTTTGGTTGCCTTTGAGGTGTCAGGCAACCTAGCATCAAAATATTGAAGTCAGATATGACGTAGCACACTTTTATTTTAGACATAAAGAAAATTAAAGCTATTGAATTAAAGTTGTAAATTACCTTGCGGGTCCAGTTGGCATTTTTCCTTCTTTCTTTGCCCTTTTCTCTTTTCCGTCATGGATGAGTGCTCTCCACTCACTCTCTGAAACTGCGAGAGGACGCTCATATCTAGGGTTAAATTGCAATTGCGTCCTATAGGTGTCCCTGGTATATTTCAAATATTTGCCGGCTACCTAAGCCACCGCTTTTCTGTCAAATGTGCCGACCCCAAAAAGGGCTTCTAGATAATCTAAAAGTTCTTTTTTCAGGTTGGAATTCTGGGAATTCCACCCTGTACGTATGGTTGAGCCAAAAATTACCAACGCATGGCTCTCCAGAATCCTGTAGAACTCATTGTTTCCTACACAAAATAAAACCAAAAGAAAAATAAGATATTATCATTAATTTAAAAATAAAAATCATGATAAATATGTTTTAGATAAAGTACATGAAATAGTTAAAATATTAAAATTTACCTGGGAGTTGTACATGCTTTATAGGGACACCCTCATCGTTCACCAACAACGCGCCATTAATGGTCCCTGTGGAGCTGACACGTGTAGCTCCAGGAAACGCAATAATGTAGCTGGCCATATCAGCCTCATCATTGCCAACACGTTCAGCAGTTGGCTGGGTGTCAGCTTGGGCAGGGTGTGTTTCTTGGCTAGCACCTAAAGGAGTAGAGGGTGTACGAGAGGGTTGTTGGGCAATCTCTTGCCCTTGTGTCCCACTACCACCAACACCGGGTTCAACAAATGCCAGAAGACGCTACATACAAAAGAACTTTTTGTTAGTTTAGTCAATGTAAAAATTAAAAATCAAACTATCACAATTCATATCATGCAGAACAAAAAAAATATCCTTTTGACTTTTTATTATTACCTGATATCTATTTAGCTGCCTCATAAGATGTTGTATCCTCTCTTCTGTTTCAGGTGTTCGAGGCGCATCTATCAAAGCATTAAATTCCGACGTTGCATCTCGTGCCTTTTTTTGCAACAACAACACTGGAGATAGGGATGAAAAAAGCTCTTCCTCAAAGAGGGAATCATCAGGCGTACCATGGCTAGGTGTCTGCATATTTGAACAAAATTAATATTATTTCAATTATGTAAATAACTAAATACCTAAAGATAGAGCAATGCTGGCACTTTACATGTTCTTCCGCTGGCCTCTTTCCTCGATCATCCCGTCTCGGGGTTGTTCCTGCACTGCTCTGATCAGTCTGCCACATTGCAATAAAATTATAAATGTAAAAACTTGAAAACAATATCTAACTTGAAAACACAAAATGAAAACCGAAATAATTTCTAATAAGACACCAGAAGACAGAGTTAGAGTTTCAAATATGCCTTGCATTGAATTCAGTCCTGGAAACATGTCATTGCACATTAAGGCACCCAAACATTCAATCCACGAATGATATATTTAAGTAGGCTTCTCCTATTCGGGAAAACACCATACCTATAATGCATTCACTTGCATGTATAAAGGGAAAGGAAAACATGTTTTCATACAACGGTGACAAAGGCATCTTGGGGAAAGGTATCTTCACTTTTTATTTATGTTGTTCACCCACACCACTCCCGTGTTTTCACTAATCCTGTTTTGTCATTTTTGGATTCAAATTAAGTTAAGGCCTTAAGTATTTTTTGACCTTTCGGTGTAGTTTTTATAAGTGGCATGTATGGATTTTCCATTAATTCTGCACTTTTTCTCTTCATGCACATGTTTCCCTTGAAATCAAATGCATGATTTAGTCCCATACATTTAACAAGTTGTTGGATCAACTCCATAGGAAATATCATGTTTCCTATTCAATCAAAATTTATCTCAGTTAGGGTAGGTAGGAATGTTTTCCCTTTGTATTAATAGGGCACTTCTAGCTTGCATTTTTATTATATCTTTCAAATTTAGTGTCGTTTCAATTAGGGCATGATTTTTTGTAACTTTCAAGGTGAGAATGAACAAAGACAAATTTTTGTGATGGATGACTGTATATGACTCCATGGCTAGAGGAAAAGGCACTAATCTAATTCTTCAAATATCTATAGTTCTCATTCACCTCATACGAAGATGGTCCCTGATTTTGAGCCAAATGTTGCAGCAAAAAGTTCCCCCCCTCCATAATTTGATAGTCAATGGAAATTTCTTAAATTGATGATGTGGCAAGATTATGGAACATTGGCACATACATATGTAATGGATTCCAAGATCATGATATATGTTTGCATATGTTTATGGCAATGTTCCACCAAGTCCCCTGGAGGTGGGAGCGAGGGGACGAGGGAGCGCGGGAGCGGCCTATGCAAAAGCTCCCTACCAATTTTCAAGAAACGTGGGGGGACGTCGGGGTCATAAAAATTATAAAATTTAATATTTAAAATGTAACTATATTTTTGCAAGGAATGTATATACAGTCATCATACACTTGCATCATTAAAGATAAATCATAAATGATAAAATTACAAATCGATGAATGATGAATCATATAATTGAAACAAATTTAAAAGTTAAAAGTTAAAACATACATCATACAATCATGCATGTAAGTTTGTAAGTTTGCAACTATATAATCATTAATGTAACTACTAACAATGTACAATGAAAATAAAGTTTAAGATATCATATGACATATTATATCAAGATTCAAAATAGAGTTTAAACTGAAGTTTACAACTCAAGTCTAAAACATAAAACTTAAACGCAAATAAGTTATGTCTAAAACATAAAACATAAAACATAACATATGAATATCAAATGATATCATCATACTGATAAATGAGCATAAATGCTCAAGTTAATGCCCCACTAGTCTCTGCATCCAACTTCTGCACGAATATATCAAGATCAACCATGTCACTATCTGAATCAGAATCACTTGGATTCTCAAATATGCTAAGTGGCACATCAAATTTTAACACGAAACCATAAACTAAAAGGGGCGGTGAGGGGACGTGAGGGAAACATCCCCTAGAATTCCCCAAGACCCCGGAGCGCGAGGGGGTGAGGAATCTAGACCCCTAGGTGGGGGGGCGAGACCCCGTGTAACACTGGTTTATGGAGGTGGTGGAGCAAAAAAGAGCTCAAATAGAGCGAACTTTTTCACATAAAAAGGACTGTGGGCTTGACTAATGGTTCCATTTAAAAAATGATATCTAGACAGAGAATAAGTGTAGCATGCAAACATGCATTGAAAATCCATCCGAGTTTGCATTGTATTACTTATGATGGATTCAAATTTGGGTTTCAAAATGCCAGGTTATGGCATGATTTTGTCGAGAAACCCTTAGTTTGATTCTCATGTTGGTTTAATTTATATTTTAAGTTTGTTTTGCAATCTTTGGGTGATAGTAACTCATGAACTAGGTTACCAATGTGTAACAATCATATTTCAAGAATAAAGTTGTGATTTTTTTTATATTATTATTATTATCTATTAGCTACGAGTATTGACACCTAATGCCTGGAATTTTGACATCTTGATAGCATGGATAATTTCAAAAATGTTTCTAGTAATGTTAACATAATAACTATCATTACGTGTCTTCACTTTTGTCACCATAATAGACCTGTGATATGGACTCATCACACAACTTCATATGCTATGTCCCAACAAGTTCAAACCGGTTGAACCTACCTCATAGTGTGGTTATTAAGGACAAGTTGCTTGATATATAACTCGATAGCATAGACCACGTTGCAGTTCTAAAAAGAATCCTCAAGTGTCAAAAACACTTCACAATATGTTCTACTATAAAGCCTTTTGGGATACCTGAAATAATATATGTATCATTGATGACTTTTAAAGTATGACAAGATCCAGAGGGAAAGGAAATCAATGGAAGAGTGATCCACCAATGAGAACCCAGAATTTAGCATCAGATGAGTTAGAGTCTAGGAAATTGAAAGCCTATAATTTTAATTAGTGATGAAGGACATCACATAGGTAATTATATTTTCATGTAGAATAATCTGTTAATTCAAATTTAAACTACATAATATGAAAGGCATACCATAAATTTTTCCACGCAAGTCCAAACAACCTATAAAAAGGGAAAACCTTCTTTTTCCATGGGAAATAATTTACCTTTCCTTTTTCAAGACAATCTAAATCACAAAAAATATGAACTATACTGCACACATTCTTCGATAATGTGAAAGTGGAAAAGGAATACCCTACACAAGTGATGCACACATGTACATTTGAACACTAATAGATTTTTGTAGTTGAAATGCAATGCTTGTTTTCATTTAAATGTAGTGTTTTTAAAGCAGGGAGAAATAATGGCTGCCAAATTAATAAGCGTTTCTTTGGGAAAAATTTAAATCTTGTATTGGGTGATGAAGATAATAGAGGGTATTGAATCTTGATTCTTGACATCTACAGAGAACCCTACAGCCTAACACAATCCAATGGAATTGACCAAAAACCCCAAATAGAGTCAACCCTACTATAGGAGGAAGGGCCTGCAGTAAGAACTTACCATTTTGCAAGAGCTGAGGGTGAATGCTGAGGGAAAATGTTGTTCTGCAAGAGCCGAGGGCAAACGCCGAGGGCGAATGGCCGAGGGCAAAGGCCGTTCGCAAGAGCCGAGGGCGACCAGCAAAGCAATGATGTTCGAAAGAGCCGAGGGGGACCCGCAGTGAATGTCGTTCGCGCGAGCCTGGTGGCCATCGTCGAGGGCGAATGTTGTTCGCAAGAGCTCGTGGCGAATGTCGTTCTCCGCAAGAGCTCGGTGGCGAACGTCGGCTCGTGAAGAGCTGAGGGCGAATGCTGAGGGCGAATGGTGTTCTGCAAGAGCGGAGGGCGACTGCGCGCGTGACATCAGACGTTAATGTAGCACACATGTACATTTGAACACTAATAGATTTTTGTAGTTGAAATGCAATGCTTGTTTTCATTTAAATGTAGGGTTTTTAAAGCAGTGAGAAATAATGGCTGCCAAATTAATAAGCGTTTCTTTGGGAAAAATTTAAATCTTGTATTGGGTGATGAAGATAATAGAGGGTATTGAATCTTGATTCTTGACATAGAGAGAACCCTACAGCCTAACACAATCCAATGGAATTGACCAAAAAAACTCAAATAGAGTCAACCCTACTATAAGAGGAAGGGCCTGCAGTAAGAACTTACCATTTTTCAAGAGCTGAGGGCGAATGCTGTTCTGCAAGAGCTAAGGGCGAATGCAGGGCGAATGATGTTCTGCAAGAGCTGAGGGCGACCGCTGAGGCGGGTCGTCGCTCGGGTGAAGAGCTCGAGGGCTAACGCCGAGGGTGAATGTCGAGGGCAAATGCCGTTCGGCAAGAGCCGAGCTCGACGTCGACCGCAAATGTCGTTCGCAAGAGCAAAGAGCGAAGGTGCCGCGTGATATCAAACGTAGCTACTGCGACAAATACCAAACATTTTTATGTAGCGCGCATATAAGTTTCGAATTTTTATGTAGCGCCCATATAAGTTTGGTATTTTTATGTAGCGCGAAAATAGCTGTCGCTATACCGACGGCGGAAAAGGCGTCGCTATTAGGAAGGTGCCTCCAAACGTCGCAATGGCGACACCTAGACATTGTGTCGCCGTTGCGACGTTTAGAGTCGTCTCAATAGCGACGCTTTGGGCCATGGTGTCGCAATTGCGAGGTCTTCCTTTAAACGTCGTAATTGCGACACTAGTTTAAGTGTCGGTATTACGACACTTTTCTATAGACGTCGGTATAGCGACGGTTTCGGGCGGGATGGAAAAAATTTGGGAAAATTTCCGACATTTGGTCAAAAGCGTCGGAAACAGGTGTCGGAATTTCCGCGAAATGTAGTAGTGACAAAAATCAAAGAGATTAAGCAGCTGGCTACTGAGACTATGTGGGAGGTAGATCAGAGATTTTAGACATTGCTGAGCCAAATTAGCTACAAGATCTTGGATGAACAACATATAAAATGGTTCATTTTTTTGTTGTTTCCTCATCTCAAATTTCCATTTTCACAACAAAATATTGCAACTCAAGCTGAATCATTGGAGATCGCGATGAATATTGAAGCTTCACTAATATCTAATGCAAGCATAGGAGTGAAACATATTCAGACTCATTTGGTGAGCTTGCACATGGAGATCTAGGATCTAAAGAAGGGAATAAAGGTTAAACATATGAGGTCGTAATTGTGGTGTATCAAGTGAAAATTAGAGGGTCACTATAAAGAGTAGGGCCCTGTTTATAGAGATTATTTGGGCACTGGGATGTCAAGTCCATTGAAGCCCAGATCAAGTTTTGGGCCAAGTGTAGGGCCCCATGTATGGTGTAGCATATGCGAAGTTGCAGGCCAACATTCCATGGACTATTATCACCTACCACAAAAGTTTGTCAGATCTTTGAAGCAATTGTTCTGTATTTTCTACAGTTCGGTGGGACGTGATGAAAAAAAATGTAATAGCTACGATCTAATGATGGAGAACACCCCTCATGCATACAACACGCAGGTATAAGGTCATGAAGCTTAGGATTTCTCGACTGTACGGGGAGGTTTCCTAGGCCGATGGCATGGCCGAGGAGAAGGCATTGTTCATGGACGAGGGAAGATCATATGTTACAACTACGGACAACCAAGACATTTTGCCTGGGATTTTCAGAATCCTACTGCAACTTCCTATAAGTATTGTCAAGAATTTGGTCATGAAATGAAGAGTGTCCCATTTTATTATCTAAAATTCAGGAGAAGTACAACCAACAGCCGACTCAGAATATACAAATGATGAGGGTTGAACTGTGCCAGGAAGATCCTAACGTTAACATAGTAATGTGCAGTGGTGTGAATACCAGAGGAAAGCACGCATAATAAAAGAGGACTGTGACGAAGACATGGGTAAGGAAAGTTGAAGATAAGAATGTTGGGTTTAATGTGTAGCGTGAGAAAGAGACATTCATGGAAGAAAAAAATACTTTTATGAATCCTAAAGCTTCGACATCAACTATGCAGAGAAAACTATTGCCATTGGGGGATAATCCAGAGGAATATACTGAAGTAAAGTAAGTTGATCATTCTATCTTGGCATCCTTCTTACAAACATGTATGAAATTACTAAGGGACCAGAAGATTATAGAAGGGTTACAAGAGCTGATAGATAATTGCGCTGGCAAGGAAAAGTTGCAACTGGAACAACACGTAGTAAATAAATTGTACAAGAACAAGAAAAGAACAGGTCAGGAGATGCGGTTGACTACGCATATCAGAGACTATGAGATGGATCAAGCCATTCTAGATCTAGGATCAGATGCCAACGTTTTACATTTTTCCAAAATAGACATGGGAGCGAATGGGAAGGCCCAAGCTACAATGGTCACCAATTCAGCTAAGGATGGAAAATCATCAGAATATAATTCCTATAGGGTGATTGTAGGGGATCAACGTAGATATTGATGGAGCCATTTTTTTAGTCAACTTTAAATTTATTGAAGTGATTGATGATATAAATCATTATCCCGCGTTGTTGGGATTCAATTGGGCTTACTACATGGATGTTATAATCAACCTGAAGAAGAGGCAGACAATCTTTGAAAATAATGGTACCTGGGTGGTTGTGTCATTAGATCCTTCCAAAGGTGTGCGCTATACAGAGCCTGTCCAACATGAGTATGGAGATGTTGAGATTGACCAGATCTATAAGCTTACTCTGCAGGATGAAGAATGGATTAATACCACCGCGGATGGCAGAATATGTTGGGAGAGGGATAGTTCGTGCATTTCAGATTCCGATGAAGAGTTGGATCATTGGCATAACCGCTTGCATGAAGTAACTACTAAGGGATGTAACAGAGTTACCAAATCTCTGCATTGTGTTCAATAGGAAGTGCATGACTTGCCTTTTTATGATGGAACGGGGAATGTTGTCTTCTTTCTAGAATAATTCGAGAAAAAGGTGCCTGATAACCCGAGATACGAAGCTTTGGACTTCGCATTGAGGTCTACTCCAGCCCGATGGTGGGGTGCGCACAGTGCAAGCCTAGGAGGATGGAAAGAGTTTTGAAACTTGATAAGGCTGAGCTTTGGTCCTGTTGATATGAAGATTGTGGAGAAGTATGCTGGTCAGAAATATCCTCACAAGCATTTATGTCGCTAGACAGTAGTTTGTGGAACTGAACCTCAACCAGAGTGGGTGCACATGTTCTTTCATTCCTTGGATATTATACCTCAGCAGTGGTATCTTGAAATAGAGTTGTGCCATGGCACTATGGATTGGGATGAGATGATAGAAGGATTATTGTTAACCTATAGCTTCACTGATGGCTGGGAATGCATCAATGAGGCTCTTCAAGGAGTAAAAGTGGGAGTATTATGAATTACCAAGGAGCCAAGGACGTTGGTATAGCCTGATTGGGCTGCACAGTTGGAACATGCCCAAGGAAGTTACGACTAGTCTTATCAGAAATATCCAGTCAATAATTTTATGTTAAGGGAGACCTGTGAATGCCTATTTGAAGGAGCGCATAGGACTATAAACGAGTCTTCCAAAGGGTGGATCCCTTGAAGTAGAAATATTGCATGGGAGCACAACAGCAGGTGCAGCTGGAGGGTATTTCCCCAAGGGATGCATGATTGTGCCAAATGGATGAGTCTAGCGGAGTTCGTCCAAAAATTCACTGTTGGAATAGTAAAAGTTGATTAGACAATGACTTGGCCGTTAAAAGGAGCAGGAGGGATGCAATTAATGGGCATATTTGGGTGGATTTTCCACCAAGTCGGAATTTATAAAGAATATCTAAAGGAGATGATGGGATTTGAATTCGAATTTCACTATAAATAAAGGATCCTGCTCCACATTCAAACACTCTGTGCACTAAGACTTAGAAGTCAGAATTGTTGCCTGCAAGAGTGTCGAGCAAGCTACTGTATGTCAGAGAAGAGCTACGAGGATATTGAGAAGGAATTTCTTTGTAGAAGCTTAGGATTCATAATGATGGCTACACTGCCAATAATTGCTATAGGGCCAAGGCCACCAAGGAAGCAGATGACTGCGGGTGCAACGCTATCCAAAAAGTTGCAGAAGATAGTAACAAGATCGTCGCCTTGGAAGAAACAACCTAAGGAAAAACGGAGTAAGGGGGAAAAATACCAACAACAGATGCCTATGGAGATTGAATTTAATGAAGAATAAGTAGCACTGGAGGAAATCAATGCTGAGGAAGTTGAGCCTTTCTTTAGGTTTCCTCCATATATTCTGCCCTGGAAGCCGGAAGCTAAGAAGCTGATGAAGGATCCAGATGCAGTGAAATACAAGATATTTACACCTTTGATTCTGGATGAAGTGCCAATTGAATGAGAGTTATTGGCCAAGGTTCCCTAGCTTTGGATTGAGGACTTGGAATTCAATGATCACAATAAATACTCGCAGTTCGAGCCCATCCGACACCTACACCAACGAAGCTATGCAGGAGGAGTGACCAAATTGGAGACAATTAAATGGGTGTTTGGTATCCAGGAGGCCAGGATACTCAACATGATGTATGTGCCACACTTTGGGCTAGAATTGGTTCACGACGACTTCTTGTGGCTTATAGGGAAGAATTTCCTTATCGATGTGATGTTAGCAAGGAGGATTATGACCCTTTCGTGTCTTGGATCAGATCCCGTAGAAGATTTTTTTGGAAAAGCTCAAGATAAACAGCTCATCGACCAGATGAAGAAGGATTATAATCTAAAAAAGGAAACCGGGGGTTATGAAATTAACTCCATTTCGATAGATTTGTGCACTTTTACGCCCACATTTTAGCTAGGAAGATTATTAGAAAGAGTTGCGGAGAGGAGGCTTATGCGTTGGTCATATCCTTGGCTGTGGAGTGTGCTAAAGGCGTTGTTTATAACTTCGCAGATTATATATGAAGCGAATTCCTCACTGATTGCAGAACTGCTCAATAAGATGGTAAGTAGTTCCACTACGCGTGGCTCTTGCTTCTCATTGCATTGATGGCTTGGAAGGAGCCCGAGGAGTCGTAGTTCCCAACTACGGACCCAGACTTATGTGAGGCGGCTAGATATGCCTCGTTGTGGCATTCGACATAGCCAACCAGGGTCATGGCCAATAAGATTTTTTGGGTTGGATTTGAGATGATTCTACGGATGGTGATTAACCAAAAGCCTTGATTATAACCTAGAATTGTGGATCAATATTGAAAAATCATGGAGTTCAACGCGGAATTCCACCACCTTCACATTCAGGTAAAGAAGGACCTCGCTGGGGTATGGTACGAGCTATCCTACCTTGTAAAAGAAGAATATGTGGAAGCCATCATCAGTAAATGGCCGAGCGTTTGGTTAAATCCAGGAGCGAAGCAGGCCAGGATAAGTGGTGCAAAGCCCACCACACCTAAAGAAAAGAAGGACCAGAAATTCACATTCGTGACTGATAAATAAACTAAAACGAAGATTCTAGAGACAGGAGGGAATGATACTCTTGGTGGTGATATCAGTGTGGAACCATCCTCCCCTTTTACTACCAAGAGGCGACAACCATAGAAGGGCAACATGAGGAAGAAGGCAAAGTCTGATAATTCTGCTAGCCCAAAATACATGGTCCTTACTGAAGGGAACCTCGATGAAATTGGAGACATCGTGAACCATGCCAGTGAGAATAATATAAGAAAGTGTTGGAATATGTTCACAAGGGATTGAAAGACTTGCAGGTGCAGATGAGCATTGTTCAGGCGAGCGTGAGCAGGCTGCAAGTGAGCGTGAATCAATCGAGTGGGGCACAAGAAAGTGCAAGCACATATGTGCATGTATTGGCACTGACCTCTTATACTCACATGGTGCCTATCCCTACAGGTACATTGAGTTTTGACACGATAGAGCAACTAAAGCAGGTTGTCCACTGGCAGAATACAAGGTTGAGCCTTGTCCCACTGACACTGAATACTTTGCATGAGTTCCACTAGGGCATTGAGATTTTCATGAGTTCCACGAGGGAATTGACAAGGAATTGAAGATTAGAGAACAAAGCACCCTCATCATTATTCAGGATTTTAAGAAGGAAAGGCATCTCATGGCTGAGGAAAAGCAGATGGTTTTCCAATAGTGCGAGGTTAAGACAACGCAAAAGTAGAAGCTGGAGGAAGCCATCTCTAAGGATTGCAATGAGCTCCAAGAGCTCTAGATTCAAGCTGCAGCTGCGCTAGAAGAAAATGTGGTCAAGCTTGCCTCAATAGTTAAGGAATCTAAAGCCAAAGTCAACAAATTGTGCATGTAAATGCAGATGAAAATCATCGAACTGCAGATGAAATTGGAGCCTGCCACTCTGCCAGAATTCCAAGAGCAGCACAAGGTAGAGTTTAAAGTTGCCACATAACATATTGAGTCCCTCATATAGGAGTGTACGAATGTCTTTGGATAAGTTTTTGATGTCTAGGCCTCACTGCAGGAGGACCCTCAGGTGCAGAAGATAGAGGCTGGAGTACATGAAAAGCTTGAAAAACTGGATCAGTTTAAGTTCACTACAAAGACCTTAGAACCAATGCAGTGGCTTACCTATCTCCAAGAGGGTAAAATATTACAGGAGTAGGTCGATGAGTTGCATAGGAAGGAGTAGCTACTTATAGAGAGAATGAATCCATGGGTATATGAGGCCATCCAACTCTCCCAAACCGTGGAAAAGAAGTTGAAAGCACTGCACACGACACAAACAGGATTAGAGCAGAAGGCAACCAAGAAAGTCACAGAGACGTTGCTCAGGAAAGTCAGAGAGTTTGAAAAGTAGTGCGTCGAAGTAGTTCCACCATTGAAGGATGCCTTGAGTAGCATCAATGTGAATATCATTGGTGCACCATCTTTGTGACTCGGGACGAGTCACAGTTTTGTGTTGGGGGCCTGTTGGACATAGGATACCCTTGAAAAAAGTAGTAGAGAAAGAATAAGCAGATCAAGGAGTAGAGTGCGCATTGCGAAGTCCATTTTGAGTCTTAGGGGCTTTGTGGTGGGTCTAAGCCCCTTATTATGTAATGTAACAGGAATATTTTGAACGTTTAACTCCGCCCATGGTTGTGGACCATGGCATTGTAAATGCAAAATCTATATAAGGAGTCTAGATAGAAGTCATAAGGAGGCCAAGAAATAATATATCTCATGAAATGTGTTTGGATGTAAGACTGTTTTGAGTCAGATTCTATGTTTTGGGTTAGAGTAAAGGCTCATGCAATTGAGTGTGTGGAGACCTTAGGAAGTCCACAACTGTGTGCACAGCCCCTGCAGCTGAGTGCACAGGGTGAAAGTGAATGTATGAGAAATATACGAATATGAATGAAAGACCTTTGAAGATAGATCTGAATTTTTATTGATGTGTTTTACTTTACTATTATTTATTATTATCTGTGCTAAGTAAGGGTTTAAATCTGCAATTACATAACGAATTCTGGTTTATTGTTATTTATGTTGTTTTATGTATGACTAAGAAAGATCGCACAGTCTAGTAGTAAGTTCAATAGATGTATTGAAAAATGCTTCTATAATTGATAGATATGTTTTGTGAATCTATGTCAAGGAAGAAAAGCCCTAAAGCCATAATCCATTATCCCTATGGATGCAGAAACCTGGTTCTAGCATCCCCCTATATTGCCTCAGGTGAGACTTC
Organism: Pinus albicaulis; assembly: GCA_034641835.2. Taxonomy (NCBI): domain Eukaryota; kingdom Viridiplantae; phylum Streptophyta; class Pinopsida; order Pinales; family Pinaceae; genus Pinus; species Pinus albicaulis. The sequence goes on from CM076572.1 coordinate 455,120,257, forward strand.
AGTCTGCGCACGCATATTGTTGTCGAAAGGGCCAGTAACAGTGGGTTTTGTTGGTTCGCGCAACCACATTTGAACCTGGGTCTAGGCCCCATCAAGCCAACAGGTAGTCCTCGATAGCAATGACTTATTCTTCCTGTTGAAAAGTTTAACTATGTCGATCTTCATATTGACTACGTAATTATGTATTTTTATGTAAAAAAGAAGTCAAAGATAATAAAATATATTTTGTACTTGCCTCATGGGTTTCATGAGCAAGATTTTATTATAGGTTGAATATACTTCTTCTTGATGTCTATCTAGGGTTTTTGTATTCTAGATAAAAATGTAATTAGTGTCATATATGAAGGATCTAGAAATGCTCCAAGACCAAGTCTAGAACCTATGGAAGAGTAGCTCTCTTTTACGCTGGAAGAAATGTTATATAAAGTGTATCAAGTCGGCCTCCCTACAACATGACAAGTTGGCCTAAATTAAGTGAACGTTATATATATATATTTTGCGGATTATAAGAACACACAGATTTTAGACACCTCCGAGTTTGACGGATATATGACAACGTAGATCACAGATACATTCGATGATACCTGAGAACAAAATTTTTCGAGCATCTCTCTGAAATAGTATGCAGAGAATATAATGAAGTAATATGTAATACTTAGAAGCAAATTACATATCAGTATGAAGTAGCTTGCAGATAATATAAGTTTGAAGCAGATTACGAATAATATAGCATGAATCATGTTCCGTATCAGTATAAAGAAGATTGCATATACTATAGTGTGAAGCAGGTTGTGTATAACTATGAAATAGATTGCGGATAATCTAAGGAAAACAGCGAATGCCTGAAACAATTCGGCAGACTGTTCTGAAGAAGATGTGGTTAAATCTGTTTGAATGCAGACTCCAAGTCTGAATCAATGCGGGCTTAATGAAGTGTGAAATATATCACAGTATATCTCAACATGACGTATTCTAAAGTGTATGCTAAGTCAAGATATCAGTTGACTAAATTAAGTAATGGGATACAAGAAAGGAAGGAAGGTAAATCTATGATTTACCTTCTTGATCTCAATACATAAAATAGGCATTATATCTCAGTGAACAAGTTTTCAACTACACATGAAGAAAAAGGGCCTCGAAGAGAAAGGGTCTTGAGTGACCTTAACGAGTAACCGAGAAAGATTGACCTAGAGATCAAGCTCTCTAGTATTGGTGCAGGATAGTGCAGATCGTTATAGAAAAGAAGGATCAATGTTGGAGATCAACTAAGAAGCAATAACAAGTTCTTAGATGCATATTAAGGTCAAGGGTCTAAGTTTGGGTCATGGTACTTGTCACTGGAAGATCAATAAGAATAATTTCTTGTGGGTTTTCCTCTCCAAGAGGGAGAGGTTTTTCCCTGGCTCTAGGAGCCTAATTTGTATGTCTCGCTTATTTTTATAATTGACTTGAAAAATGATTAACTAAGCTAAATAAGAGAAGACACAAGTAATCCAAGTAAGTTCACAAGTAATTATCAAGAAGAGAATTTTGTATTAATCTCCAACCCTCCAAATTCTCAACACTTCCCACCAAAGGAAAAACTCACAATTGAATGTCATTCTAGCGACCTCACCACCCCCTAGTCTCTTCATTAAATCAGCCCACCTAGCTATCTGTGGATCTCTTGGGTTGTTAATGGTGGAAATCACTTTGGGTTGAAGTCATGGTATTCTCTCAAAGAGGAAAGTACAAATAATAGTACCATACCCAAAATGTTTTGTTTTACCCTTGTTTATTGAATTGAGTTTGTTTTTCATATTGGTTAGAAGGGTTGTGCACTAGTAAAAACCTGTGGTAAGGCAATCTACTTCCAAACTCATCGTAACAAGAGAAGCTTGGTGTAAGAAGTTGATCCATCTACCCTCACAATCGTAAAAAGGAGAATCTCTAGGGATAGTCTCTCCACATTCTTGATTGGGATTTGTGACCCAACCTTCTCGGTGTTTTCAGGGCAGTAAATAAGAATGAAATAATCCACTATTAGCTTGAGGGGTCCTGACCTAGGTTCAAAGTGTTTTGTGTAACCAACAAGACCCTTCAACTACTATCCCTTTCGACAGTGATATGCTTGCGCAGACCAAATTCTCACCCCAAGCAGTATGGGAGGTGCTGGAACCAGGTTTCCACACCCTGAGGGAGATTTTGTTGTGGATATTTACCTTAATTAAAAAATCTAATGCCTATAGTCCCGCACACAACTTCATAGAAACCAGATCTAAATGCATAAAACCCTTACTTCAAGACAGAAGTACATAAAACATACCGCTATACTTTATCCCAATCTTAGCATAATAACCAAAAATGTGCGTGCACAAACATGTAGATCTAGTAAACACATAGATTTCTAATAGCTACTTAATCCAGATAAATGTGCATTAATCATAACAGATCTATAGCTCGAAACAGATAGTAGATAATACAATAGACAGATCTAAAAAATCACAGAAATCACATAAAGATCAGAGTTCGCCCAAATATCTTCTTTATTAATAGATCTTCAATTCAATACAGTTATTTCGCCTGCGCACACAACAACAGGGTCCTTGCACATAGCTCGGGACTCAGGTCTCCGCACGCACAATCAACAGGAGCCTTTCTACCCAGAATAGAAATTCAGATCAACAATTCATATCCAAAATATCAAAGATAGACATATCTCTCCTCACTCGACTCTTACATATTTATACTTTCAAACGCGCACATACCATGGTCTCAAACCATGGTTTGAGACCCATGGTTTCTATTTTTACTCGCTATAATGATTAAGGGACTTTGACCCACCCCAAAGCCCCTTACCTTATGTGCGTAACATGTTCTAACAAAACGTATCCAAAAATTAACACAAAAATAATTTACCCCAGGGGACCCTACTCCAACATCCATATTAAGGCCTCGTCGGGCCTTCCCTTGTAAGTTAACTGGCTCTCCTCTTCGGGAAAGTCCAGTGATAAAGTATATGTCTTCTATTTCAATGTGCAAGGGCATATGATCAATCATGAATGCATCTTCTTCTGGATCCCAATAATTAACGATCATCTCCAACAATTTTGTGTTAGCTTTCATGTTTGTCATTTTTAAAAACTTTAACAATCCACACCCTCTCAATGCATCTAGTGATAATGGATCATTCATAACCTCATTATCTACTTCAATGTGCTCTCTTTCCCTCCATCTAAATGTCATCTTGCAAGTTCAATCATTTTCACCCATTAAAGTACATAATATTAGTTATTGGACTGGGCATACGCAGACTCCCTTCATACACAGTCGCATATAGGGCTTTATCATATGCGACTGCACTATACTCAACCCGCATATGCGTAGAGTTAAAACCCAAAAATAAATTTCCTACGATCAAAATTCTTGAAAAACACTTGAAATGCATGGAATTTCATTAAGAAATCGAATTAGAAGATTACCTGGAAGATTGGTAGATGTTATGGCTGAGAAATTTGGTGGATTGTGGTTGTTGGGGTTTTTTCTCCAGAACTCTCTTGAACTCAATTGTATAAAACACAAGTGAGGCTTCATAAGTCAAAAAGGTTTTATTTATAGTTGAAATTTCAAAAAAAAATTGAAACCCACTTTTGCAAAGTTTATGTTTTTATTTTCACAAATTTTATATAAAATTTGTGACCTTTTGGCTTTGAGTACTGGGATAGGTTGTGTTTCAGGGTAAAATGAAGACTTTGAGATGATTTTCACCACTTCTATTCCATGATCGCTAGCCCATCATGGCATGTATATTTTTTTTCATTGACATATAGGTTAGAGAAGATCACTTTCTCCGTTGCATTATGCATTCTAGCCTCCATACTGCGATATATTTCCATAGGGTCGACCCCATTTGTTATGATTCTTAAACCATTTTCACTCACATGTTGAGTTGTACCCTAGAGGCTCCTACATGTTGAGTTGTACTGTTGCATTGCATGTTGACTATTTTTACCTTTGGCCTTAAGTTTGCTTCACTTGGACTCATGTATAAGACACTTTTTGACCATGTCTTTATGCAAAATCAACCTTGCAATCACTTATCTTATGCGACTTGACACCTTATGCCCATGGAAAGAACATTTCTTTGAGTGTCATTGACCAGTTTCATCAGCTTGCATTAAGCATAGGAATGTTGCAGTCCTACGAACTAGCGCATCTGTATTTGGACACTCATTCTTTCCATTGTACCGTAGGTATTCTTTTATTATTTTTCAGGCTTTTAAATATGTAAAAGACAAATATATATATATATATATATATATATATATATTAAAAAGAGTGATAACGAGACATTACTTCCATAATTTATGGCAATAAGATTCAGTTGTGTCACCCTTGAACAAAGCACTCAAAACAAGTCTTTCCTCCATTGGGATGGGCTTTAGTTTGAATTAGGAGAGCCATAACCTTTTCATTGAGGCACTACTCCTCCGGTTGGTTATCTCTTCCAATAAAATGGGGAGTTTTTTTATGCTTCCTTCGTGACAAACTTATACAAATTTATAATATGTTTCCATACAGTCACATTTGAGTCGTGCTTTTGTTCAAGGGAAGTAAACTCGAGTCGACCTTTCTGCGGTGTCTCTTGAGTCATTTTCAGTCGGCCATACCCAGTCTATCAGAGTTATGTTCAGTATCACATCACCTATTTGGTTCTTTGCTCATGCTAGTTAAGAAGGTCTCCATTGAATTATTGCTGGTGAGTCTTCTCTTATTGACTTTGAAAAATTTCTCTGAGAGTAGGCCTAGAGCCGCACCCTGGCCCTATTTCCATCATTGATATGTGACCTTGTGCTCAACATCTATAAGTATCATGGGTCTTTGACTGAGTGGTTTCCATTGTGTTTGACGTCAACTTACATTATAACACATTGTGATTCATGCATTACCTTGGTTTCCATTTGATCCAATTGGTGGATTCCTCGCCTTTGTGTCAACTTTCATTATTGGTTGGTTCAGAGGGTTTCTGTCATGCGCTAGCCACATCTTGTGTATGTAGGAAACATGCTTATGTATGGTCACTTCATCTTTCTTGGTATGATTCCTTCCATTTTATTAGCCCACGGGTTACAATCGCATTAGATTTATGTGGGATGCCTTAATGCCTTCCTTCCAGCAGATATTTTCCCATAGACTCAAACTCGTTGCTCTGGGAACAAGGTCTAGAGTCCTTTTCCAATACCTTAGGGTTTGCAATCATCAATGGAAAACTCCTTCGCTATTGATAGTGAGAATACATTAACGTCTCCTGATTGGTAGATTATCTCAAGTGTTTGACTTCAACACATATATTCGCACTTGTTAGATTGTACTGGGGTACCTTGACTCTCATCTTCATTATCGGTGAGTTGTCTCATGTTTGTTAACGATATACATCAATGACTGGTAATCGAACGATTTCTCACATGGTCGACTTCAACTCATTTATTACCATAATTTAGAAATACCATGAATATTGGTGAATACCTCGGGTTGCATAAACATTTTTTGGTTCACTTGTAAGCTCCCTCAATTTTCTTCCAGTGACACTATCCACCTTATATGTTGCAATTCATCACAACATCATCCTATATGTTGGCACTTGATTTGTGTGTAGTACCATTATTCTACCTTTATGATTTGTTACTTTGAGGGTCAATTATGTGACATCAGTGATCAAACATCTCTTTGAGCATCATTGATCAGTTCTTCTATATGTGATATTGGGACATGGCCTTGATATGTACTTTTGTGTCTATGATCAGATGATCCACTATGTACTTCTTAGTTTTCTTTGTACTTTTTTACATATGGGATCCGCTCTACACTTGATATGTAGACATGCTTTACTATATGTGAGCATGGGTATGCCCACCTTATAAATGAGCTTTCTTTCTGATCTCTTCCACTAGTTTTTGGTAGGCTGGTATCTGGTGATCACCTCCCAAATCCTCGCATGATTCTTTCGATACGCTTAATAAATTTTGGTCATCATGCACCCCTTCTAACCTCATATATTAGGGGGAATCTGTTATAGCATCATTAAACACCCATGTATACTTGATGCTCTGAGTTATGGCCTTGGGCATCCCTTTCCCTTCAGACATGGTAATTTTACTAAAAAACATTATTTTGAGTCCATATGTGACTTTTCCCTTCCAAAACCACGTACACATGCAGTTCCATATATACCCAGCCCATGTATATAATTTGAAATATGAAAAAATATAAAATCCCTATTTTTGGGTAGGGTTTACGGGTTACATCGGAAGCCCACCTACAAGAGCTCGTAGCCTAACTGTATCCCAACTGAACAACTATTTTTTGGTGGTATAAATACACCTCATGGGAAGGCCTGAAGGGGGAGATATAGGCTATTGATATTATAGGCAATTGGTCCCAAATCAAGTCTAAGTTTTCCTTATGCCTCATGCACACCCAGCTATAGGAAACCCTTATTTCCTCATAGAGATTTTCATTTCTTTTATATGAAATCTATGTGTATGAATTTTAAAGAGGATTGTTGAGGCTTGGGCTGGACGGATCCAAAGGAAGGTTTCACTTGGAGCTATGGTTGAATTAGGTTGTATTCTTCCACATTTATTTGTAGTTATCAATAAAGAAGCATTGTCCTATTCTTGAACGCTATGATATTTATGTTTTAACTCATGTTATTATATAATTATGTATGATTTCATGGTTTATCCTTATGCTTATATGATCTAACATTCATATCTTGAACATGCTTTGAACTACTGCTATTATATATGATTTTATGGAATGTGTTGCATGGTTTGAAGCATTGGAGGATGCAAAGGGTTTGAACCCTGTGGGAACACCTTCAAACGTAGGACCTACGGGTACTCTATCTTCATCCCACTTTAGTAGTTTATGCATTAGGATTCTTTATTTGCTTGCTTCTTGCTGGTAGATGCCCTTCGATATGTTGGGGTTTACAACCCAGACCCTAGGGTGTTTTATCTCGTAACAATATCTCTTTCCACTTCACATCGCATCGATCTCTGGCTCATACTTACTTTTACTTCCTCCAAACATAAGTAAAATAGAAATATGATTGCATCCATAAAATTCCCTTTTCACATAGAAGCATCTTAATCCAAATTTTAAAATATTTAAGATACTTACCTCGTGTTCCTTTGAAGAATCTTCGTTTTGCTTCGCTGTAGGACACAATCGCGTCTACCGCAAACTCAATAATGAATCCTCCTAAGATAATATCAATCTAGAAATCAAAATCCCTTGAAATACAATTGATAGTTCTCTTGAGTTGTTGTATCAGCTCAGGAGTCCACGTTGTAGGTTCGTTGTTCTTAAAACAATCCTTTCTTTCAGTCAACCTTGATATCCACTTGTATAACTCACTAGGAAAGGAGCCAAATAAAATTTTGTACTTCTCTGTGAAAATATACCTCTGTAACCACGCTTCATATGTAAAATGAGGGTTTCTGTTTTCTTGATATGAAAATTATCGCTCCTTCGGGACTATCCAATTTTGAATTTCCTTCTTCGACGAGTGCCACATCCACATATCCCTCAAACAGATCATGTTCCCGACAACGGAACCATTTGTTGGCTTGATTTTCGCTGACTTGGGTTCAAACCATAATGCGCACCAACAAAACCCTCAATCACTGGCCCTTTCAGCAACGATCTGCAAGAGATCACAGTCTCACCCGAAGTGATTATGGGAGGATGCAAAACTAGGTTTCTGCAGCCGTGAGGGACAAGAAAATGTAGCATTTCTCTATTATATTACTCCTAACACTTATAACTTACTTTTCCACATTCCATTAATCACATAAACAAGTCATATAACATCATAAACTAATATTGCACTGATGCAACTGTAATAACTACTTCGAAACAACATAAATTAAACAAATATAACAACTTCGCTATAACAGATAACATATATACACGGAAAAAAACATAAGAAAATCAAAATATCATCCCAAACTACTTCTTTATTAAGAAGGATATTTTACTACAATCAGCTCCCCGACATGCGCACTAAGCTATATCTGGTTTGCGCACTAAGCTGCAGACACTTCCAAGGTATCTATGCACTCAGTTGCAGAGCCTTCCCTTCGCTACAAACTACAAATCACAACTAGCCCTTAACCATCTATCATGTCATATATTCATTGTTCTCCCTTTCTAAACATAGAAATACATCCCTTTATATAGTATTACATCGTTACAATACCATGGGCTCCACAAAACAAGAAAATATAACCCAAAACCCATTACAAAAAGGAGGGGCTTCGACCCACCCTGAAGCCCTTATGATACCGCGTGGTATATATAACATTCTTCATTGTCTGGTCCACCTCGCACTCCATTTTGCAGTCCACTTAACACTTTTCTCCTCAAAATGCAGGGTTTTAGCCAAAATCTAGGCCAAGTTGGGTTGCCCCCAATAAGAATTTCCAAGTACCTTTTATTGATTATGAATACGTCCCTAGTTAAGAGGGAGTGTTGAAATATGTAACTAGGTTTGATCTTCATAATGACATGTGTAATCATGATTTTATGTATTTGATGAAAAGATAAAAATAAAATTTTTATTGTTATTCTTGATGCATGGGTTTCTTGCTCAAGGTTGTTTGATTTTTAGGAAAAGCCCCCATTGAGTTCTTCTAGGGCTTGTATTTGAGTCAATAAGTCATAATAGTCACTGTCATGTATGGAAGACCCTTTTGGGCATGTTACATATTGTAAAGAAATTTATTTGAGTCATAAAATACCCTCCAAAACCTTGTCAATGAGGTACAAGAAGTCAGCCTACATGGAATATCAAGTTGGCCTCATGGAGGAAATTCATACCCCTGGAAATCCTATAAATAAGAAGGAACTCGACCTCATTTTGACATAAAAAGCAAGTTGATATCCTAAAGAAAGAAGTTCGAAAAGGACAAAAAAGAAGAAGAAGAGCAAGATCAAAGTTTTGGACCTATTTATCTCTCTCTTATGTTAGGTTTTCTACAGTTATTAGGCAAGATAAAATTCAGAAGTTGCATCGAAGTTGTAAAGATGCATCAAGGTAAAAGCTATGAAGTTGCATTGAATTTGTGAAGCCACATCAAATCTCTGACGCTGCCTCGAAGGTATGAAGATGCAACTAGGTTGAAAGTGTGAAAGGTCAAAGTGGTGAATCTACTAGGTTAAAGTTGTTGAAGCTACTAGGTCAAAGCTATAGAAATTGTTATTGGGGTTCGAATTTGCTGAAGAAGTTATTGGAAGGTCGAAGTTAGTTCCTAGAAGTTATGTAAAAAAATCTCATCAAGAAGGAAAGTTGACTTGGTATTGGAGGGGTCTTGGTTAAGGGTCATAGGTATTAGAACTTGTCAATTGAAATTCTATAAAAAGATAAGAGTTATTGCAAGTTCTCTTCTCAAGAAGAGAGGTTTTGGCCCTGGCTAATAGCCTATATCTTGTTTCCTATTATCTCATTGTTCTTTATTTTTTGGTAGTTTCTTTATGATAAGAACACATTAATAATTAAGTTTTAGAAGAAGCTAATCAAGATAAGTAATAAGAAATCACAAACAGTTATCAATTTAAGAGAAATCACCTATTCCTACTGCCCTATATTTCTCAACATGGTTTCAAAACTAAGGTGACAAGAAAAGGAAATTAATATTGTTTAAGGACCATAAAAATTAATATCAAGAAATTTCAAGGCATAAAAAAGGACATAAAACAATCAAGAAGGGATACATAAGGGTCGAGCAATCTAGGTAGCATCAAGGAGGACCATTCATCACATCACATGGATCATCACAACAACAAGAAGAACTCAAAGTATCTACTTTTAAGAAGAACCCTACTTCCACTTAGAGAAAAAGGGAATACACATTAGAAGAATCTTTAAGTATCCACATTCTAAGGAATAAATATGAAGTGTTTCCATCATCATCAAGGTGATCTCCCTCTCATTGAAGCAAGGATCACATCTAAAGCATATTTGAAGAAAGACATCTCTAGAAGAAGAAGTATTGTCATCTTCAGGGAAGTTATCACCATCAATTATCATAAAAATAAAACAAGGCATCAAGTTGAAAATATCATCATCAAAGGAGAATCTTCACTTAACAAGAAAGTACCTTTATATCTATGTCTCAATCTACTATCAAAATAACTTCATTTAACAAGGACAACAACAAATTGGTTGGGTCATCAAATTTCCTTACATGGAAGAAGAGGACAAATTTGATCCTCATATAAAAATAATTCATTGGACATGTTAAGGGTTCAATCACTAAATCACCAAAATAAGAATCTCAAGCTCTAGAGAAATATATGAAAGGGTAAATAATGGTTCAAATAATCCTTGTAGAATCAATCAAATATTCTCTAATCATGATTGCAACAAAGCTGGAAGATTTAAAAGAAATATATGATAAGTTGGTAGAATTGTTCGCCATAAGCACTACAGGAGAAGTTATATATTTGAGAATCAAGTTATACAAAATGAAAGTATCAAAGGCTGAAGGGATAACCTCATATTTTATGAGGGTGTCACAAATATGAGACCAATTTCAAGAGTTGGGGGAAATAATTTCAGATAAAGAAATAACCACCATTGTGCTCAATGCACTACCTGATGAATGGGGGAAACTTTGTACCAAGCATATATGGAAAGAAGGAAGCCACCCCATTTAGTGAACTTCGATCATTATGTAATACTGAAGAAAATAGGTTGAAGGCAAAAAATGACGTGGGATCAAATGAATAAGTTCAAGAATTTACTTCCCTGGCTAGGAGAAAAGGAAATTTTGGGAAGTTTGGTCCTCAGAAAAAGACAAAGATAGATATGTAAAAGATCCTATGTTATGGATGTCACGAATATGGACATTTCAAGAGAAATTTTCTGAAACTAAAGAAGGACAACAAGAAGAGGAAATAAAAGAATGAATCCCATGTCACTGAAGAAGTTGATATTAGTGGCAACCCACCTATTCCAATTGGACCCCCACCATTGTTTCTTTCAATTTTTCAGTTTCCTTAATTGTAGCATAATTTACTATTTTTGGCATTTTTTCGGGTCCTGAATTTCTAGAACCGTTTTGAGGCCCTAAATGACATTTTTTGGGCATGAAAGGTCCAAAGAATATGAGTCTTCCAGACTCACCAGACTTGATTTTTGCTGTCAATAGTTTTATTCCTTGAATATATGTTTCTAATGATGTATCATGTGCTTCAAACAAAGATAATATGCCAAAGTTACGACCTTGGGAAATTGAAGTACCAATTTACCCCGACAGGGCCCATAGTCTGGAGTTTCATCTCCTAGGGTTAGGTTTTTGGATGTTTAGGGTTTTCCATTGTTTCTCAATAATAAATATGCCTTAGAGCCTCATTGTAACATAGTTCAAAGGCAGGTAGTTGTCGCATCTCTTCTCAGAGATAAGCTCCCTAGCTAGTTTATTTCCATTTTTTCTGTAAGCATATTTCAATGATGAGATATTAATGAAATGAAGTCTTATTTCTGCTGCATCTCTTTGTTTATGTGTATTTCTATATTTTATTGTGTTCTTGCATAAGTATAGATCAGTGGTATCAGATCAGTCTGCTCTTTCTCGATCTTTCTTTGCATGTCCCCAACGAGGTCGGGGTATAAGGAGTTAGGGCTCGATCTAGTTGAACCTTTGCAAGATCAGCCTCACAAACCCCGACCTCCACCCATGGGAGATGAAAAGGAAGACAAGGGAGCAGGAGATCCTATCAAAATATTTCTTGAGGAGGCCCTTGAGAAACAAAGCAACGTGATGATGGATAAATTTGCCCAGATTCTTCAACAACTGCCATCAGCGACGCATCTGCATCCAACAACCACTCTGGAGGCACAAATCCTTTTAAGGTAAAAGTAAACTTTGACATTGCCATATTTGAGGGTCAAATAGATGCAGACGTCATAGATAGATGGTTGAATCTATTAGAAGGGTATTTCTCAGTTCATGACTTTTCCAATCGGGAAAATATTACTTTTGCACTCGTAAAAGTTAGCCCCCATGCCAAGGACTGGTGGGAAACCTACTGTGAGAAAAAGGGCAAGAGGGTACCCTCTCTGTTTTCATCCGCAGCCACTTGGAATTCTTTCCAAGATGCCATCGAAGAACAATATTATCCTATGGGGAGCTATGTGGACAAGTAAATACAATGGAATACGTTGCGGTAGCAAAGGGATCAAGATGTGCATGAGCTGAAGAATTTGTTTCATACCCTGTGCAAAAAATTGGGTATCAAATATTCAGAGAAAAATTTGGTGATGAAGTACCGCAGTTGTCTGCACAGATACATTCAGGAGGAAATGGAGTTCCTCGACATCTCCTCACTTGGTGTAGCATGTCGATATGCTCCCAAGATTGAGAAAAATTTCAAACATAAGAAACGAGACTTTGTATCTATGAATCAGAAGAAAAGGAAAGGTGCCCCCAAACCACATAACAAAGGAAAAAGTCAAGGCGGGGCGGTCTGGGATAACTCACCAAAGCCGCAAGCAAAGAACAACACCGCTAAGCTAAAGAAGGACTTGGGAAAGTGGTGTGAGTTCGATAAGAGCTCCACTCACAACACGAGTGTCGGGCCAAAAATTCACTAGTGGCCGAGATGAAGGCTTCTGAATCGGAGGCATGCTATGACTTTGAGTCAGAACCTAACAAGGGGAGTGACAAAGGGAAGAAAATTATCGATGTGGAGCCCAACACCACTGTTTCCACCTCGAAGATTCAAAAGGAGGAACTGAAAGATCCAGAGGAGTAGGAGTGCCTCTTCCATTCCTAGATGTGGGTAAAGGGTTCCCCATTACAGTTCATTGTCGATAGCAAGAGCCAAAATAACCTCATTTCAGCAGAGGTCATGAAGCGGTTGGGTTTGCCGACCACAACACACCCCAATTTGTACACCATCGGGTGTCTTCACCAAGGACAAGATCTCCACATTAGCCAAAAATGTCATCTTCCCTACAACATCAATCCCTTCACGGATGAGGTATTATGTTACATTTCCCCTCTTGATGTTTGTGATGTATTATTAGGCCAACCATACTTGTGGAAGCGACATGTTGTATATGAGTCTCAGTCTCGTGCTGTTATTGTTACTTTGGGAAATAAGTTGTACAAGATACCGAAGGTCGCACTACCTGCCGCCATCTCTTTGGTTGCTACAAAAAAATGCAATAAGCTCATTTCCAAAACCCAAAAATTTATTTTCTTGATGATTCACCCTTAGGGCAAGAAGAATATTGTGGCCACAACTTCCAGATAGGGCTCGTCCTCACGACAACAACAAATGGAAAAGTTGTGGAGGAGTATAGGGATGTCTTCACCTCACCCGCAGGGGTGCTTCTGCACTGTCAGGTCAAACACCCCATAGATCTGACCCCAAGTGCGTTGTTTCCCAATGGACCAATCTATCATCACTCTGTTATGTAGAACGATGAAATCAAGAGGCAGATTCAGGAGTTGTTGCAGAAAGGTCACATCCGGCCAAGTTCATCACCCAGTGGGAGCCCGATTGTGTTGGTGCATAAGAAGGATGGGACTTAGAGACTCTGTATTTACTATTGGGTGCTGAATAGGCTCACTGTCTAGAATAGGTACCCGATCCCACGGATTTATAACCTTCTTGACCAACTCAACAGGAGAAAATATTTCAGCAAGATCGACTTGAAGTCCGGGTATCACCAGGTACCAGTCGAACCCTCTGATGTGTGGAAGATAATCTTCAAAGAAAAGGAGGGCATGTTCGAATAGCTAGTCATGCCTTTCAGGTTGAAGAATGCTCCTACAACCTTCATGAGGCTCATGGATGACATCTTGCGGCCATTCACCAAATCATTTTTAGTAATATACCTGGATGACATCCCGATCTTCAGCCAAAATTGGGAAGAGCACCTCCACCACATCCAGCAAGTCCTCCAAACACTACAACAACACAAGTTGTGTTCCAATTTGGAGAAGTGCACTTTTGGCATGACCCAGGTTCAGTATCTGGGATACATTATTGATGAGCGGGGGGTGCATGTGGATCCACCCAAGATCTAAGTCATTCAATATTGGCCAGCCCCAACCACTCTAATAGAGCTTCGCATCTTTTCGGGTCTTGCTAATTTCTACTGCAGGTTCGTTTTGGGATTCTCTCGTATCACTTGGAACTTGAGTCAAGTCACCAAATGAGGAGCGAAATAAAAATTCTTTTGGTATGAATATCAACATAAGACATTCGAAGAGTTGAAACATCGCCCATGCTCTACCCCAGTTCTCACATTACCAAACTTGCAACAACGATTTAAGATCGAGACAGATGCCTCTGACTATGCTATTGGGGCAGTTCTTACTCAACAGGGGCATCCAATGGCATATCACAATGAGACAATGTACAACATAGTCCGGAAGTATCCCACTATGACAAAGAGATGTATTTCATTGTGCAGTCTTTCCAACAATGGAAGCATTACATTTTGGGGAAGGAAATGATCATCCACACAGACCACCGACCCCTACAGTTCATACAGACACAAGGGCAGTTGCAAAACGATCAACACCAGAATTGGTCTAGATATCTGCAACAATTTCATTTTAACATCAAGTACAAGAATGGAAACACCAATAATGTTGCAAACTGCCTCAACCGACCACCGATCGTGATGCTAACCACCATGCTCAACTCTTGTGGGCATGACACTTCTGATTGGCCTCTTCTCTACAAGACCGACCCAGAATTCGGCCACACATACAAGACGCTCTTGGAGGGTAACAAGTTCCAAATTTTCACCTCGAGGATGCACTGTTATGTCACCTGGGACACCTTTGTGTACCTTCAAGCGAGCATGCCAAGATGATTTGGGAAGCACACTACAGTTGGATCGTTAGGAATTTAGAGGTCGAGAAAATAGTGGCAGTACTGCAAAAGTATTTCTATTGGCCAAACCTTCGACAACATGTCGGGAAGTACACCAGATCCTACACTGCTTGCACCATTTCCAAACCAGCCATCAATAAGCAAGGCCTCTATACTCCGCTGCCTACCCCTAGTCGGCCTTGGGAATCCATCTCCATGGATTACATGTCGGGCCTTCCTTCTACTAAGCATGGCAATGACTGTGTTTTCGTGGTCGTCGACAGATTCTCAAAGATGGCCATTATGGCGGCCTACAAGAAGAATATCACAGCAGAATCCACTGATAGAATATTCTTTGAATGAGTGTGGGTACACTTTGGGATCCCACAGTCTATCATCTCAGATCAGGACAACAAGTTCCTTAGTACATTTTGGGCTAGCCTCTGGTCAATGCTGGACACCAAGCTCACCAAGTCCACAACTTTCCATCCCCAAACTGATGGCTAGACAGAGGTCGTTAATAGGATGATCGTACACATTATGCGCATGTACAACTCAAAGAATCCACGCACATGGAATGAGAGCCTCCCCTATGTACAACATAGCTATAACTGGGCCCTCCACAGCTCAACTGACCACAACCCCTTTCAGGTGGGCTTGGGATTCCAACCACTATGTCCCAATCATGTCGCCATTCCATTTGCAGCTACTCAGGTCGATTCAACTCATGTCCAATCTGAAGCTGCCAAGGAAAACAACTTCATTGAGCACATTCAACACATTTGCCAATAGGTTCATGACATATTGGACAAAGCCAATGCTAAGTACAAGTAGTGACATGATCAGCATTGGGTGCCACAGAAATTCCAGGTGGGCAAAAAAGTGTGGCTACATTTGCAAAAGGAGCGCCTTGTTGGACCCCACCGCAAGCTTCACCCACTCTGATATGGGCCATACACCATCACCAAGGCTATAGGGGACAATGCATTCAAGTTAAGAATTCCACCATTCCTTGGTCTGAACCCAATGTTCAATATTGACTGCCTTCAGCCCTACTTTCCACCTCTAATGGACACATCCAACATGGAAGAACAACTCACACCAACAGAGTTAAACCCAGACTCCATGGAACAAGCCAAAACTGATCAGATTATGGACACACATATAAAGAACACCCGCCAGTAGAGGATCCAGCTATATCGAGTTGTCAAAGTAGGCCAACTCCTTCACCAGGGCAAGTGGCTCACCAGGGACCAAATTCAACAGAAGTTTCCTCATCTCATAGAGGAGCTCAACGCAATGGGGACCATTGCTTCCTAAGGGGGGAGGAATGATCCAGGTGGATATTGGTGGCCACCCAACTATTACAGTTGGACCCCCACCATTTTTTCTTTCAGTTTTTCAATTTCCTTAATTGTAGCACAATTTACTATTTTTGGCAGTTTTTCGGGTCCTGAACTTCCGAAACCGTTTTGAGGCCCTAAATGACGTTTTTTTGGCATCAAATTTGCAGTGAATATGATTCTTCTAGACTCTATATATTTTTTTGGCGGTTGTAGTCCTCAGATAGATATTTCTAACGATGTATCATGTGTGTTAAACGAAGATAGTATGCCAAAGTTACAACCCCGGGAAATTGATGTACCAATTTACCCCGATGGGGCCCATAGTATGGTGTTTCATCACCTAGGGTTAGGTTTTTGGATGTTTAGGGTTTTCCATTATTTCTCAATAATAAATAGGCCTTCGAGCCTCATTGTAACACAGTGCAGAGGCATGTAGCTTCCACATCTCTTCTCAGAGATAAGATACCAACGCCCTAGCTATCTTATTTCCATTCTGTCTGTAAGCATATTTCAATTATGAGATATTAATGGAATGAAGTCTTATTTCTGCTACATCTTTGTGTTTATGTGTATTTCTGTATTTTATTGCATTAATGCATAAGTCCGGATCAGAAGTGGAAGAACCTGAAAAGAAGAAATTAAAGAAGGGGGAAGTGAAATATCTCTACTATGACTGAGATAATATCCTTCACTTAGTTCTTTTCAGAGAGCTATCATGATAAGAAGCATTGTAAATAGGACAAGATGTATCATATTAGAAGATAACATCATATCAGAATTCTATGAATGAAACAGATAAGAGCTCATGACATCATTATAGAAAATTGAAAGGATAGCTGAAAGAAGTCTACATGGTTGTAGTAGTCATCATGATAGAAAGGAAGTATCTCATGGTAACCTCATTGAAAGCATGAAAAGGTAAATCGAAATAATAGTATATGTGATTGGAAAAAAGTCGTCAATCCTGATAGAAGATAGAAAGAATTCATCATACATCATCAACATTAAGAAGGATAATTTGTAGGATGAGTATAATCAAGATCCTCAATTGGAATATTTATAATAAGACTCACCTCTACTTAGAAGAAACAAGTGTCTCACTGATAGTCTACATTCCACCTTGTGTGGGATTTATGGTTTAGAAATATGATGGAATGGTGACAAAGGAGCGTAACATGTTGTTAATTTTGGACAAATAGGTCCAAAATCCATGTTGCGATGCTTAGATGAAGATGCCAATATTTTTAGTGGACTCCTCTTTCGGAGAGGTGCAAGATAGATCTAAAGATCATCTTAATCCGATGAGCAGAACATTTATTTTTATTTTATTCAAAATATGTGCAAGTCAGCCTTAAGGTTTTGTGTCCCAGCATTTGTGTCACACACCCTCACTGATGGATATAAATTGGTCAACTTTGGAAGACATTTTCACTCATCTCATCCTCACACATTTTCTCTCTCCTCATCTGATTGGTTCGATGACCTTGGAGGCTCTTCTCTCCACATGTGGGAAAATTTCGGCAGCAATTCTTTTATGTTTTCGGCCTAGGGTTTTTGCAGTAGCTTTGACCAGCGTTGAATTTAGTCAACACAAGGTCAAATGGACCTGAAAATCTCCCTAAATTTCGATCTTTCAAATCCACATTTTTGGCACTATTCCCAAGGCTAGACATTGACTTTGACTTTGTTGCGTTGACCTAGCTGCTGCTGCTATTTGCGTTGATTGTTGACTGACAATGTTGACTTTTGGTTGACTTTTGAGTTGACCGTTTTGGCTTTCCTAGAGGGTTGTGTGACATTGCTGGTTGGTGACCATATTGAGACTTTGCTTGTTGAAGCATCCTATTGACCACCGTAACGCACCAACACACTTATATATTTCTGTCTTGTCTTCTGCGATCTGCTGGTATATTCTATCAGCGTTTTAATTTATTGTTTATCTGATTGCTGACTGATATTGCGATAAAAATTAAAGTTGCATCAAGCATAGAACATCTACAAAAATTTACATGGTATCAGAGCTGAGGTGAAGAAAAATCCCTAGTTTGTAGCAATCACCAAAGAAGAGGATGGGTTCCTCAAACTACAATGGCTTTAAGGATGATAACAAATTGACTGGGAAGGATGACTTCCATTCTTGGAAGATGACATTGGATCTTAACTTGGAAGACCAAGATGTCATGGACTATGTGCAGGGTAAAATCCAAGAGCCTCCATCCACTGCAACTTTTGCTGCCAAAACAAAGTATAATAAGGGATAAATCAAATAAAAGATGATGATTAGGGACTCAATTCATAAGATTCTAGTTGCCTACATCTCTAAGCTTGGTACATCCAAGGAGATGTATGATAAGTTGGTCAACATTTTCAAAGCCAACAATGTGAATCAACTCCTATTATTCAAGAATCAATTGAAGAATCTGAAGAAAGGAAGGGATGAGTCTGTTCAATCATATTTTCTGAAGCTGACCGAGATCAGAAATAATTCACTAGCTATTGGGGAGACAATAGTTGATCGAGATATGGTACTCACCGCACTTGGAGGTCTCTCATTTGAATGGCATGTGCTCAACACTACCATTCTCAATAACAATGTGATACCTAACTTTGACGAAGTACTATCGAGATGTGTACAAGAAGAGACAAGAATGAAGGAATATGAAAATGAAGGAAATGCTTCCTTCACTTCTCATTCTAGAAAGAAGAACTTTGGTGGTCCAAGGAACAAAGGAAGAGCAGGGGCCCAAGGAAAGAAGGGTAAGTGCTACACTTGTCACAAGCCATGTCACTATGCTAGAGAATTCCCTTTCAAGAAGGATTCTCCCAATGATGATGAAAACAATAACAACCGGAGGAATGACAATCAAAGGAACAACAGGTTCAAGGGGAAGAGGAAGTCTCCCTCCAGCGAAAATGGTCAACCTTTCAAAAGGTCAAGAAATTCCAAGTATGAGGAATCAAATGTTGTTGATAAAGGAAATGAATTCATTCTTGTATCTTCCCTCTCTGCTGCATCTCCACCCAACACTATGGATGTCTGGTTGATAAATAGTGGTGCCTCAAGGCACATAATTGGGTTCAAGGATGCACTTTCTGATATGGTTGATAAGGATACTAATATGGAAATTATCCATGGAGATAATTCCACATATCCCATGAAAGGGACAGGGACTGTGACCCTCCACTTGTCTCAAGGTCTAGTCCTCCGTTTACAGGAAGTAGTCTATGTACCCGATTTGAAGAAGAACCTTGTGTCTATATCGGCCATGGAAGACAAAGGTTTCAATGTGGCATTGATTGATGGAAAGGTGCGTATCTGGAAGAAGAGTTTCAAGGAAGATATCACGATTGGGTTTAGATTTTATACACTCTACCAGGTTGGAGGAAGTCCACTGGGAACAATGATGTGTGATACTATCCGAAAGATGGAACTATGGCACCGAAGGTTTGGACACCTTCACTACAAATCCCTTCCCGAAGTAAGGAAGGTGGTGACAGGGATGGTCGAGTTTTCAAATAATCATGAAGGTGCATGTCAGGGTTGTGCCAAAGGAAAGCATAGAAGGGGACCTTTCCCCTCAACTGTCACAAATACATTTGATGTCTTGCAATTGATACATTCTGATCTGTCTGGTATGTTGCCCGTAACATCCTTGGTAGGATGTTCTTATTATATGACATTCATAGATGACTTCTCTCACAAAACCTAGATATACTTCTTGAAGAAGAAGGATGAGGCTTTCATATGGTTCCATACCTTCAAAGCCTTGGTGGAAAATCTGACAGGGAAGAAGATCAAGATATTGAGGACTGATAATGGCACTGAATATGAGACGAATGAGTTCAAGAACTTTTGCAGAGAATCTGGCATCAAGAGGAAGACCACAACTGTCTATACTCCTGAGTAGAATGGAGTTGTTGAGCGAAAGAACAGGACCATTGTGGAAACTGCTCATGCCATGCTATGTGACCAAGGTTTATCAAATTTTTTGTGGGGAGAAGTTGCGAACACTGCTATGTACATACAAAACTGATTCCCGCATTCCACTCTGGACTCCAAAACTCCTGAAGAGGTTTCACTGGTAAAAAACATGACGTCTCACAATTTAGATTTTTGGATGTCCTGATTATTTTCATGTGCCGAAGGAGAAGAGGAGCAAGCTGGATGCTTCTGAGAAGAAGGGAATATTTGTGGGCTACAACGAAATTTTGAAGGCCTATAGAGTCTATGTGCCTGGTTAAAGGGAAGTGGAGATATGCCACAATGTTACCTTTGACGAAGATGCTTCCCTGAGGAAAGTAGTCAATCTTTCAAGATCTGAGGAAGATCATGAAGAAAGGCCTGGAAATCAAGAAGAACCAAAGGATGAGATGATGCCTGATGCTGAAGGAATGATGGACCCGATTGATCCACCTCCTTCAATGGGGAAGAGACCATCATGGCTCAGGGACACTCTCGAGGATGCCGAGGGAAATATGGCCCGAAGGGGGACATTCCGTGAAAGCAAGAAGCCGAATAGATACCAAGGGTATCTAGCAGCCATGAGTGCTATTGTAAAATATGAGCCTGGATCTTTTGAGGAAGCTGTAAAGCATCAAGTCTAGAAGGATGCTATGCACAAAGAGTCTGAGCCCATAATGAAGAATGATGTCTAGGATGTGGTTCCAAGAGTGGAGGACAAAGCAGTTGTCACCTCGAAATGGCTCTACAAGATCAAGCATGGATCTAATGGAAGTGCTGAAAATTTCAAGGCAATATTTGTTTCCCGTGGCTTCTCTCAAAAGGAAGGTGTAGACTATGATGATATATTTGCACTTGTGGCCCAATATACCACCATCCGATCTATCATAGCCCTTACTACTATGCAAGGATGGAGTCTTCATCATATGTATGTGAAGACCACATTTCTTCATGGTGCGATAAAGGAAGAGGTGTATGTGGAGCAACCTCTAGGGTTCAAAGTCCAGGATCGAGACACCCATGTCTACAGGTTGAAGAAAGCTCTCTATGGGTTGAAGCAAGCACCCATAGCTTCTTACTTTAGGATATATAGCTACCTGAGGAAGATGGGGTTCACTCTTAGTAATTCTGATCCAAACCTTTACTTCAAGGTTGATAGAAAAAAGCATCTCATTCTAGTGTTGTATGTGGACGACCTCTTCCTGATAGGTGTTGACCCTCTCATTAATCAGTGCAAGAGGGAGCTTGCTATTGAGTTTGAGATGAAAGACCTAGGATTGATGCATTACTTCCTAGGCCTAGAGGTCTGGTAGAGACCTGGCGAGATTTTCATTTCTCAAGGAAAATACATTGTGAAGCTTCTAGAAAGATTTGGTATAGTGGACTGCAAGTCCGTGTCAACACCGATGGAGCTAAACTTTAAGAAGTTGAGTGGTAGTGCTTCTGGGCCTATGCTAGCAAATCCTACTGAGTATCGTCAACTCGTAGGGGCCTTGATGTTCTTAGTGAACACCCGTCCGTATGTATGTTTTGCAGTGAACACTTTGAGTCAACATATGGTTGAGCCTCATCACTTTCACTGGGTTGGTCCCAAGAATCTGTTGAGATATCTTCGGGGCAAGATAAACCATGGGCCGAGTTACACTGTCTAGAGCATGACACTCCATGGATATACTAATGCCGATTGGGCTGGCAGTGTGGTGGATCGTAAGAGAAATCAGGATGTTTCTTCACACTTGGTTCTTCTTCGATATCATGGATGAGCAGGAAGCAGAAGTCAGTGGCTTTGAGCACCGCAAAGGCCGAATACATTGCTGCGAGTATGGAATGTTGTGAAGCAGTTTGGTTGTGAAATCTCTTCAGTGAGATGTTTGGGCATGTGCTATATACCACTGCGATACACTGTGATAACCAGAGTGGGATTTGGTTGTCCAAGAATCCCATGTTCCATGATCGATCCAAGCATATTGATATCAGGTACCACTTTATCTGGGATATGGTACAACGAGGTGTCTTAAGGCTTGATCATATAGGAACTGATGAGCACGTCATGGATATTCTCACAAAGCCCCTAGGGAAGGTCAAGTTCCTAACCTTCCATGAGAATCTTGGTATCATGGAACGACCCTGTGTTCAGGGTCCTATTGGACGATGAGCTTTGGGAGCTCTGGGGGACTCTAGGTATAGCTTCTCGGAGCTATAAGAAACCACAGGGCTAGGCTTGCTGAACCTTGTTGATGTGATTCTGCCCCACCATTGGATGATTGAGTTGGTTCACCTCTCATTATCTATGCCCCGTATGCATCCTACCCATTGAGTTCAGGGCTCATGGGAAGTACCTCTCATTTGGCTAGTGAGGTTGGAAAATCTAGAGACTAGTAGCAAAGAATAATGGATGCATCAGAGATTTTCATACTCTCTATCTAGGATGACACAGTCCAACCACTTGATCTGGTATCAATTATAGTGAGGTTTCAGACATCCAACTGACTTCGGGTCAGGTAAACCAACTTCGGGTTGGTATGAGACTCTTTGTGAGTCCTATAAAGGTTTTGGACCTTTGGGTTGAATTTTTCAGCCGGGAATGATGTCTTTGTGACTGAACCACTTATGTTCTGAAATAAAGAAGCCAACAAAGCAAGTTACGATGGGATGACGCATGATGTTTGGATTGCACAAGTGGATGGAGTTATCCCTAGTTGAGAGGGAGTGTTAATTTTGGACAACTAGGTCCAAACTCCATGTTGTGATGCTCAATTGAATATTCCAATATTTTTATTGGACTCCTCTTTCAGAGAGGTGCAGGATCGATCTAAATATCATCTTAATCCAATGAGAAGAACATTTATTTTGAATTTATTCAAAATATGTGCAGGTCGGCCTTAAGGTTTTTTGCCCTAGAAGTTGTGTCACACACCCTCACTCATGGATATAAATTGGTCAACATTGGAGGACAATTTCACTCATCTCATCCTCACACATTTTCTCTCTCCTCATCTGATTGGTTCGATGACCTTGGATGCTCTTCTCTCCACATGTGGGAAAATTTCAGCAGCAACTCTTTTCTGTTTTTTTCCTAGGGTTTCTGCAATAGCTTTGACTAGCATTGACTTTGGTCAATGCAAGGTCAAATAGACCTGAAACTCTCCCTAAATTTTGATCTTTCAAATCCACATTTTTTGGCACTATTCCCGAGGCTAGATGTTGATTTTGACTTTGCTACGTTGACCTAGCTGCTGCTGCTATTTTCATTGACCGTTGATTGACAACATTGACTTTTGAGTTGATCGTTTTTGCTATCCTAGAGGGTTGTGTGACATTGCCGGTTGGCTGACCATATTGAGACTTTGCTAGTTGAAGCATCTTGTTGACCGGCATAATGCACCAACACACTTATATATTTTTGTCTTGTCTTCTGTCGATCTACTGGTATGTTCTATCAACATTTTACTTTATTATTTATGTGATTGCTGACTAATATTGGGATAAAAAGTAAAGTTGCATCAAGTATACAACATCTACAAAAATTTACACATGTTAAGATGGTTGAAGTAATTTCAAGCAAGGAAAGGAAGTTTCCAAAGGAATTCTATATTACCAAAAGGATAAAATAGGTATGTATATATTTGATAAATTAAGTCATGTAATCATATATTTGCATATATCATGGTCGAAAGCTTTATCTCATGAGCATGATCGAAGAAGAAGGATATCTTACTTTGGAAAGATGCATGAAGGCATATGTCTTGAACTATTTCACATATTGATAAGATGAAATCAACATAACATGTCTTCATATGGAATATGAGGTAGCTGACAAGATGAAGGAACTATGTATATAAGTTCCTAGGTAACAATATGTGAAGAAAGGAAGAAGACTTCATGAAAGATGCAACTATAACCATATAAGATAAGATAAGTGATCAACATCCAATGACTAGAAGAATTAGCTAGGACATCTCCATAAAGAAGATAAGAAGACCTTGATAAAGTTTGTAAATAAATGAGAGCCTTGACGTTTAGAGTCTTGGAGATGTATTTATGAATTTGTAGGATGTTGATGTTGCAAGCAAGCAGATGTCATGATGAAAGGCCATCATAAAAGGTAATTTTGATTTAATTTTAATTTTAAAATTTTGAACAACATATGGTTGGGTTGATACAAGGTTACCGAAAGAGAGTTGTAGATGTCACATACAACTAGTTCTCATGAGAATGGATGGAAAATCTTGAAGAAACATGACTTGGAAGAGGTAGTTGTATGAAGGAAAGCCAGATGTGGAATAGAATATCACTTTCCGATAAAAAAGAAGGATGAAATGACTATTGGTTCAACCCTGTGATTCATTGAAGGAAAGTGATTGATCGATGATTCCCTACAAAGAAAATCTAGAAGATGAAGGCTCCATAATGAAGAATATGAATTTCATGGAATTTAAATCAAAATCACTACAAGCATCTGATAGTACCATGATCTCCACCAAAGAGAAGATAGTTGTTGTTGGTAACAAGTCCCTAGTTAAGAGGGAGCTTGGAAAAGTCCATGATTAAGAGGGAGCTTGGGTATATTTCTTTTATAAGAATGAGTATATCTTCCCAGTTGAGATGGATAGATAGACATGTAGTTCTTGTCTTCATATTGTGAATAAATAATGGAGGATTAGGTAAGCATATGAGTTTGATTCTGATACTCTTTAAGGATGTGGTACGGAATCCAATAGGTAAGAGTAGTCGAAGGGGAAATTCCTTGAGGATGGTTTATTCCAAGATGGGAATATTCCTAAAAGGACATACCTTGTGAACACCCGGGTTGGGTATGCGCCTTGAGAGACAATGATGATGGTGTTTTTCAGTCATTGATCTCACCAACATTGTGCTCTGATATTGTGGAGAGATAAAGTTTTTAGTCAAGGCCTTGCTATGTGACAATGTTGGTTGGTAAGATGAGATGCTTTGGTATAAGCCGATAAGATAACTAATGAGATGGCTTACCAATAAAAATATTCTTATGAGAATTCTTCAGTTTGAATGTCTAAGTACCTTGTATGGATTATGATACCTCCCTAGTTAAGAGGGAGTGTTGAAATATGTAACTAGGTTCGGTATTCATAATGACATATGTAATCCTGATTTTATGTATTTGATGAAAAGAGAAAAAAAAAATATTATTGTTATTCTTGAGGCATGGGTTTCATGCTCAATGTTATTTTATTTATAGGTCAAGCACCCATTGAGTGATTTTAGGGCTTGTATTTTAGTCAGCAAGTCATAAGAGTCATTGTCATGTATGGAAGACCCTTTTTGGAATGTTACATATTGTAAATAAATTTATTTGAGTCATAAAAGACCCTACAAGAACTTTTCAACGAGCTAGAACAATTTTTCCTACATGGAAGATCAAGTAGGACTCATGGAGGCAATTCATAACACTAGAAATACTATAAATAAGAAGGAAATCAACCTCATTTGGACATAACAATAAATTTCAATCTCCTAAATAAAGAAGATCGAAAAGGAAGAAAAATAAGAATAAGAACAAGATCGAAGTTTTGGACCTCTTTCTCTCTCTCTTATGTTAGGGTTTATACAGTTATTGGGCAAGACAAAATTATGAAGTTGCATCGAACTTATGAAGCTACATCTAGGTCTAAGTTGTGAAGTTGCATCAAACTTATGAATTTGCATCCAGTTCTAAGTTTTGAAGTTGCATCAAAGCCATGAAGCTACATCGAAGTTGTGAATTTGCATTAAAGTTGTGAATCTTGTAGATCGAATTTGTTGAATATACTAGGTTGAAGTTGCTGAAATTGTTGATGGGCGTTGAAGTTGCTGAAGAAGTTGTTGGAAGGTCAAAGTTAGTTGTTATAATTTGTGTAAGAAAATATCATCAAGAAGGAAGGTTGAAATGGTATTGGATGGGTCTTGGTCAATGGTTATGGGTCTTGGAATTCATCAATTGAAGTTCTATAAGAAGAGAAGAGTTCTTGCAGATCTTCGTCTCAAGAGGAGAGGTTTTGGCCCTGGCTGATAGCCTATATCTTGTGTCATCTTGTCTCATAATTATTATTTTTTTGGAAGTTGTTTGATGAAAAGAACATAATAATAATCGGGTTGAATAATAATTTAACAAATTTAAGTAATAAAATATCACAAGCAGTTACCAATTTATGAGAAATAACCTAATCTATATGCCCTAGATTTCTCAACAAATCCTTCTACTGATTGCATCAACAACCTTATTTTATTTTCCTTTGATGTACTTTATTTTAAATTCGAACTTGCTAAGTATGGCTAACCGTCTAGCTTGTCTTGTGTTCAACTTAGGTTGATCAAACAAATATTTGATTCCTCCATGATTTGTCAAGCGCATGAATCTTCTGCCCAGGAGGTAATGCCTCCACAGTTTCAATGCATGGATGATGGCAGCTAACTCCAAATCATGAGTTACATAGTTTTACTGATGTAAATTTAGCTTTTGTGACTCATAGAAAAATACTTGTGGTTATTGTATCAATACTCCACCTAGCCCCTCCTTGTAGGTATCTGACATACAAACCACAAAATATTTTCCTTGATTTGCAATCCTTAGCATTGGTGCATTTGTGAGAAATTATTTTAGTTGTTAAAACCTTCTTGTAAATTCAATTATCCACTCAAATTTTTTTGATAAACCTTTTGTAGTAGCCTTCTAACCCCATGAATGATCTAATCTCATTCACATTCTTTGGCGTTGGCCACTCCATTGTGTCCTTAATATTTTATAGATAAACTAATATCCCATCCTTGGAGACGATGTGTCCCAAATAATGTATTTGTGATTGGAAAAAATAATTCTTATTAAGTTTTGCATAAATATTGTGTACCCTTAGAAATTCGAGCACTACAACTAGGTGTTGTTCATTTTCTTTTTTAGTTTTTGAATATACCAATATATCATCAACAAAGACAATCACAGATTTTTCCAAGTAAGGATGCAACACATTGTTCATTAAACACATGAAGGTGGCGGGGGCATTAGTAAGCGCAAATGATACCACCATAAACTCATAATTCACATATCTTATCTAGAAGGTTGTCTTGTCGATATATTCCTCCTTGATGCACACTTGATGATACCCTGACCTCAAATCAATCTTGGAAAATATTTTTGTTCCCCTTATTTGATCACATAGGTCATCGATCCTTGGGAAAGGGTACCTATTCATGATGGTTACCTTGTTTAATTTCTTGTATTCGATACACGGCTTGAGTGTGTCATCCTTTTTCTTCACAAATAGAACTGGATCTCCCCATGGAGACACACTTGGCCTTATATATCCATTATCCAACAACTCTTTAAGTTGTGATTTTAATTCAACTAACTCAAGAGTACTCATAATATATGGTGCCTTGGATGTTGGTGTTGTTCCAAGAATCAAATCAATAGGGGAATCCACCTCCCCTTGAGGAGGTAATCTAGGAACATCTGCTAGAAATACATATTCATTCTACTGCAAAATAGGATATCTTTTCAACACCTCACTTTCCTCTTACTCAACATCGTTGCTAGCTTTTCCATTGTTGGAAATTTTTGTAGGATATAAAAAGCATCCTTTTGGTGATTTTGTTTAGATTGTATGGTTGTGATTAGCCTCACTTAAGTAGGATTTCACTTCTTTTTTAGTATTATCCTCTCTTGTGCTTCATCTAAGAATTCAATTACCTTATCATAGCAATGAAATTTTGTTCAATGGGCACACAACTAGTCCATTCCCATCAACATGCAATATGCTCCTAGTGGTAGCACATTGAGGTCTGCTATAGTGGGAATTCCATTTAATTCAATTAGGAAATAATTCATCCAATACTCGATCCTCTTCTTTATTATTGTGGCTAATTGAACTAGCCAATATTCCTAATGTGGTTCTTGGTTTAATTGGCATCGTTCCACAAGCATTGGGATTAGGCAATTGTAATTAGAATGAGGGTCAATCAAAAATAGAAATAGTTTTATTGCAAACCTTACCTTCCATTCACCCTTGAACTTTGGCCCGTTTTTTATTGTTCATAAAATTGATTCAACTTTTTAATAGCATATTTTATTGTCTGAGGTTCATAAAATTCAATTTTATCTCTAAACAATAGGGGAAACCCATTGATGAACCTTTGGGCCTTTTCATTCTCCTCCTTAAGATATGGCATGTATCTCAGCAGTTCCAGAAACCCGGTAATGTATTATTCATTTGTCATTCATCATTTTTCCCATTCAGAGCTCATAAAATTATTCAAATTCACTCCAAGCCAACTCTTCCTCAACTATGCTTTGAAATTCTTCAAATATTCCCACCATTTTTCCTTTACCCTTATAACTATAGGTGGCTAGAATTTCTTGTTGAGCAAAAACATAGTGGAAACTAAAAGACAACCAAATACACACAGTATTCAACAAACATGAAGACACAGAAGATTTTAACGTGGTTCACCCAACCAATCTGGGCTACGTCCACCAAACAGGGCATCGACAATCTCATTCATCAACTGGAGAATTACAACAGCAGAGTTTCTCATCTGCTCTTCCACTCACCTCAAATCCCTCGTCATGCTCATACATTTTATAGCTGGGAGTAGAAACTGAATCATAAATTCACTCACAACAAATATAGGATGCAATAACTCCACATCAGGATTACATGGAGTCAATTTAGCAACAAATCCTATTGTTGTCACATTCATGAGATTTTCTCCAAAAATAATTTAAAATAAATCTCGACATTTCTTTCATGTTCTCAAAATACTTATGGATTCTAAAAAACTTCTTCATTCCAGGAAACCAAACTTTTGTATATTTATATTATTTCATTTCTCCATAAAATTTGGGTGGTTTGGCCTTCTTATATTTCTCTTGCATATATTCCCTTTCTCTCTTTCTCTAATGATGATGATGTCTCCTGGTGGTAGAACTACATTGATGCCCTTAAGTGATATTTATTTTCTCTCGGGTACTCAATGGTGTATTCCATCTCATAGTTTCTTCACTTTACCACCTATGAATCTTCTTGGACCTACTACCATCTTCCCTATTTTTTTTATCTTCTAGTTGCAAAGAGCCCTGCCTATCTCTGTGACTAGCCCCCAAGTCATGCTTCCTTTATCTCTGTAAGTTGAAGAGGCTTTGCAGTATGACTAGATTTACCTTAGAATTCCCCTCTTGATCCCTTACCAACCTCTCATTATTTTCCTTAAAAATCATAATCTCAGCCCTTAGACTTGTTAAGATATCCATCCAGACATGAGTGTTTTCTCCTCCTCTTTTCTCCACTTAAACTTCTTCATGCTCATGTTATGGCCTGTCATAACTATATTAAACCTTATTGAAACTCATTCCCTCATTTCTCGCTATCCTTTGTTGGTTGTGATGCTCTTTCATTTAAACACAATTATCAAATACATCATAACATAAATAGATAACAAAATAATGACCATGAAATTGCTTTTGTCAAGTTGTTATGCCTAGTCTAGATGAAACAAACCATTCATGTTAGTACTTCAATATAAATAAAAAATAAATCCATTAGCATTACCACATATGCATGCATAGTAAAAAAAAAATGGTTGTCAACACAAATTGTTAGCTCACACAATGATCAATCACAGATCGACTTTTAACACCTAAACATTTATTTTATCCATTTTATAAAATTCAATATGAAACTCCTTTTGCTTTATTAACTCTATAACATAGTGCTAAATTATTCCCAAGGCTTGGATAAATCCTAGCCTTTATTTTTCCCATGATAGAGCCCATTGAGTCCAAGTGTTGAACCTAGATGCTTTGATACCACCTGTAATCACATCTCCTTAGCCATGAAAGTGTGCTCACTATTTTAACCCAACTCACATGGTGAAATTTAGAGAAATGGCATAATTTTTTTTCCAGTTCCCCAAAACTCAATTTGGATATCCTCGTCATATTTATCAAAAATAATTTTCGAGTTATATAAATTTTGTCCAATTAGGACTCTAGGATTGAAAATTATATCCCCATGCGGTGCCTGTATGTGTGTGATACGTAGTATATAAAATATACGCTCATATATATGTACTTTCACCTATGCATAGGCCAAACATCTAGGCATAGGCCTATGAGAAAATTTAGCATTACAAAGTTGTTTCAATTGAAATGATTCACCCATATGTTATCATCATAAAAGTTTGACTATAAACATGTTCGTGGCTAAGAAATTCATTTGTTAATCCCAAAACCTCAGTACTTAAATCGACGATGTTTTCATATACACATATATATATTCTATAAGTTATATGTATTCTCCTTCTCGCATGTAGTCACTGGTATGAAACTCAATACACCCTTACATTCATTTTAGTGAGGTTTATGCGCCTAATTATAATGGTTTTACCAATTAGTTTACTCATGTTGTGAGGATAACACGGGTTTCCTTGTACATGCCCATTATGGTCTTGATCCATCATTGTTCAGTCCAACAACTAAGTTCCATATTTAATCAAATAAACGTGGGTTGTTATACCTTCCTTAGTGCTTACTTACATTGACTACATCATTGTATTTAATTTATGTAGATAACACTAATATAGATATGTATTTCATTGAATACAATATGTTAATGTAGAACCATTAACACTAGGAACGATTCATTCACATTCTTATTTGGAAGGTCATCAGAACTTTATTCTCGTAGCCACAAGGGAGCCATGAAACTTTAATGCAACCAATGCGACCTTAATTTAATTGTCTAACATAATGTTCATGGAAAATGTTACATATTAAATACTTATATTGAGCTAAACTTGGGAAACTGAGTATGTGACAATGACTCTCCGCCCAACCATATACAAGATACAACCAATCCTCAGTTACATTTGTCACCCTTGAGCTATATTCCAGAGACTGAGGCAGTTTTTCTCAAGGGATAAAACTCCAACTACTAGTTGAAATAAGGACTCTGAATGTTCTCCCACCTCCACCCACCAACTATTTAGCAATAAAAAAAGCACAAGGATTCTAGAGGCTCGTTTCCTCCACACTTCATTTGTTCAACAACTGGTAATTTATAGGGAGAAATATTTATTCTCCACCCTAGAATGTGAAGGGAATCCAGACATTAGATCTCCACCCTTTAAATCATGTCACACAATGGTTCCGCCTAATGAAGGTAATCCATAACTAACTTCCAAAAACTAGATGAACAAACAAAGGAGACTTAAGAAATTTCCCTTACCAAGTATCCAAGGATGAAATATCCACCCCGATGGTCAAGGTAATCTAGGTAAGACCATCTCCACCTCAAAACCCAGGGCATATAGAGACTTACCCTCGCCTGAGGAGACTTTTTTTGTGCTCCTATTGCTCAACCAACATTCCTATACTTATTATCTAAGAGTTGTAGATGTGCAAGACTCCTCATTCGCTGTAGATTTCTTCAATTTTCTTTAGATATGAACCATATTCCTCTATTGTTGAATGCTTTTCCTAGTTCACTAAGCTCATTTTATGTCTCCCATTCCTTCTCTCGACCACCATGGTGTTTTTAAATATGCTCCCCTTCCTTCTCTCGACCACTTTGGTGTTGTTCTTAGTGCTCCCCTTCCTTCTCTCGACCACCGTGGTGCTATTCTTCATGATCCACTTCAATGTTGTTTTTATTTATTTCCTTTATTTTGTGTGGTTGACTTCCACTATCCCCTACTGCTAGAAAAACCCATTCTTCATAATTTTTTGTCCTTTCTTCCTTGTAATTTTTTTCAAAGAAGCATAGATTCTCACACTTCTTCTTTATCTCCATTAATTGAGAGAACCAATCCATTAAAATCACACCAACTAGCCTTCAATGACTGTCATAGAAGAGTTCATACTTCCTGTTGCAAGGAATCCTTAAATATCACAATCAAGTAACCTCCTCAACTCTGGAATTTGTGTCCCTTAACTCAACCCATTTTTTAATATATAATAAAAATACATGAAATATTTACATTTCATTCATAAGTGGAAAATCATCAGGGCTGTCACATTATATTATTTGTATATGAAGTAAAAAGAGACACAGAACCTTGCATAACTTATGCATAAGGTAGTTTTTGGCTACTGCCTCATTGTGTAGTCATTGTGCTAGATCATTGCTCAATAATATATATCCAAAAAGTACCTTCCATGTATCACCTAGAGATGTGCCTAGTTGCATGCCATGTTTCATAAGGATATATGTCGAAAGAGGATAGGATAAAAATGATATGAGAAAATATTAACAATGCCAAGGTGAGGTGAAGGAATAATGCAAATAAGCAAGTGTGAAAAATAAAACTAAATTAGGGTAAAATTACTAAGTACTAAAACAAGTGTGTGGAGAAAAGCAATGGAACTAAAAAAAAATAATAAATCAAACATGGAGTGTGAGAAGTGTGTGGAAAAGAGGTTTGTGTGTAAATTGAATAAGTTAGGGTTGTGCAGAGGTAATTGTGTATATAGGTTAAAGGTGAATTTAGGGTTGTGTGGAGATAAGGGTAACTAAGTAAAAAGAGAGAAAATGTAAGATAATTCCACATGAAATGATATATAGTTAGGAAAATGGAAAAATAGAGAAATGATATGAACAATATAATTAATGATAAAAGGAATTGATGGAGATATGTGGGGAAAAATAGGGATATCCAATGAGAATATGAACATGAGGAAGTTCTTTGTTTCTAGTATATTTTATTTCTTTCTTTCCAAAATAAAAACCATCCTTGTTGGAATGTCATGAAGAAGATTAAAACTGACAAAAATCTTGTTGTTTTATAAATGCTCCATTTTATGTGTGACATGGAAACACATCAACTTTAGGCTCCAACTATTGGACAGTGCGCCCCTGCGGGTTACTAAGAACCCAAGAATCAAACCATTTTCCTTCTCCATTGCCCTTTGGAATCCTCCCAGTATAAAAAATGATTATTAGAAAAAATTAACTAAAATAACAAGATTATATACAAAATCAACCTACTGTAACATACATGGAGATGGTAGGTCTCACATATAAATGCACTTCCAATGGAGCCATGTACATGACAAATTTATATGCTTTCTCCCAACCATGTTTGAATTTTTTGTTTTATTGGAAATGTTCTGAAGACAATCCCATCAAGCAATAAAAATTAGAATCCATGATGAATCTGAAAAAATGAATTGATGTTGAGAATACATGGGGAATTGGAGGGTTCTTTCTTATTTTTTTACCAACAATCTTGTTGTTAGTAAAAATAAAGAATGTGATCCATCCCTCTTCTTGTATATCTCCCTTTGTTGTTGATATTGGAAAGACCTATTTTTCATTAAATTTACTTGATATGATGAATCAATGGCATGAATCTCATGCATTCAACGATCATTAAGAGCATAGGATAATCGTCCTAAGATTCCTACTTATTTAAAAGTTTTAGAACCACAAACGACATGCTCTCACAAAAATAGCCCTCTTCAAGAGTCAAATAATAATCTCACATAGTTAAGTTTTTGAATAAATATAGTTCTTACAACACTTCAAAAATATTTATTAACAATGTAAAATGTAAATTCTTTCATCCCTAAGGGATTGGTATTGGCCTCTCGTGGACTAGTACGTATGAAGGTACCTAGAAGAAGGATATCAACTACAATCAAGGATTGGATTTATATATATATATATATATATATATATATATATATATAGTTGGATGATCAAATATTGGGAATAAAGATGATAAGGTCTAGAGATAGTGCATTGCAGTGCACCCTAGCCCTTTCAACACTTGTTATGATCTTTGTTTTGCAAAAAATTACCTTTTTGTGATTTTATTTCTGATTAACTTTGTTCCAGTTGGTCCTCCTTGTGTCCATGAGTGTGTCTTGGTCTCTCATATGCCTTCATCTTGTTTTATTTTGGTTTTGAGTGCATTTGATAATAATTTGTTTAAATTTTCCTTTGTTCTTATCACTAGGGCACTGTAAAGCTGATTTTGTTTTATCATTGAATGCTTGAATGAATTGGTGTTTTAGTCATCATTCTAAAAAAATTATTTGAATCAGTGATTAGGCTTTCATCTTAGTTTTCATTAAAATTTAAAATTAAGTGGAATTGAAAAGAAAAAACTTATGCATAATGCATTGCATATAAGCCTTTGGTTTTGATTGGAAGAGTGAAGTTGTAGAGATATATTTTTGCATCACTTGTTTGTTGCATTTTTTATTCATTTATTCTTCCCTACTTAGTTAGGCCTTTCGTTGTTAAAAGAAAAATGAAAATACTTATTTTTATCATATTGGTTGCATCATAGGTGTATTCATGTGACATCGCGTTTTGAGCCTTGAAATGAAAACATAATTCAATATCAACTCTAAAATTCACTTCAATTAACCTAAGGAGAATTTAAAACTTAATGACAGGCATAGAGGTCTAGGATAGAGACATGTTCCGACGTCTTTAAACATAGAAGCTATCGTTTTTTTGCAGTGTTTCATTATGGGTGTGATATCCCATTCCACGTATGTAAGTGTATCAAATTGTACTTTGTGTATCTTTAGGTATATTGGATGGTGCTTCATGCATGAAAAGTATATGGAAATGCTCTCATCGAATGGTTACGCATTAGACAACACTAACACAGATTGCACTTCCACGTACCATTGAGCAAGTATATTGTGGAAGTCTGCCATAGGTTTCTATCTTCACCATAGGTAACCGAGTTGATCGCCTTATACAATGTGATACATCGAACACAACATTAAGGGATATTGTCTGCCCGTACATAAATCCTTGTTTCTCCAAGGTTGTATATTGTAGTTCATAGTTGCTTGGTAATCTTTATCTGCCTAATTACCCCTTTCCTTTAATTTTTGTCTTTAATTTCTAGAATCAATTAATTAATTCTGGAACAACATCCTTACCATGGAACAACTCTTTAGTAGATCTTAGGTTTAGACTAATGGAAACATTTCCCGAGTATACCAATTAAGGAAAACCCTCTAATCGGAATCCTAGTCCTTTTCCTCATTTTGTAAATATTGGTGCCCCTTATATGGAAACTTTGTTCATTCCTAGATTTACCATTGGTTTTCCAGTTTGGTTATTTTTGACCTCCATGGTTTTAAATGTCGAAACTGCTCCTCAACCAAGTTATCCTCCACCTAAATAGTATCAACCTCATGATCATCCTAAAGTTGAACCTTTTTCTTCTTCACATGTTGTTTCTTCATCCTTTTCTTCCTCTTCACCTGGTGAAATTCTTGATTCTAGTAACAAGGAAGTTTAGAAGAAGAAGAAAAGGATGAAGAAGAAAAATCATAATAAGTAGGGGTCAAACAAGCAACCATTGTTTCAAATGCAACTAGTATGGATAAACCTTCCAATCAACCCTGTAAAGTTAAATTCCCCTGAAATTTATGTAAGGGTGGACACCTTCTTAGATATTGTCATGGTATTCCAAATATATTATAAGTGTGGTCTACATGCTCACATCATCCTTTTTCATTGACCTCTAGAGATCATGCTGGTGATAAACCTTCAACTAGTGATAATAAGGTTCACAGGAAAAAGGGTAAAGTCAAATTTTCTTGTAAGATATGTGAAGGGAAACATCCTATTCACATTTTTCCTTATATGTATGAAGCCTCAAAATTGTTGGAAAATCATACAACTTCTCAGCCATGACTTCCAGCTGGTTGCCAAAATCTTTCTCCCAATCCTCCACTAGTTGATGAAGTGATTGATCAGAATCTGAATCCAATCAATCCCACTCTCTCTGAATGTGAATCCCATGAGTCCATTCCTAAGCAATCATTGGTTAAGAAAATGGTTGACTCAGTTCCCCCGGTAGTTGATCGTATCTTTCTCGTAGAGAATAAGTTTCATACCACTTAGGTTCTTTTTGTTTCTTCATATTCTAATGAACTGGGGGGTAATCCTCCCATTCCCATGATACAGGGGGACAATATTCCCATTCCCATAATAGGAAGGGGAAATTATCTCATTCCCACAACACCCCCTCCAAGTAGTATGATCACTTACTTTGATTGGATTTGACTAAAATGATATTGTCTTCCTCCTTACATGTCCTTCCAAATCACAGGACAGGCATATAATGTGGTCGTACCTAGCACAATCATAGATGAAGGAGAATTTGTTAGTATTTTATCCTCAAATGATTATAAATATTTAGGTTCTCCAAAGCTTGTACCTGTCACCTAGAATATATTGGTTTTTAATAGAGGAACCAGTTAACCGCTAGGGATCCTTCCTCAGATACCTATTAATTTGGGAGGAAATATTTTCTATATATATGTGATGGTAGTCCAACGCCATTTGGATTTTAATTTACTCTTTGGGCGTGACTATGTTTATGTCATGGGAGCTCTTGTCTCTTCACTCTTTCATGTGATGTTCTTTCCACATGAAGGAAGAATTGTAACCATTGACCAACTTTCATTCATTCGTCCTAATCTAACTCCCAATCAACCAGCATCCCTAAATGGTCCTTATATGCAAGTGGTATCTCCCTCACCACATATTAATTATGTGGAAACATGTTCCATTCCCGTGTCTACTGATGATCTAGTTAGCGATATAGTGCATCATGTACTGGGGGAATTGGAGCCTGATCTTTCCATTAGATCCCTTGATATGTATCCATTCTAGAGTGTTTTTCTCCAATATGATGAGAACCTCTTGGAAGCCATGGCCTCTTATGGGCCATGATCAAGGTCTTGGAGTAGAGTTCCTTATCTTGTGTTAAGCTTGTTAAAAAATAAATCAACTTTCTTCATGAGCAGAGCTCATTTTCTTGTGTCAAGCTCATTAAAAAATGAAACAAGGTCTCGAAGCATAGTTCCTTTTCTTGTTTCAAGCTCATTAAAAAATGAAACAAGGTGTCATGAGCCTAGTTATTTTCCTGTGTCATTCTCATTAAAAAATGAAACAAATCCCCTTCCAATTCAAGTCTTTGATTAGATCTCGTAAATTCCCAGTTGAGTGTTTCACTTGATCTCATAAATGAACCTTCATTCCATCCTCCTGTTAGTAATCAATAGTCTACTTAGGTGAATGAAACAAATTTTGGGGGGTATGTGCCTCTAATTGAGTCATTATGTTGGGGGCATGCAACCTTATTTCAAGTATAGTTTTCCTCCATTTCAAGCTTGTGTAAACACGAAACCACACTCAAGCATAGTTTTTCTCATGTTTCAAGCTTGTAAAAAAATGAAACCATCTTCAAGTATTCTCAAGCATAGTTTCCACCTATTTTAAGCTTGTGTAAAAATGAGACCATTTTCATCCTACCTCTTGTGATTTCCATTAATCAGCCTATTTCTACCATATGAGCCTTGATTTTATCATTCTGTTGACGGGAAAATTTGTCCGGCCAACAGTAGGGGATCTCCCCGGTAGAAAGTCCCAATTAGACCTTAAACCGTTTGGAGTAGGGATCCCGTCCGGAGTGTGGGTCCGGCTACCACTTAAGATGACTTCTCTTCGGATGACTTCTCTTCGGTCTCAGAAGAACCTGCTTGAACCTGCGAACATACACTTATTCACCTGATATAGAATACGAGATTAACGTGTTAAACACGAATTAAACACTATGTGTAGCAAGATGATAGATAAAGCACATACACCTCAAGAGATGTCATTAGCAACACATCTTTTGTGGGGTAATTGCTTGTACAGTGGTCTGATCACACAAAAAATAGTTCTTGATGATAAGATACCTCTGCACTTCCTGAAAGATGAAAAGAAATGCTAACAATCTAGTTTATTAACATTCATTAATATAACAGATAATAAGATAAACATCATTGATACAACACGGATAGCCATGACATATAAACGATATCATGAAAAGAACAGATTCATTAATCATAGGATATTCTGAAACTGTTGAAAGAAATACACAAAGTGTTCATAAAGCAAAACACATCATAACCATAGGGTATTTCAACAAGATTCTATATTCATGTGCTCAGGTGTCAGATCTTTAAATACAATGCTTGTAGCTCCTGAGTTTCCCAAAAGAAAAAGCCCTTGTACAATGTCCCGTAGGAGTATTTATAATGCCAAAATTGTCTGTTGGGTTTCCTTGACTGTTCACCTTCTTGAATTTTGGGCTACCTTGCGACCAACTCCTTCTGCGACCTGGGTAGATGATGCGACCTGCGACCTGTCCTGTTGTTGCGATTTGCGACCTGGTTCTTCTTGCTGCTCAGGACTTGCTGATGCCGGGACGCGAACTGTTAATGTCAACCTGTTGTTCCCTAAGGAAATCCTGCCATGCCTGGTACTCTGCCGCTATGGGGGACACCAGGGGCACCTCCTCTTTCAACCTATACGCGCATTCCAAAGCGTTCGGTACTAGGGTCTCCCTCTTCTGTCCAATCTGATTCGAGAGCGACGCAAGCTTGGTATAAATCCGCGCTGGAGCGGCGATGAATTGACTAAGATGCTCTGGAGATGCGGAGGGCTCCGGATCAGCTGCGGCCTGCTTGATGGGTTGCAAGAATGTTTGAATATCTTGGTTTACTTGTTCCCAGGTATTCTCTTCCTCTAATGCTCCAAGCGATGGGATGTGGTGCAGCGTATGCATTGAGTCGATACCACTAATCAGATGGTCGTACGAGGACATCACTTTGTCCAGGTCTTTAGTCAATTTTTCTCCAGATTGCATCGCTATGCGGAGTTGAACTTTCGCATCTTGCGTGTGGATCCAGTCCCTCTTAGGCAAATTTTCAGGTGCCTGAGGGTACTGAATGGTCCAACCCATCATCCTGTCCAAAGCCTGTGAAGCCTCTTTGAGCTGATCTTGTCTTTGCCTGGTTTCCATTCGTGCTCTTGCCAGAGGAGCGACTGTTTGCTTGATGGTGAACATCTCACCATATACCTGTCTCATAGTCATCTCCAACACCTCACACTCCTTGAAAATGGTAAGTGAGACTTCATTTGCTGGCAGAGCTTGGTTTCGAAGTTGCTGGACTTCCGCTTGCAATGCTGCTCTCTCCTGCTCTGCCATCTTTTCGCGTTGCTCAGCTGCGTGTAGTCTGTTTTGTAGAGCTACTATTTCTCTACTCATCCGGGTTACATTCTCTTCTGGAGCCGCAGCGAAGGCAGTACCTGCTGACGCTATCATTACCGGATTAGTCCTGGTATCCAAAACTATATCCTTACCTGTGGATACTGCAGATGATGCAGAGGGACTATGTGCCAACGACCTCCTCTTCTCCTGACGGATCTTGAACGAAAACTGATCAAATGTGAGTTTGGTCAGGTCGAACACATCTTCTTCCTGTCCCTGGGGCGATCTAACATCAGAGAGTTGTGTACGGCCCAAAGGTACGTCGAGAGGAGTTACTTCAAGATCATCTAGCGTGTCATCTTCTCTTTCCGCTGTGTTCTTCTCTTCCTCTTCCTTCCTCCGCCGTTCAGCTTCTGCTGCTGCTTCTATCTCGGCCCTCTTCTTCTGTTCAGCTGCAGCTGCCTGTTCGGCTTTCCTTTGTCGTTCAGCCTCTGCGACTGCTTCTATTTCGGCCCTCTTCCTTTGCTCAGCTGCAGCAGCCTGCTCGGCTTTCTTTTGGCGTTCAGCCTCCGCCTTGTCCAACTCCGCCTTAAGCGCCTGTTCCGCTGCAGCTTGTGCCTCTTTGTCTTATTTTTCTTTCCTGGCCTCTTTGGCCAGCTTCCTCTTTTGTGCTGCAGTTGTACCTTTTGATCGCGCCTCCTCATCTTCTTTTAGCTTCCTCTCCCTTTCCTGTTGGGCCTTTGCTTCTGCCTCCTTTTTTTTGGCGGATGGCGTTGACCCTGTGTTGATTCGGGATTTCTGGAGCATGGATGAAGAAGAAGCTCCTAACTGACGTCTTCTGTCTTCCAAGTTCTGATCATCCAAGTCTTCCTGGACCACGTCAACCCCCAGAGCAAGTTGTCTTTCAGCATTATACCAGTTTCTCCTCTCATCTTCTGCTGGGCGTTCGAGATGCTGATAAGTCCACCTGAGGTTGGCTCTCCGGCAGTGTTCAGGGACCAATCTCTCTGGGTCATAGTTTCGGTGTTCAATTGCCCCCAGCTGATAACTTCTCATTGCGTCTGCTTCTGCTAGCACCTCCTTGAAGTCTTTAACCGTGAATGCACCAATAGTGAGGGGCAGAGTGGGCCATGGCTTCTTTTTTCCCTTAGACAAGATGTTGGAGAAACCATGTGACATCTGAAAGCACACCTCCTGCATCAGCATTTTGTCCGTCACGAAACGAGGCATAACATGTGGCGCCTTGTAAGTTCCAAAGACTCGGATGAAGGTGTACTCAGGGAAAGGGAACCAGCGCGCCACTTTAACCAGGGTCTCCTTGGCCCGCCATGACATGCAAGGGGCGTCTTGGCCAAATAAATGCCTGTACAGAGCGGGAACAAATATTTGGGAGATCCGATCTAGGTCCTGTTTGTATTTAGACTCCCAGAATACTTTAAGTTGTAGATGGATTGCGCGCGTGTTCTCGGGGTCCCAGTTGTGCTCCCAGCCGTCAAACTCCACTCGGGAGCACACCGCATCTAATAGGTATGAAGCCATGTAAAATTCAGCAGGCATTCCTTCGTCCGGAGCCAATGCCGAGTTCAAGTTGGTCTGCAGCGACGTCATCAGTATGTCGGCCCAGTTAAAACGGGTCCCCTGTGTTGTCACATATTCCATAATGGTGGCCCAACTGCCGTTGAAAGTGGAGCAATCTGGGCGCCCGTAAAGCCTGCAGAGCATGGCAGCAACTAATTTATAAACTTTTCTTAGGCTTGCCACTGGGTATTCCTGGTTCTTTTTCACTTTGAACTTCTCGGGCTCCTCCCACCATTGTTTAATAGTATCGACGATCGGGACGGCGTGAGTAGCAGCCCATTCTCGAGTAAAGTGTTGGTTTGGGCGCGGTAGTGAATAATAAAGGTGTGCATCTGAGCCTACCAGCGTAGTGAAAGCTCTGCCTTCATGATCTCTGATCACAAATTTCTCTGGGTCTGTCTTTTGTATTATCCAGTCTATGATCTCCGGACATGGGAATATGGCTGGATGTGCTCCTGCCAGATGTAGTTTGGACCTCTTTACCGCCAAGTATATTTCTCGGTCTGGGAGGTCTTCCGGAAATTCTTCTGGCAACTTGGCGAACTCCTGATAAATCTGGTACCACCTCATGCCGTCGTCTTTCGAAAAAGTACATAATGTATCTCGGAATATTGGGGGTGGGGACACCACCACCAGCTCATCAGTCTCTTCCGCTGTTCCCTTGTCCTTTCCCCGAGACCGCGGGGGCGCCATGTCACTAGAATCTGAGAGCACAGGTATGCACTCTATATCTTCACCTGTCAAATTCAGAAAAGAGTCCCACGATAAGAACGTCATGGTGAATAAAAATCGGTTACAATTCAGTGACAAAACCTAAATGTGTTAAAGCAAACCTGGACTGGTGAGTCGCTGGGTCGCAGATCACACAAACAGGGCCCGGGCGCGATCTTGCGACCTGGCGACCTGGCGACCTGAGGTCGCTGGGTCGCTAGGTCGCAGATCTAGATAAAACAAAGGAAGTGCGACCTGGCGACTAGGTCGCTGGGTCGCAGGTCGCAAATCTGTAAAACTGGAGAAAAATGCGACTCTGCGACCTCGCGACTAGGTCGCTGGGTCGCAGGTCGCAGATTTAGCTTGCCGGGGGTTTGGTGCGCGCGGCCTTGAACCCATTTGCCCCCTTTCTCTTGGGAATTTGCAAGGTTTCTAGGGCCAGGGAGAGCTGTGGCATGATTTTAAAGAAAAGGGGATGATGCCATGGGGTGAAAAGGCAAACAGAGAGGGTTTTTGGTAATTTATGCAATATGTAATGGGCAAAAATCTCAGAAAACATTAAATCATGGTCAAAAGACAATTTATAGGCTACAAGGGGAGATGGGTTTAG
Source organism: Pinus albicaulis (assembly GCA_034641835.2). Classification (NCBI taxonomy): domain Eukaryota; kingdom Viridiplantae; phylum Streptophyta; class Pinopsida; order Pinales; family Pinaceae; genus Pinus; species Pinus albicaulis. Next base: position 455,162,375 of record CM076572.1, read on the forward strand.
TAAGAAAAACATTAGAATGGAAACAGCAGGAAGAAATAGCAACTTACCCGGGAAAAACTCGTCAGTTGAGCTGTCAGAGGCGTTTTCCTTACAAATCGCCGAATGTGAATAATGCGACCTGCGACCCCCCTTTTATAGGAAGTCGCACGTGCGGGCCATTAATGTGGGTCGTTGGGTCGCAGATTCGTCAAACCTTGCGTTTTGCGACCTGGCGACCTTGCGACCTGGCGACCTGGGGTCGCTGGGTCGCAAGGTCGCTAAGTCGCGATTTTCGGAAAATGACCGAATTGCGACCTAGCGACCTGGCGACCTGGGTCGCTAGGTCGCTAGGTCGTAGTTTTCATGAGTTTATGTAATGTGCGACCTGGCGACCTGGCGACCTGAGGTCGCTAGGTCGCAAGGTCGCAATTTGCATGGATGTCTACTTTTGCGACTTAGTGACTTAGCAATTTCTCTTTAGTTCTAAGGGGCCCCAAAATTTTAAAAGGGTAGTCTTTTTTGGAGGGTGTTGTAAAGGTTACAACAAATGGCGATTCACTGGACGAACTCAGAGTCTCTGCTGATAGTTAGCCTTAGTGGGGGGAGGGAGGGGCTTATGCTAACTGTCCTATTTTACCATGTGGTTGCCATTTCCTAGCCTTCGGTCGTCCAGCTGAGTTGCCGAGCTTGCTGGTCCGGTTGGGCGCCATTCAAACAAATTCTTTCTTCAGGTCTCCGGACTGGAAGGGTTGGAGAACTCTAGGCGGCTACAGGGTCTGGTACGATTATTTTGTCCTCATCGTGTTGCTCTGCTGCCAGCGAACCTCTCGATCCCGGCGGAGTCACTGCCTAGGAATCGTGAACGTTGCTCCGCTGCCAGCGAGCCTGGTCAGTACCCCGGCGGAGTCGTTACATCACCTCTCTGCGCAGGAAGCCTTTCTCAAGCCTTTACCCTTATTTGTGTGATGTTTCACTTATTTTGAATGTGCCTGAGGCACTTATTTAAATGTGCTCATGGCACTTATTTGAAATGGCTATTTAGCCTGGGCGGATGAGGGATCCCGACTTATCTTGCTTGCAGAGAGGTTGCTCCTGGTCTGGTATGAGGACTTTGGTTTTTCCCAGATGCCCTATCGTCGTTTTAGAGTATCTCTCTTCCCTTCTAGTCCGGTTACCATTTACACTACATTTTCTTTTGAGGACACCCTCTCAGCCTGGCGAGGTAAGTTCCCCTGCTTGACGACTTGTGCTTGGTAATGTGCTACCTCTAGGTGTAGAGGGCAAACAACTTCCGCCGCCTTTGAATTTATCGGGAAAGGCCTTCCATCAGCGGAGAACCTGCTGCAATATGCCAATCTGCGTAGTTCTAACAAATCCTCCTTTAGGTTCTTTTTTTTTTTTTTTTTTTATATAAACAAACAAAAGACAAGGAACTATGGTACAAAACCAGACAGCCCTCGAAAGGCTGTTAAGTGAAATAGTGCTTGAGGTCATGCCCGTTTACCGGGAGGACCTCGACTCGTCCATCAAGGGTTTGTAATCTGAATGTGTGGGAACCTATCTTTTCATTAATTTGGAATGGGCCTGTCCAAAGTGCTTGGAACTTGGCATGCTTCCCCTTTTCCTCATGGGCTTTATCCCACTTAAGGACCAGGTCTCCTACCTCAAAAGTTTTGTTTCCCGCGGACTTTTTATCAAACCATCTTTTGATTCGGCTCTGATGGATGGCAAATTTTTCCCGGGTCTTTTGCCTTTCTTCCTCCAATTTCAGCAAGGTGTCGATTCGGTTTTGCAAGGTGGGACACGGAGTACCATGACATTCTTGGGACAGTTGGAGGGCTGGGAGAGATAGATGAGAAGGGAGGACAACTTCTTTTCCATACACGAGAAAAAATGGGGAGGTGCCTAAAGAAGACTTGGGAGTAATACGGTCAGCCCACAGTGCATTGTGAAGGGCATTGTGCCAATTTCGCTGGTGGGATAGGAGAGTCTTCTTAATAATACGGATAAGGTTCTTGTTAGTGGACTCAGCTAAACCATTTCCCTGGGGGTAGTAGTTTGCAGCATGTTTCAGAATAATTCCATTTTCCAGCGCAAAATCATATAACTTAAAAGATGAGAAATAAGTCGCATTATCAAAAACTAAAGAAGTCGGAACGCCAAACCTGGTCATGATGAAATGCGTGAGGAATTCTATTACCTCTTGATCGTTGATTCGGCGTAACAGTATTGCCTCAACCCACCTGGTGAAGTAATCAGTAGCCGTAAGGATATACCGATGTTGTTTAGAAGAGTGAGGTATGATTTCCCCAATTACATCCAAACCCCATTGTTGGAAAGGTTCCTCTACTGCTACTGAGAGTAGTGGTGCGGCAGGCCGTGCTTCTCGGTTGGCGAACTTCTGGCACTGAATGCATTTCCGGACATATGCATGCGCGTCTCTGACAAGAGTAGGCCAATAATATCCTGCACGCATTATCTTATGGGCAGTGGTATCCCCGGAAAAATGACCTCCAGCTGGTCCGTCATGCAACTCGGTTAAGATTTTTTGTGCTTCGTCAGTTTCCAAGCAGCGTAGCAGGACCCCATCGTGGTGTTTCTTGAATAACTTACCTTGGATCAGTTGGTGAGATGCGGCTTTTAATCTTATTGCGCGCTTCTGTCGGGCAGTAAGAGCAGGGTCCATTGTGCCTTGGGCCAGATATCTTGAAATGTCAGAATACCAAGAAGGGCTATTTTGCTGGGGCACATGGTCGCTCTGATACATGTCGATTTCTTGTTCCCAACATTCTTCTTCCATCTCGCGTGTATTTGCAGCCTCTGCGGCCATTTGACATAAGCCCCGTCCTTTGACGGTATGTGCTGGTTTGAACTCTAAATCGTATTCTTGTAAACATGCCATCCAGTTGCCCCGCCTTTCGCCTAGTTCTTGCTGTACGAAGAGTGAGCGGACTGCGGGGTGTGGTACAAAAACCGTGACGTGACTTTTCAAGATGTAAGGCCTAAAATGTTTTACTGCCTTATAAACCGCATAGGCTTGCTTGTCAATTTCCGGATAGTTTAATTCAGCTCCCTGTAGGCCGGTGCTCATAAAAGAAATGGGCCGTTCATCGTTGTTATTATCTTTCTGTGTGAGGACAGCCGCAAGCGAGGAATCTGAAGCGAACGTGTATAGGATGAAACCTTTATCAAGATCTCGACTTTGGAGGGAAGGGGTTTCAGCTATAGCCCTTTTGATTTTTTCGAAAGCCTCTTTCTCTTCGGGATTCCATTTGAATGCGGCATTCTTCTTAATCATTCCCTGCAGCGGCCTGACAATCTGCGCAAAATCTGAAATGAATTTACGGACAAAATTAATCTTCCCCAGGAAGGATTGCATTGCTTTCTTGTTGTTTGGGGGCGGAATCTGAGCAATGGCTTTAGCCCGTTCCGGATCAACCACAATGCCCTGTTTAGTGATAATGTGGCCTAGCAAATTTCTCTCTGCCACAGCAAAAACGCTCTTTTTAGGATTGAGTGATATTCCATACCTCCTGCATCTATCGAAGATTTGTCTAAGGTGACGTAAATGGTCGCCCCTGCATTTTGAAAATACAGTAACATCGTCTAAATAAACCACCACGCTCTGCCCTATTAGACCGCGGAAGGCTATGTCCATAGCTCGTTGGAAGGTGGCTCCCGCATTGATCAATCCAAAGGGCATGCGTCTGAAAGCAAAGGTTCCCCATTTTGTCCGGAATGTGGTTTTCAATCTGTCAGGTTCAGCTACCAATACTTGGTTATAGCCGGAGAAGCCGTCCAATAGGGAGAACATCTCAGATCCAGACACAGCTTGTAATATATGTTCCATGGGGGGCACCGGGTAGTTGTCTTTGTTTGAGGACTGATTCACATTGCGGAAATCTACACACAAGCGAATTTCACCAGACTTCTTTCGCACAGGTACCAGATTTGACACCCACGTGGAGTGACGAACTTTGAAAATGATGCGAGCATCTAAAAGCTTTTTAAGTTCTTTTAGAATCATTGGCTCCAAAGCTGGATGTATTTTCCCGAGTTTCTGTTGGAAGGGTTTAACCCCTTCTCTCATGGGTATTACATGTTGAATGATACGAGTATCGTATGTACGTAGATCTTCATACGTCCAGGCAAATACATCACGATACTTCCGGAATAGCTGGGTGAAAGCCCGTGCCTCTTCATCACTACAGTCTTTGCCAAGGTTAACAAACTTAGGGTTCTCATCTGACACCAAGTTGACTTGCCGATGAGCCAATATGGAACTTTGCACTTTGGTGTTCGGAGGCCTGCGGAATCGGTTTTGCAGATCAAACATCTTTTCTAATGATACCACCCCCTTGGGCATAATGTTCTCTCTGTGTTCCTCATTCTTTTTCTGAAACGCACGCTCATGTTCTTCCTCATCAATTGCCGCGTCTTTGAATACTTCAGCGTTGCACATAAAATCCAAAATCTGTTGATCATCATTAAACACGCGTAAATTAGAAATATTGTCTGGCACAGAGGGCCTATATACAATTTCAATAGAAAAGTCGTCCCTCAAAGGCGTGAATCTAGCAGCAGCATTGGCCAGAGTATCTGCTGCTGCGTTGTGCATCCTAAGGACAGATTTTATTCCGAATGCATCAAAACCAGAAATCAAACGCCATACCTCTTGTTGATACGCCTTTAAATGTGGAGATAAACAGTGAATAGTGTTGCGTACCTGGCGGGTGATGATCTCGGAATCTCCAATGACCTGCAAACATTTTACCTTCAAGTCCAGTGCCTTTTTAAGTCCGAGGATTAATGCCTCGTACTCAGCGGAGTTGTTGGTGCACTGAAACTCTAGCCGGCATGAGATCAGGTATTTATTCTTGTGCGGGTCAAGCAATATGCAACCAGCACCAGCTCCGTCATTAGTCTTGGATCCGTCATAATACAAGGTCCATAGGTCACTTCCTGGCTCCTTCAGGGCACTAGGCTGTGAATGAGTTTCTGCAAGTGGTAAGTCAGGGATTACTTGCTCCTCAGTGACAAAAGCTACTTCAGATTGAACCTCGTGGTCTATAGGAGACTGGGGGGTTTGGTAGCATCCAAATATTGACTCTAGAAAACACATGCTAAGCTCTTCTTGTGCAAAGCTGATGGGTTCATTAATGGCGTCCAGATCAGTGACAGTGTGTTTCATGTAAGGCTCACTTTCTACCCTGATTTCATTATTCCGCCCCTTGTAAGGAAGCCACAAATGGGACCAGTCGGTGGCGAAGTAGCCTTGTAATTTGCTGGACCAATCTCTACTGAGCAATAGGCCGTATGCTTCTGGAATATCAACAACTACAATGTCGATGCACTGATGGAACCTAGAGTCTGATGACAAGCGGATGATGACATTGTTCAATTCCCCTATGGCAGGTACTTGTGATCTATCGAGTTGTATGATTTTTGCATCAGTCTTCTCCGGGCGAATGTTAAGTTTCTTACAGACAGATAAGGGCATGACGTTTGTAGAGGCACCGGAGTCGACCAGACATTTGTGGACATTGAAGTTGAACATCTCGAAGGACAAAAGGAACGGGGGGTGGATCCTCTAGAGTTGGTATTAATGGCGTTCACTATGGATTGAACATCTGATCCGGCCTGCGCAGACGTATTGCTCACAGTCTTCGTAGCTGACGTATTTGCGAAAGCCTTAAGAATGAGCTCCTTTTGATTAGTAATGCGAGCCAACTCATAGAGAGAAATGTTTGCTCTCGTTTTCTTCATATCCTCAACAATGTTATAACTGGGTTCTGGTTGAGGGCTAGGCTTGGCGGAAGTCTCAGAGGATTCTGTCGGAGTTTTCCCTTTTGACTCGTTCGGGTAGTGTTGTTGGGAAGTTTTTCCGGGGCAGATTGTTTTCCGTTCCCAGGGGGCAGGATCTTCCTTAGGAAAGCCCTTTTTTTGTCTTCATAAGACTGTTCGGGAACAGGTCCTTTGCTTCTGAGGCTATAATTCCGCACGGGCCGATCCTTGGGAGTATCTGCCATGTAAATATCGATAGGAGTAAGGTTTTCTCCACCTCGAATTACGTCAAAAGCAAGAATAGAGGATCCTGGTTCTTCATTTGAGGACGGATTTTCATCATGATCTGAAAACTCACCCTCCGTCACATCCCCTGGAGTTTGATCATCTAAAAGCTAATTAACTACTGCTGTCATGCTACCAATCCATTGAGGGCATGTTTTCTCGGAATGGGCAGCTTGGTGAAAAGAACAGAAATTATCTTTCCCTATCTCTTCCACATTTAGAGCAGTATTTGTGTTGGACGGAGGTCGGCTAGTATTGAGATTACTTTTTCTGAAAAAAGGTTTAGGTGGTCTACTACTAGTCGTGGCTTCTACGCCTTTTCTCCTGAGGTCAGTGACTTCATTCGTTAAATGCTTGAGCGTCTTGGCCATGCTTTCAAAGTCAAGAGTATCTCTATCCCTATCAGTAGTCTTAGGAGTGGAGGACTGACCTCTTTTCGTGTTGGGTTTGTTATCATCTCGTCCTTCATGATCGATGGCTCCTATCGAAAGCATGTCCTTTTCCACAGCGAGAGCAGCCTCATAATTAGCCGTAAGGTTAGCACGGGCTTCCCGTTTCACGAAAACTGCAATATCTCTGGGCAGGGCTTTGGTGTAGTAGTCAATGGTGATTGAGTCATCCAATGCTAAGTTGGGAGGAAATTTCTGCAGTATGGTAGCGAAGCGTTGGTTGAAGTCCTTCACCTTTTCCTTTTTTTGACACTTGATGGTGCTTAGCTCAGTTAGAAGCATAGAAGGAGTTTTATCTTCTGAAAACTTATGCAGGAAAATGCGACGGAATTGGTCCCATGAAGTGATGGAGGCACTGGGGAGAGAGCGGTACCAAGTGGCTGCCTTGTTTTCGAGGGTATGGGGGAACAGTCGACATGCGACATCATCGGACTGTACTCTCATGATTTGCAGAGACAAATAGAAACTGCTAATATGATCTTCAGCCAGGGTACCCTTTTCAGGGTCGAACTTTGGTAGATGCTTCTCCGGATGCCTAGGCAAATCTTGGAGCGGGCCTAAAAGGTTTAATGGGGATTGAGCCATCCAGGCCAGGGGTTGTATTCTTCTCGCTCGCTGGTGTTGCCTAAACTGATGCTCAGATTCTCCTTCCGAACCTGAGACCGATGCTTCTGACTCCTGACGGGAGTGTTCGTCTTGGTGCCCCCCACGGTTCAGAAAATCTCTAAGATATCCCAAGTTATTTACAGGAGGCCTCACTGGGTTTGGGTGGCGGTTGTGAGCTTGGTTTCCTTGGCCTCGGCCTCTATCCCCCCTCCCCCCGGCCCCTCGGCCTCTATTCCTATCTCCTTCATTTCTACGGGCTCTATTTCCCCCGTCTATATTTCCTCGGCCGCTGCCTGCCTCACCATCCCTGGGTGGGCGTTGTGCCTGGTTGTTGTTTTGTCGGGGTTGGTTAGGCTGGAAGTTGTGGAAAGGACCGGTGTCAGCAAACTCTTCACCCTCTTGGAGAACAGGATCGTTTTCCTCAACAGCGTGTGCGAGGTCTTCCAACATGAGGTTTATGAGCTCGGGTATAGTACTTGCAATGGCTCCGTTAGGGGTGATGTTCTCGGTCGGAGTCCTAGTATGGGTAAGGTATTCCATGATTGGAGTGAACCGTAACTGGTTGACAAGATCTCGGGCAGTTGGGCGTAAGGCTCTCAGCTGCTCCCTAGTAATTTCATAATATCGAAGCTCCCTCCCTGGAATATCTTCTGGAAGAGGAGGGTTAGTTTCATTGTTTGTGACCTCCCCCTGGGGAGTTTGTGATGGGATGTTTGTTGTGTGCTAGGAGGCTGCCATTCAGGCCCTCCTTCTAGCGCCAATTCTGTTGACGGGAAAATTTGTACGGCCAACAGTAGGGGATCTCCCCGGTAGAAAGTCCCAATTAGACCTTAAACCGTTTGGAGTAGGGATCCCGTCCGGAGTGTGGGTCCGGCTACCACTTAAGATGACTCCTCTTCGGTCTCGAAAGAACCTGCTTGAACCTGCGAACATGCACTTATTCACCTGATATAGAATACGAGATTAACGTGTTAAACATGAATCAAACACTATGTGTAGCAAGATTATAGATAAAGCACATACACCTCAAGAGATGTCATTAGCAACACATCTTTTGTGGGGTAATTGCTTGTACAGTGGTCTGATCACACAAAAAATAGTTCTTGATGATAAGATACCTCTGCACTTCCTGAAAGATGAAACGAAATGCTAAAAATCTAGTTTATTAACATTCATTAATATAACAGATAATAAGATAAACATCATTGATACAACACGGATAGCCATGACATATAAACGATATCATGAAAAGAACAGATTCATTAATCATAGGATATTCTGAAACTGTTGAAAGAAATACACAAAGTGTTCATAAAGAAAAACACATCATAACCATAGGGTATTTCAACAAGATTCTATATTCATGTGCTCAGGTGTCAGATCTTTAAATACAATGCTTGTAGCTCCTGAGTTTCCCAAAAGAAAAAGCCCTTGTACAATGTCCCGTAGGAGTATTTATAATGCCAAAATTGTCTGTTGGGTTTCCTTGACTGTTCACCTTCTTGACTTTTGGGCTACCTTGCGACCAACTCCTTCGGCGACCTGGGTAGATGATGCGACCTGCGACCTGTCCTGTTGTTGCGATTTGCGACCTGGTTCTTCTTGCTGCTCAGGACTTGCTGCTGCCGGGACGCGAACTGTTAATGTCAACCTGTTGTTCCCTAAGGAAATCCTGCCATGCCTGGTACTCTGCCACTATGGGGGATACCAGGGGCACCTCCTCTTTCAACCTATACGCGCATTCCAAAGAGTTCGGTACTAGGGTCTCCCTCTTTTGTCCAATCTGATTCGAAAGCGACGCAAGCTTGGTATAAATCCGCGCTGGAGCGGCGATGAATTGACTAAGATGCTCTTGAGATGCGGAGGGCTCCGGATCAGCTGCGGCCTGCTTGATGGGTTGTAAGAATGTTTGAATATCTTGGTTTACTTGTTCCCAGGTTTTCTCTTCCTCTAATGCTCCAAGCGATGGGATGTGGTGCAGCGTATGCATTGAGTCGATACCACTAATCAGATGGTCGTACGAGGACATCACTTTGTCCAGGTCTTTAGACAGTTTGTCTCCAGATTGCATTACCATGCGGAGTTGAACTTTTGCATCCTGCGTGTGGATCCAGTCCCTCTTAGGCAAATTTTCAGGTGCCTGAGGGTACTGCATGGTCCAACCCATCATCCTGTCCAAAGCCTGTGAAGCCTCTTTGAGCTGATCTTGTCTTTTCCTGGTTTCCATTCGTGCTCTTGCCCGAGGAGCGACTGTTTGTTTGATGGTGAACATCTCACCATATACCTGTCTCATAGTCATCTCCAACACCTCACACTCCTTGAAAATAGCAAGTGAGACTTCATTTGCTGGCAGGGCTTGATTTCGAAGTTGCTGGACTTCCGCTTGCAATGTTGCTCTCTCCTGCTCTGCCATCTTTTCGCGTTGCTCAGCTGCGTTTAGTCTGTTTTGTAGAGCTACTATTTCTCTACTCATCCGGGTTACATTTTCTTCTGTATCCGCAGCGAAGGCAGTACCTGCTGACGCTATCATTACCGGATTAGTCCTGGTATCCAAAACTATATCCTTACCTGTGGATACTGCAGATGATGCAGAGGGACTATGTGCCAACGACCTCCTCTTCTCCTGACGGATCTTGAACGAAAATTGATCAAATGCCTCAAGATCATCTAGCATGTCATCCGCTCTTTCCTCTGTATTCTTCTCTTCTTCTTCCTTCCTCCGCCGTTCAGCTTCTGCTGCTGCTTCGATTTCGGCCTTCTTCTTCAGTTGAGCTGCAGCAGCCTGCTCGGCTTTCTTTTGGAATCCAGCCTCTGCTGCTGCTTCTATTTTGGCCCTCTTCTTCTGTTCAGCTGCAGCAGCCTGCTCGGCTTTCTTTTGGCGTTCAGCCTCTGCCTTGTCCAGCTCTGCCTTAAGCGCCTGTTCCGCTGCAGCTTGCGCCTCTTTGTCTTCCCTTTCTTCCCTAGCCTCTTTGGCCAACTTCTTCTTTTGTGTTGCTGATGCACTCTTTTGGCGCGCCTCCTCATCTTCTTTTAGCTTTTTCTCCCTTTCCTGCTGGGCTTTTGCCTCTACTTCCTTTTGTTTGATGGATGGGGTTGGCCCTGTGTTGAGTCGAGATTTCTTGAGTATGGATGAAGAGGCACCTCCTAACTGACGTCTTCTGTCTTCTAAGTTCTGATCATTTGAGTCTTCCTGGACCACGTCAATTCCTGGAGCAAGTTGTCTTTCAGCATTATACCAGTTTCTTCTCTCATCTTCCGCTGGGCGCTCAAGATGCTGATAAGTCCACTTGAGGTTGGCTCTCCGGCAGTGTTCAGGGACTATTCTCTCTGGGTCATATGTCCGGTGTTCAAGTGCCCCCAGCTGATAACTTCTCATTGCTTCTGCCTCTGCTAGTACTTCCTTGAAGTCTTTAACTGTGAATGCACCAATAGTGAGGGGAAGAGTGGGCCATGGCTTCTTTTTGCCCTTAGATAGGATGTTGGAGAATCCGTGTGACATCTGAAAGCACACCTCCTGCATCAGCATTTTGTCTGTCACGAAGCGAGGCATAGCATGTGGTGCTTTGTAAGTTCCAAAGACTCGGATGAAGGTGTACCCAGGGAAAGGGAACCAGTGCGCCACTTTAACCAGAGTCTCCTTGGCCCGCCATGACATGCAAGGGGCGTCTTGGCCAAATAAATGTCTGTACAGAGAGGGAACAAATATTTGGGAGATCTGATCTATATCCTGT